>VZTZ01006142.1:77887-183241 GCA_013400955.1 Drymodes brunneopygia
TCAGGGGCCAGGGCGCGGCTGCGGCGGCGCTCCCGATCCTGCCGCTCGCCCGAGCCCAGGCGCCTGGAATGCGCCAAGATTCCCACGCGGATTTACGCGCTGGAGCCTTGTGTGGGAGACCCCCGGTGACCGATGGCTCCGTGCATCAGGGTGTGACTTGCCCCAGGTTCTGGGAGAATTTTCTTGCTGAACCTTTAGCACGCGTTCAGTAAAATAAGAGAATGCTGTAATTCTGAAATTTATGAGGAGAACAGATTTGCTTCGGCTTCTCCGTATTCTCCAGATGTCCTTGTGAAGTATGTTCCCTGAATGCTTTGTTTCCGACTGCTGGCAGGTGGAGACGCTTTTGTAGAGGTTTGGGTCATACTCATCTAGGTCTTAATAATACTGTGCATAAACATTCATCGAGGGTTTCCACCCTTTCTTAGGCAGTGTATATGTATTTATAATGACATTGGCGATACAGAACCCAATGGTGTTTCTACTAGTACTTCTTAAATTGGTACAGAATAATCAAGCTCATTCTCCTGAAACCTGTGCTTTCATCTTTATGCACGTCCATGACAACTAGTACTTCAGGCTAAACATATAAACGTATGGACTGCATCTGTGTTTGGTTCAAGGTCCTGTACATGTTTACTGTGAGATTAAGTGTTTCTTCAGCCTTTCAGTGCTCTGTGGACTTGTAAACAGTTCCTAATCTAAACTAAGGCACTGCTGTGAAGTGTGTTTTCATGCAGAATGCTGAGATCTTCAGTCAGTGTTGTGTGTTGATAAACTACCTCATTCTTGTGTGGGAAGTGACCAGCAGGCACTCCACATTGGCTGTAGATTTAATTTTTTTTAATAATCTTTTGAAGTGTGGACAGGATTGGCAAATCTATAAAAAACATGTCTTGCCTCAAAAGTTCACCCCTGCTTTCTTAACTGAAAAATTCTTCTCGTGCTCTCCTTTCATGGATTACCACCTGGCCCTCAAGGTCTGACAAGGAATTTTTCTACCTTTCTGACTTCGTTATCTTTGAATTAGAGATGGTTTGAGATAGCCACCAATTTTCCAGTCGTTTCTCAGGTATGGGGGAAACAGTTTGAGAGTTTAGGGTTCTGTCCTTCAACCTGTTTGCACAGTGCATGCATACCTAACTCTTCTTGCAGTTGTATGTGTAACAGTCTGATTGGTGGTACCACTTTACCAACAGAGAAAACACTTCTGGAAGATTTTGTCCTTGAATGGAAGTAAGATTCATAAATGTGCACTCCATTTTTTGTGGAGGCCAGATAAGCCTTGCAGCATTTGGTAGAAATTCAGAATAGAGAAATAGTTCTTTGTTTCTGTGTTACCCCCCTCCCTTTTGGAATGTAAATATTTGTGTGCTGTATCCATTATTTTAGTATGTGAATGAAGTCTGTATAGTAAGTATTATTTTCAAGGTGAAATTCCCCACATGTTTTAAAATCTGCTTTCCATGTAGCTCTTACTAATGCTTGTGCTTTGCTTGGATTTGCAGCTGCTGTGGCATTGAGGTAGAAGCAACAAGTCCATTTCCAGGGGTTTTCTTTGTTTGTACAGAAGAGGGCTGGTAAAAAGTTGTAGCTTTTTTCAGTATGTTGCCAAAAGCATAACTAATCAAACCCCTGTAACTAACTAATTTATTAGAGTTGGCAGTATTTAAAGGAATGTGTGGGTACTTACCAGACCATGTGCTAAAATGGCAAGGGTTGTGACACAGTGGTCAAGAAAAGGTGGGAGAGGAAGGGAGGGGGAGAGCTGGATGTGGTCTCCAAGCCACTCCCAACGTGACAGGCACAGTATTAAGTGGAACTTAAATTTATTTGTTTTTCGTGGAAATACTGGGATTTTCTGCTGGTTCTTTTAGCAGCTGTTGTCTGCCAGTTGAGGGACAAGGAAGGTGGAGAAAGCCAGTGGATTATTCTTGGTAGGAAGGGCTGGTTGAAAGCAAGGTATTGAGAGACCTAGCTGATCCTGAGTTAAAGAATAAATCTGCTGACATGGTAAACATACATAATTTGTAGTAATTATAGCATTTAGGATGATCCTTTGGAAGCTCTCTAGATGATACTGATCTTGTGACAAAGGTCGAGGTTACCTGGTCAAAAGTAAACAGGGAGAAAAAGAACTTTTGGTGTGGTGGATTAGGTTTTTTCTCCTTAATTGCCCTTTCTGTAGTGCCCTTTCATATTGCTGAAATTTTCTCAGATATAATTTTAAGAAGTTAGCCACCCATGAATGTGGTACAAAATTTGGCCTGGTTGTTCCATGGGAAACCAACTTATATGTCCTTGAAGTTGACTAGAAATATTGTATACAAGATTTTTAGCTGTGCTGGGGATGATCTCAATTCATACTTGCAAGAGAGGATATAAATACAGCTGTCTTTTTTTTGTGATCTAACTTTTGCTGACTTACACTCCCTCATTATTGACTCTTGAAGTTGTTTGTCTTGAATTGTGGAATTATAATTGGCTTTCAAATTGATGAGTCTGTGGGTATGATGACATTAGATGGCTTCACCATGTAACTTAAGTAGTGGCTAGACAATGAGAAGCATTGATTCTCTGGCATTGCCCTCAAATCTAGGTTTGCCATGAAACTGTCATCAGCAAACTGATCAGGGTTAAGTGTAATGCCCTTCTCTCCATCTGTGATTGTGGCCAACTTCTTTTTGGCATGTCTCAGTCTAAAAACAAGTGTTTCATGTAGCCTTGGGGATGGGTGAAAGTACTTCTTGTTGGCTTTATGTTGGAGCAGAAGAACAGTACTCAAGTTATCTGTTCTCCTGGATCCACTCTGAGTGCCCCAGTGCTTTGCAGGAAAAGGAGTATCAGTCATTTTGGGGGAAGGGGTGAAAAGTCCGCCCTTTCTACTACACTGGTTCTCTCCTCTTGGCCTTGGTTTATGCAGCAGTTGAACGGAGCAGCTCTTACTTAAATACTTGTTTGAACAATGGAGACATTTTCTCCGCTCTATTGTATTGTAACAAGTTAGGAGAATGATGATGGTCTTTTAATGTGTTAGGGCAGTGCTGATTAGCGAGTCCATAGGAGTCATCTCAGCTAACAAGGTGTATTAGATCAATAGTTTACTTCAGATTCAGCTTTTCTAATAAGCAGTGTGGATCCATTTTTAAACTGAATTAGGGTCTGGACTCTTTCAAATTATTGTGTCTATGTCAGTACCAGTCACATCAGTGGAACTTTTCTTTGTAAGCATGCCTTAATTGAAGGGTTGTTTGGGTTTTATTTTCCTTTTTAATGAGAGAAAAATCAGAAAGATTGTAAATTGGATTTTCATAGCTGTTCTGCAAACTCACATTATCGTGCATCACTGCATTAATCTTCCAGGACAAGATCAAAAAATGTACTTTTCTGCTTTAAAAGTATTTGATGGTTGATAAGCTTTCTCTGTAATTTAATTGTTTCATGCCTTGCACATAATGCCATGCCCGTATTTTGCTTCTATGTGACCGTTGGGTCAGGTATTTCATCTTCCTTTAGTTCACCAACAGGGAAAAAAGTATTTTCTTTCCTCATATTCTTCTTGCTTCCCTGGGAATCTTGGTAGTTTGGCCTGTATGAAATAATTCCTTCTCCAAAGCAATGTGGTATACTTATTTACACAGCAGCCTGCATCAGGCATTTGGACATGAACCCAGATCTCTACCATAATTTGGGCACTGTGCCCTGTTTGATACTATTACTTTTACAGGTGTAAAGATCTTGAACATGGAGATCTTGTACATTATAAACTTTATAAACAACTAAAAGGCTCACGTTATTAAGTGTATCTTGCATTCAGATGCAACAAATAGGTTTAAAAATGTCTCTAACTTCTTTCTGCTATACTGTGATAATATTTGCCAAACTCTTCTATTCAAAGGCATTATAGTAAGGAATTATTGTGTCTGGTAATGGATGGCAGAGCAATGTATTCACTTGGAGCTTACAGGAAGAGAGACTGAGGCTGTGGTACAATTACCTGGTGGCTACTGTGCTCCTTTTGCCTGGGTACATTTGTGTGTGTGAAATAGAGCTGAAATTCTAAGTGTCTTTGTTTAAAGTGTTACTGTAAGATTTTGAATCCCAAGGGAAGTAAGTTGTTCTTAGTTAGCTAGGAGTGAATTATTTTGCAAATAGAGTATATATGCCTACAGCTGGGACAGTGCTTGTGTGAGAGATGCAGTAGGAGTTGTAAGTCCATGCAGTGTTGCTAAGGATGATTCAAATGTTTAAGCAGAAGAGAGCAGATGGAAATTTGCTGACTTCTGGTGATAAAAGGATCTGATGAAATACTACTTCTCCCCAGATATTTTTGCAAAAGGAGTTGTCATTTAATTTCCACATTGGAAAGGCAAAATGGGGAGGTTCTGGGTTCGGCTGGCTTATGTGATGTATCAGTGTCACATCTAATATAGTTCTTAATACTGCAACAGTGTTCTAACTTGTAAGACTTTTCTGCAGCCTTGCTGACCAACACAATTAGTAGCTCACATTTGGAGCTAAGATTCTGTCTTGCTCACAGCCTCTCAGTTCTCAGAGAGTTGAGGAAGAGATTACTTGAAACCCTGTTTATGCTTAAGATTTAAAAAAGCTTTTGGCCAGTTGATCATCTGCCTGAACAAAGAATGGTCCGTGTTTTAACAAACTTGACACTTTCTGCCCTTGTTGACTCAAGTAGTTGGGATTTTGTGTGTCAGACTTGAGTAGAAAACATTGCTTTCTGATACTTGAAATACAGTGTTTATCAAAATGGATGCAATTAACATAATGGATAGGGGTGGGCAGCCTATCTGTCAGCTTTCTGTGATTGTGTTGGCACGTCGAGTAGAAGCTGGTCTCTTCTGCTCTGCTGTCATTTATCAGTACATGAAATCTGCTCTGATGGTCTGAGCTGCTCCTTGGATCTGCTGTGGGTGTTTTTATTTCTCCATACCAGTGCATTTCCACTTCAAGGAACGTGCAGATGTCTAGGGCTGAACTGCTGTTTGATTCCCCAGATTGACTCACAGTCTTACTGTTGAATTCCCAGATGCTTTTCCCAGTTCCTCACTTCCTGCCTAATGCTTCTCTCCATCTCCAGCTCTTGCAGCAGGGCACTCTTGGCTCTAGAGACACAGTGCCTGAGATGTTACTTGGTGTAGCTTTGCTTTCTCTCTGATATTTCTTGGTCAAAGACTTTTCCTTGAATGATTCTTTGTCTCCTACACTGTGAGTAGTGTGGCCCATCCAGGCTGCTGAACTGAGCTGCCTTTTGCCATTTTTGCCTTCTGAAATAATGTTACTGTGTGACACATGGAATTCCAGGGTGGCCTGCTATTTCTCCTGAGATCTCTGTTAGTTGGAAACTCTGCTGGAAATCAGGATCACAAGATAGTAAGCAATCAATGTCTAGGCCACTTACTAATTTTCTGTGTTATACCGGAGTTTGTATACAGGGTTTTTGTTATTGTTCTTTGGTCCCACACTGAAAGGTGTAGAAGAAGTAGCAGTTCTTCACATCAGTTTCCACATTTCCATCACTCTGCTGTCCAGTTATGCATCCTTGCAAGAATATATCATATTTCACAGAGGTTTGGGCCCTTGATAGTTTCAATTAGATTCCTGCAGAACTAAAAAAGATCCCACTAACTGTGCTAGCATACATGCAATTGTCTTTGGAACTTAATTTGAACATGTGTATTCTCATATGGTATTTCTTCTTGTAAATATTTGGTATAGGCAGAATCTACTTGTTTTTATCCTTCACAGTATCACACTTCATATAGCTTTTCCTGTAATAGACAGCAGTTGTCTCTGCCATTGATTTTGCTAAATAGGACTATACAATGTTTATAAAGAGCATTTGACTGAAATCTTACTTTTCTTTATCTTTTTGACCACTAATCATACTTCTGTTGTTTGATCAATGTTGATATTCACAAATTACATTTGTATTTTGACTTTAAATCCAATGCTTAGGTGACCTTGTGTTCTAGAGGACTTCTTCCAAATCTTTCCATTTGTTTTCTTTCCAAAGGAAAGGCTGTATTTTCTGTGCTGGATTTGTGATTATTTTTTTCCTGAAGTTTCCAGATAGGAGTGTTTGAATTTCTACCAACAGCAGTAATCTCAGTTTCAGCTAGTATGTTTTTAATGTTTTGGATTTTACTGTTGTTTCCTCACAGTCTGTCTTGTTCTTCCCCTCTGCTTTTTCCAGTATTTTATCAGCCAGAGTTATTGGGATATTCTGTTCAGCATTGTGCATTTCTCTGGTAAAGTGCCTCCTCTGATAGCTTGTTGAAATCTGATCCCGCTGCAGGTATTCAGTCAGAACTGTGAGAATTTAAAAATCTCTTTTTCTGAAACTATTGCTTCTTTTCAGATTTAGCTTGTATTTCAACATGCTTCAGGACTGTTCCTGCTGAGTTTACTGTGCCCACTTCAGTCCTGAATCATTGACTAGATTCAGTTTACAGTAATTTTTCTTAGGTTAGCAGTGGCAATGTTTGGAGGTTTTTTTCTGTTTTGTTGGGTTTTAGTGGTGGTTTTCTTTCTTAACTTGCTCATACTTACTTGATTTGTTCTTTTATCTTAGACAGTTTATCTGAATTGTATATTGGTGCAGATATAAATTTTCCAGTTGGATGAAATCTATTCAATTTGCTTATGCTACTCTGACAGAATGGGAGTGAAGTTCAGTGACTTCTCTGCTGTTTTGGTCTGTGTTACTGGATTATGCTTTTCCTAAGTGTTTTTTAGAAACTTATGAGTAATTGTTTATGTCACACCTAGAAGGCATTTGATAACTCCATCTATATTTTTCTCACTATTTCCCCATAATTTCATACAGTCTGGTGTGATTGATATGTAGTATAATTTTTTTTTTCAGTAGTGTGAGATAATTTGTTTGGGGTTTTGTCTAAATACCAGTTTTGTCTGTGTTGTAAACCTTCACATACTTGTAACTGTGGCATGTCCTGTCAGTGCTCATCTCTTTCTGTTACAAATAATTGTAAAAGCTGAAAGTCTAAACCCAGACAGATTTAGGTTCAAGTTAAGATACAGATTTTTTGCAGGGATGGTTATGAGTTGTTGAGACACCTTAACAAGTACAGCTGATCCCTTTTAAATGAACATATTTAGAAGATAATCTGATTTAATCGCAATTGTTAAACTTGAAGGGTGGATGAAAGCTTTATTGTTTGTTGCTGCTATTTATCCCTTGGTAACTGAGCCAGATATCACATTGGTCCTTCCCAAGCTTTCTCTTTAAATATTAGTGATTAGGTTTTCAGTCTGCTCTCATTTGTGTTCATCAGCCTGAAGACAGAGAAAGTAAGTACTGGTTTGCTGCTTTTCTTGCTAAATTGTCAGTAAAGTGACAATTCTTCCTCAAAATCAGTTTCACTGAACATGTTTGAAAACTCCTGTGCAAATGAAAGGGTGGCTGGACTAATCAGTGCTCTATAGAACTGTGTTGGTAGGAACCAAAGCAGCAAAGGCAGACATTGGGGAAAATGTAACAAATCTTTATTTCTTAATGATTTAAGAAATATATATATATTTAAGAAATAGATATAATCATTAATTTCTTAGTTAGTTAAATAATATTAATGGCCCTAAGTTCAGAGGAAGAAAGTGTTTTTCTTGATACCCCGTTAGATGTCCATATAAGCCACATGGGAAGACAGTTAGGAAACAAGTCTTTAGAGGTCATTTTACCTTCATTTATATGAATGAATACCTGTTTAAAAAGTATAGCCCTTCATGAAGTTTTAAGGGTAGTGTTCACAATGAAGAGGTTATATTCCTACTTTTGTGGGCATTATTGCCAGTATTGGAAGTTTAACACTCAATTATTCTTGTGTGGTGTACAATATTTCCTATTTATATAGGCGTTCCCTTGAAATTAAATCAAATATAAGTGACCCTCCCTTTTAAAATTATTTGTCCGTAGTATTATCCATGGAGTTCAGGTTGTTGCTCTAGGTTGAATTTGACAGACAAGTAATGGGATGATCTCATCCTGTAATAACAAATGAGAGAGCTAATCACACAAACTGTCTTGAGAAAGAATGGAAGAGTGATGATTCATTATCATTACTACGAAAAACACTACCTTGTGCTATGTGCTTTAGTTATGTGTTGTTCTGAGTTATTGCTTTTATGGCTCAGGAAGCAACACTTAAACTTTAGGAAGAGTTTATTCATTGTCCATTAAATCAATATAAAATTGAATGCTCGGGGTGTAAATATGACTTAAATCAACCCTATTGATTGAAGCTTTCTTGAAAATCAGCTGACATCTACAATCTAAGTAGGTGCCGTGGGTGTTTCAGGTTTATGACTGGAGCTCATTATGCGTCCATCTTCCTTTGGTGGAAAGAGGAGTCACCAGCACGCTTTAAATACTGAGGGCCTTTTAAGCAGTGTGTTTTTGATTCAGCATTGCAATGTTACAGTACCTGTTTTGAAAGGTTCTTGCTAGTGACACATACGACATTCCAAGTTTTCCTGGTTGCGATGCTGAGCTCCTACACAAATAGGCTGCTTATATCCATGAGACTGAGTGACTGCCCATGAGCTTGACTCCAAGAGTCACAGTCTGATCTGTATTGTATCTCAGCTCTTTTGCAGGGTAATATTTTGTATTCGCCCTCTGTGCTAAAAACATGTATGCTCTTTTTTGAGACATTTTTTGATAAAAATCTTCTAACAAAAGCTATTTTGAGGTGTGGATTCATGTAGACCTGAAAGGAGGATGAGACAGGGAAGGGCTCTTCTCCCAGGAGCCATGTGAGTAATAAATGTTTGTACTCTGGGAAACTGGGGGAAAGGAGGGCACAGCAGTCAGTGGCGCCAACTGCAGGGTGACGTCCTTCATCTCGAGGCAAGGTGTGACACAAGTTGCCTGTGTCACTGAAGAATGGATGTGTCACAGGTCCCTGGTGTGTGCAGAAAGCACCACTACTCTGAGGTTAGAGATGACTAGGAAGCATCACTGTCTAATACCATCCCGAGCTTTTTGGTGCTTGCTGTGCAACAGAGCAGTGGCTGGTAAATCTTAAGCTTTGAAGTGTCATTTTTTATTACAATTCATTGGCTTCAGTGTTTTAATAAGTTGCACTAGAGGTAATACATAATCCACATCCTCACTCTTGAATGTGTAATCCAATTTAACTTTGGACAGGTAAAACACAAAAGCTCTCAAATATAATATTGCTGTGAGGGGGATTGTAGAAGGGTGATAAAGACTACTCAGTCTTGGTGTTTTTAAATGAAACCGTGGCTTTCTCTGAAAGGGGGTTAGTGTTTCTCATAAGAAAATCCTTTGCTAATAGAGTTTGTTCGTGTGTACAGTGCATAAACTTGCTTTTCCTTTCAAAACACCAGTAATTGATGTTTTACAAAGACACTTGCAAATTATTATGAAAGATAAAAGAATAACCACTAGTTATATTTTAAAAGAAAGAAAAGAGAGAGAAATTTTCCTGCAGCAAAGATCTGTGCCATGGATGATATCCAAATAGTCACAGATATTGTGACGTACGACAGGTGTTCAAGTCCATGTACTCTGAGGTGTGTGTGCTTTCAGGGGTAACTTAAAATGTACCAGGTTGATTCTACAGGTCATTGCTTGATTTTATAACTGTTTGTGGGTAGTTTGTAATCAGTCTGTACTGTAAGCCATCTGGAATACTGGTCTCCAAGGAGCAAGAACTGCAGTGGTGCTTGGAAGAATCTCAACTGGCTGAAGCTACTGGCTTAGTTTTCAAACCAAGGTGACCTGCCTTTCTGAAAAATACCCTTTGGTGAGATAGGAATAATTCTTGTAGGGGATCTGTGTTATGGAGGAGGTGTGGAGGAGCTTCATGTGATCATAATCCCTCCTAGCAAAAAAACCAGGTTGAAAATTGTTGCTGTTGTAAGTATACAAGTAGAGCACATCATAAATTAATTAATGAATAAAGGCTACTAATCTGTACTTTCTGCAAGGGTTATAGGCTCCCCCCTCCAGCTTATGACTAAATGTGAGCCACCACTGAATGTGGTCAGATAAGTAAAATGTAGTGTGGTTTCTTCCTTCAGCACAAAGTGCATCAGGTAACTGAACCCCTTTTCCAGTAATTCCCTCTAGTGCATTGTATGTCCTTCCAGTAACATGATGCAAGAGCAATTGCCCAGGCCCCTGGCCAATTGTGGCTTTGTATTCCCTGGTTCCAGATATTACATATCATTATTTTTCCTCTGCTAATGCCTATGTTTTACAGAAAAGAAAGAGAATACTGATCAATCCTCTGGTCCTTTGCTTTAAAATTCAAGTTCGCAAAAGAGGAGCCTGACTTTATTAAAAAGTTATATCAAGCAAAGTGAAAGCATTATCCCTCCCTTTTCCCCTCCTGCCCCCATGTATAGGTGTGGTTGCTCTAGAAATTTGGCATGTGTGTGTGATGGGACTGTTCATACATACATGGTTACTCATGACTTGCGTGCCCTTCAGGACTGGGGCTCCCATCAATTAGCCAGATGCTAATCCTACAAATTACACCATGTGTTTTAAACCTTCTCTCATGAAAACCTCTTGCTTCAACAAGGGCTTGCAGATTTAGTGTTCTTACATTGGAAATTTCTCACCTTATTTCATTATGCAGTCAGAAACCTGATGAAATAATGGAAAAAAAATTGCAATCGGTATAATCATGTGATTTGATGCCTGGGTAATTCACTGGCTCTTGCCCAAGGGCCAGTCTAATCTAAGGAATATGATTCTTTTTTGCCTGTTCTGTTTCTATAGAAACTCAGTTACTTAATCGTGTCTGAAAAGGTACTTGCTACATGATGACTTAATTAACTGATTAACAGTATTTAAATGCTCTTAATATATATTTTTTTTAAATTTTCATTTCTACTTCATGTAGAAAATCTTCAAACAGATTATCAGTATGAGCTGCTGTGATTTCATTCTGGTTGCATCACATGCCCGCATCACAAAAAAACCCAACCAAATAACAAATACCCAAACCCAAAACAACCAACACTGACCTAACAACACAAAAAGGACCAGTTCATGAAGGCAAGCAAGCAGACATAGCTGCGTGATTGCACAAGTTTTCATGTTATAAAATCATGTAATTTTTTTTACAATATCACACATATCATCTGTCAAAACAGCTATTCCGTGATACAAGTAAAATGTTACTGATAAACTGTCAGTTGCAATTATCTTGGTAAGCTTGGATTCAAATTTCCATGCACTGTTCTGGAATTCTGTCAATTTTCTTCCTTCAACCTCACTACATGGTTATTTTTTCAATCTGTTTGCATTTCTGAAAAGCCCCTGACCAATTCCTACTTACTGCACCATAGGAAGGTATTCTTTGTTATCTTTTCCTGTCCTGCCTCTCATCTGTTGTGTCAGTCGCTGCTGGCTTCTCTCTTTTGTTGGTGGTTTTTTTTTTTCACAGTGCTCAACACATTTCTTAAATACATTGCTCCGTCTTGCAGTGTTTGGTGGCACAGGGGGATGTTCCTCTCCTGTCTACCATATCCAGGGGAGAAGAAGGTAGGATGGGAAGTTCCTTTGAACCTGATGTTGCTGTACAAGTGAGTAGGTTCGTTCTGACTTCCTGATCTTACCTGCGTATCCCATTTTTTACAGCGCACAAGCAACTAGGGGCAGAATTGTTTGGCAGGACCACCCATGAGCTAAGGAATTTGGAAATACAGCGGGAGGAAAGAAACAAGCGTATTTTTAAAGAATACAGGGAATGAACAGTGTTTCTGTGTCTCAGAGAAGATTGCATTTGGCCGGCATACAACTTTATTTAGCTATTACATCATGCCTCTTGAATATTTATTACTGTCAGTAGTCATGTGAAGCTAAAAAGCACAGATTAAAGATTCCTGCTGTATTTGCAGCAAACCCAGATGATGAACAAAGTGTAGTGTCTGGCTCGGTCCTTGCTCTGGTTGAGCAGTACTGGCAGCTTTAAATGTTTGAAGATTTTGCCCTGGGTTGAAGTGACATGTGCTTTCTGGACCAGGGCCATACTGCATTTGTGAAGCTCAGATGGAGAGAAAAAAAGTAATTAAAGGTTCATTTTAACCTACTTCATTCTCCTGAGTTTGGAAGGAGCCAGGATGTATCTAGAAGGACTGGTGGGGAATTGTTCAGAGGCAGCTTGTCAGTGTACAACCAGTAATCAAAATGTGTGAGATGAGGGGCAACTGAAGCTAGTGAGACTAATGTACATTGGGATATTTTACATTCCTACTTTGTGTTTGTATCCTATAATTGTCAGATAACTTTGTAGCACACCTTACTAATGGCCTGATGTTGTGCCTAGACTTGCTTCGCATGTATTTCAGAATTCTTGGATTAAGTGCGTGTAAATTCATTGAGCAGAAAGAGATTACAGTTGATCTGACCTAAAAAGATCTGTATGAAACAAAATACAAATAAAAGGGATAGAATGGGGGAAATACAAAATCACTGATAGGTGGGATATTTCTTAGTATCAGTTTCAGTTCAGATTTGACGGATCTACTGAGATGGAAAAAGGGTACTGCTTTTGTACTTTTATGATGCATAGCACAAATTTGAAAGAAGAACAGCAAGGGAAGCAGTATTCTGTATACCAGTTATGACAGAGCAAAATGAGGAACTGATAAAACTATGACAGTAAAAGGTGAAAACATGAGACTTGAATGAACTCTCAACAGGAGTGTTTTAACATGTTTTTGGTGCATGCAATTTATTTCAGCTGTTAAAAAAAAATCCCTAATTTCTACCCCAATAAATATTTTCACAAAAAAATCTCTGAAAGTTCATCCATTTGTTGTTTATATATTTCAGGTTTTTTTTTCAAACAATTGAAACAATTTGCTGAGATCTTCAGCATAAAAATTTAAATCTGACGTCTCTTCAGGGGAGATAAAAATTCTTTGTGGAGATAAAAAAGGGGAAAGCTTTTACATAGTTAAAAAAAATGGGTCCTTCTTGAAGAGAGTTTGGGGGATTAGAGTTTTGTTTTATGTGTAGTTTATTATAAAAATAGGATCTAGAATTTGCGGAAATATAGTTAGGAATTATTGGTAGCTTCTGGTATGTGACTGTTGGTGGCTCCCTCAGTAGCAAAGAATTTCCCAAGCTACTTCTGGAAAACAGTATGGCTTTGTCTTTCCTCAGTATCCTTTCATCTGAAAAACAGCTTGACTCTTAAGGCATTTTGATCCTTCCTACTGTAAATAATCAGACTGTTAAGAAGCACAATTATTTTTGCTGGAAGTCTTTAGTTTTACCTAGCTGGCATGTAAGTTTTAAACCCTTATAGGGTGTATTGTCTGAGGTTTCTTGTTGGTGTTGGAGGAGGGTTTGTAGTTGGTAGGTTTTTTACTGCTCAGGGCTCCAGCAGTATATGAGACAAAGGTAAGAACTAAATAACTTTTAAACATGATTTTATAGCACAACTACCTTCTGATTTGATTCAATTTGCCTGTCTTTGTGCTAGCATTGATGTATGTTAAAGAGTTGAAGTCCTGTTTAAACTGAAGATGTTTCCCTGTTAAATCACTCTTCCTCTTTACAACATGAGACAACAAGCGTGAGGATGAATCTGTGGATCTGCATTCTGCTGTGGAGGGTGAAATGGAATGGAGAGGGATTGCAGAGCCCTCTCCTGTGGGTCTTGAATTTTCTATCACTGTGTGTTCATCAGAATTTCCTCTTCCATAGGTCTCCTTGTGGGTACTCTTGATGTCGTGTTGGACTCCAGTGCCAGAGTGGCACCATATCGCATCCTCTACCAAGCACCAGACTCCTTGATCTACTGGACCATTGCCTGTGGTAAGAACAAATACACTGACATGTGGATTTTTATTCTTCCTGGGTACTGTCTCACGTAACTAAGAGAGCATCCTTCCTGCTGAGCACAGTCATCTCAGGACAAATAAATGGGTCAGGATGAAAACCTGCTGTAGTGATAAAATTCAGTGGCACCAGAGCTTCTGATAGTCAGACCTTGAATGCCAGCATGGGGGAGTTTGTTTTGCACAATGTCTGAATGAAACCAGAGATGGCCATGGAGCAGGTATGAATTATCTGTTATTTCCTGCTTTTCTTCTCCCAAAGGTGTTCCCAGAGTAGTAGTACCCATTCCCCCCTTCTTGCATACTCTTCTTCATGCCCAGGGCCCATTCCTACAGCACTTCCAAAGTGCAGCACTCCTGGGTGATGGGGTGTCTCTAAAAAGAGCAGTGGGAGGAGTACTTGGATTATAGCACCCCAGTTACCCAGACAGGGCTTCTGGCTTCCCTTGCAATGGTAACCAGGAAAAAAGTGCAGCCCCAGCACTCACGTGAGTACTGAATAGCAAACTGTGAGACATTTCCTGTCTCCTCCAGGATAAATACCATCTAGATCCCAGGGATGCCCCACCTCCTTGATGTTTATTTCAGACAGTGTGTGATCTTTCTAAATATGATGTACTTAGAATTCAGCAAGATGGTGTCTAGGTTAAGTTAACTACAGAAGTGTAAGTTCTTACATAAGTGCAACAACTTCTAAGAGTTTTGGTCTTTAATGCTCCAGCTTGGACAGATCTAGTAGTAAGACTGCTCCTTTTGTCATTATAGTAGTGAAGACAATTGAGTTGATACTTTTGTACATTAAATAGGATGCTTATTTCTGTGATCAGGTACCTATTGCAAGTAGCACAAGACAGAATGGAGTTAGTCTCTAGTTTTGTCTGCTGTCTCTGAAAATAGTGTCTGGAGTTAAATGCAGAAGATCCAGGTCATTTAGCTTTGGTTGGCAAAGCTTGTCGGGTCAGATCATTGGCTTGATAGTATTGCTTTTCAGTCTTAGCAAATGGAAACTTTTCAATGCAGCTCCTCCAGCTCAAAAGTTTCACTGGCAGCAAAGTTTATGGCAACAGCCAAAACTCTTCATTTGAAAGAGAATTGTGGAGAGAGAACAAATGACAAGTGTATACATGCCTATCATCTCTTTAATGGCCTGGTAACCTCCAGCACCCCCAGAGCTGTCTGACATTCAGAAATACTGGTTAATGATGCTATAGGCTTCTTTACTGTGCCACTTCATTAGTGCCCATTCTTGCAGTAAATTTTGACATTTGGATTATTTGGATGACTTTTCCTCCAGACAAATACCCTCTTGGGAAGGGAAGGAGGAACAGATGAAGATTTACTATAGATCTAATCATTTTGGTTCAAATCAGGCTCTGTTCTTAGGAGCATATGATTTCTGTGTCTGACAAAGGTGATATCAAAGCTGTGTCACCTTGTGAATCCAACAGGAAGTTTTTCTAATAAATCTTACTAGCATAAGTGTCTCTTACTATTTTTGATAGTATCAGACCTGAAAGAAGGCATCAGTTCAACCAACCTTTTTCCCCTCTACACCCATTAATACCAACTCTCTGAAGATTTTAAAATTCATATAACATAATTTACCTTTAGTGACAGCTAATACTAAAACCAGCTGTTAACAAAGTTTTCAATATTATGAAGGTTGTTCCCAAATCTGTATTTAAAGCGTGCATTTTATTGTCACCTACTCTGCTGTGACCATAAGTAATGCATGTCAGCTTTCCATGGATCTCAGAAGAGAAAGAAGGGTAAAAGTACTTGTCTGTATGTTTATTTATTTTCATCCAGATGTCAGTGAAAAGCAATTAGTAACCACCTCCATCCCATGAACTTGAAACGGAGCAGCTGAGGATACAAGTTTTCTTGCTGTTTGCAGACTCCTTCCAAAGAAAAGAGCTGATCACAAAGCTCTCAACAAAACAGTGTTTCTTCAAAGACCCTTATCCTGTGCATGTGTTCAGAAATAATTTTTAAGGCTTTGGAAATAAGCTATGTGACTTCTCTTTAGGTTTTTTTGCATGACAAATATAGGTAATGACTGCAAATTTATACCTACTGTGTGTCATCAAGATAAGCAGAGGCATAAAATGGAAGGCAGAGTTATGAGTTATGGCCCCAGAGTAAATAAATGTACCATACATACAGAAATTCATGATGCTGCTGAATTGGGAGAATTTTGTTTCTCTTCTGAGAAAGATACTGTGAATTTTATGTAGAAGTACAGTACTCTGTCTACATTTAAGATAGTATTAATAAATATGCTCTTCAATTATGAATCTGAGCCCTAACTGAAATTGCTAGTGTTGTTAATGTATATATCTGCAATTCCATTTTGTGGAGTGTTTCTTGACTTTTTAGTCTAATACCTGGTTGATGGCTTAGTTGTTTTCGTTAAATTAAAAGACTGCATTAGCGTAGTCTTGTCACCTGAGGGGAATAGTGTGGATCTTACAGGGAGGTAAAATTTTACAGAGAGCAAATAATTTATCTATGCAACCTTGAAGCTGAGCAGCCCAGTGTTCCCTAGGGCTCTGTGCTGTGGTTATTTTATGAATTTGCTACTAAAGCAATTCCTTCCGAAATGATCAAGGGTTGTTAAAATTATACAAGTTACTAGGGGCTTTGGCTGCATTTAGCTATGCATTGTCCCTCCCTGTTCTCTAAGGGTAGACTGCTGGTTATTTGGTACTTGTAATCCCTTATTTTTACAGAAATTTATCTTTTTCTCTGCCTTCAGTAAATAAATAGTCACCAGCTTCAGTAAGTGACTGTACAGAGAGACTTGAAGAAATGTGATTGTTTCATGATTTTATGATTTGTTTATGACATTTGGTCTTGTACTACAAGAGTGTTCTGAGGGTGAAGGTAATCCAAGGGGGGTTTTCCGCTCAAAAATGACTGTTTAGACTGATTTGGATGTAAATTTTCTTGGATATTAACTCTACTGATCTAGGCCGTATGAGAATTCTGGCTGGTAAACCTGAAGCCTTATAGCTCTGGAGAGAAGTCTTGTTAACAGCCCTTTCTCCAGTGCAGTGTTGGGTTAAAGGTGTCACAACTTAGAGTTCTATCTGTTGAATTATGCAGGAGAATTGTTATTTAGTTACTTTTCAAGAACAATAGGTGGTCTAGGAATGCAAAATGTTGTACACAATCAGCCTTTCATATTGTAGTAGCCCTGCTGTGTCCCATGCCAGTGTCCACCCCAGCCTGCTGGTGCTCAGTTTAAGGTGAAAATGGTGGTATATCTAAATTCTCTTTGGAAACAAACAACTTTTTCAGATCCTTCTCCACCTATAGAATCAGTCATCCTTACAGTAGCTTTGTGTGTTTTTCAGGTATAGAACTGCAGTAGGGTTTTTGTGGTAATGTTAATTATATGCATTTTCATGCAAGTTGCTATGTTGTATTTTTATTTCCTGCCAGTCTTTAGGACTCTGTATTTTGAAGTGCAGTGTTTTAACAGTTGAACTGTGTTTTTTCCCCTTCCCTGAGAGTCAGAGGTACTGCTTAATTTACCTAAAAGGCCAATGATGGCAAAATGGTGAATACTTTTAATATGCTAAGACAGGCAAAGACTCTTCAGTAACAAAGATAAAATATCTTTTTGTTTAAAACATTGCAGCAAATGTGTATTTTAATCCTGCGTGAACAAAGCAAAGAGAAGGATGATGATGTGATGTGTGATGATGAATTATTGAGAACTGGGGTGTAGGTTTTGGGCTGAATGCATGATCTGTTGTAGGGGAGACTGGGAGAGGAAATAGTGAGATAATGGAGACAAAAAGCAGTGGGGGGAAAAAGAGATGTATTGTTACGGGTTGAGAACAATCAGCCAAAGTAGCTTCAGAAGAAGTGATGAAAAATAATTGATAAACCACAAACCAGAAAGAGACAGCTTTAAGAAATAGTTCATCACGATACTGTGTCTGCACCGCTTGTCACTGCTCTTACGAGCTAAGCAATTTTTCTGATGACAGTTTAGTTTTATATACATAGCTCATGCATTTCATCATTGCTTTTTACAGCAGTGTTAAAGCCAACAAGAAATAAAATAGTGCTCAGACCACCTCCTGAGTTCCAGAAAGGTCTGGTTGCATCCAGTAGTTTTAAGGAGAAGCAGCAGCGGCAATCATTTGTGATTCTGAAATACTGATTACATATGTAAGCTGTTCTGCAACATGATTTATGTATCTGTACTACAACCAGAATTATGACATTCCCCTGGAAGTTGCACAGAATGTTGCATTCTGTTGCCTTCATTGGAGTTGTTAAATTAAATACAATGGAAGAAATTTTTGGAATTTCCAGAAGGACAGCATCTAGTGAAATATTGCATCTCCAGTTACTGGCAAAGTTTTTTAGAGTTTTTTGTTTATGATTAAAAGGACATTGACACTGGTGAATTATTTATTTTGTAACTTTTAGTTTTGGTTTTTTTTTTTATACAGGTTGCTCAAGGAAGGAAATCACTGAACACTGGGAATGGCTGGAACAGAATTTGTTGCAAACTCTTTCAATCTTTGAAAATGAGAATGACATAAATACATTTGTCAGAGGAAAAATACAGGTAGTGTATTAGCTACTACAAATGTTGTTAATGGTAAATGTGACTGTGGAAGGAAAACTGATGTGAATTTGAAACGAATTGGAGCTGGTAGTCCCCCAGCTGCCCTGCCTTTTTGAAGGAATACCAGATGCTAAGTAGCAACATATGTGTAAAAATCAGGGAAACTGGGATTAGTGCACATAGCTTACAGCACTGTGACTTCTAAAAAACCTATATAAATATACAAGCAGGGCTTAAGGCATTATAAGTTCTAAAATCAATTGCATTGTTGACTGTCTTAAATTTTGGCAGTTGTCTGTGCAACTGTTTTTCCATTGCAAGTCTTAATTTTAATTTTTTAAACGCACTAATAATGTCTCCTCCCCCTCTTCTACGTAGTTAAATCCTCTAGTATTGGCATTTACACTTCATATAGGTGTTCATATTGCTGATTTATTTATTTGTTTGCTTGGTGGGAAATGGGAGCATTGGTTTTCTCAGAATTTCTTTTTCTCTTTATAGGACAGATAATAGCTATACTGGCAAAAAGTACTTATTTGGTAGTAAGGATTACCTAAAAATAAATACTTCGGTAAAAGATTGTAAGCAAAATTACTCTATTTACTGGGTGTGTGTTCAAAGCATTGGCTTTGTCTCATTCCTCTTTTAACATTTCATATAGTAAGTCAGCTCTCTTACAAATCCCACAGTTGCTTGTGTTTTCCCAGTGGTATGAGAGCTATAGATGGTCATAGAAATACCTTATATGTGAAGACATCTGTGTTTCAAAATACAATCCTTAAGGAAATTTTTACTTCTTGGAGTTGGATGAATACTAAACGTGAACGATGGTTCTCTGTCTTATACTCTGCTCTTCATGTAAATATGGAGCTAGTGGAAGATAAAAAGTCACTTTCCATTTTATAACTTTTAATATGAAAGACAATAGAGATGACTGGAAAGGAGATTGGGAAAATAAGCAAATAAAACAGAGCTTCAGTATAGAACAGAAGGAACCATAGTCTTTGAGATATCAAAAAACATCTTTTCACCTGTTGCCTTTTCAAATTTCATGAAGGTTATCTGCACCTGAGAGTGGGAAGCTTTTTTTCCATCCTCTTAGTTAATCTAATTGAAGATTTGTTTTAATTTCTTTCTCTCACCCCCCTTTTGCTCTTCTTCTATGCTCAAGGTCCAATAAGAGGAGTCATAGAAGTTATTTAAAATTTTCCCTAATGAACAACAGTTCCTTTTCTCCCTTTTACCTTTTTCCTTCCCTTAAGAAATGTTTGTGTGAAATCCTATGTCTGTCTCCCCAGGAAGGAAGAGGAAAATACTATAGATCATAGATGCTTCACAGGGCTGTTAAGAGTATTCGAGTTAGGCTGGTTAATTTAAAACAAGTTACTGGCAAGTGGTTGGTGTTTGGTTGCTTTTGACATAGACACAGTAGAGAAGTAAGGTCATCAGAAAGAAAGCCTTGAATAAAGGAAACAACTGCATAAGCCAAAGAGTGAGCAGACCAATAAGAGCTCACTGAAAGACTTCCTTGGAATTGCAGTAACTGTTGTGGCCTGTGGCCTGGACAGCAGTGGGAGTTAGGATATCTGATATCCCATGGCCTCTAACAGGATGTGTCCTTCTTTCATTCCCTACCAGGGCATCATTGCTGAGTACAACAAAATCAATGGCATCAAAGAGGATGATGACACAGAAAAATTCAAGGAAGCCATAGTGAAATTTCATAAGCTGTTTGGGATGCCAGAAGAAGAGAAATTAGTGAACTACTACTCCTGCAGTTACTGGAAGGGGAAGGTTCCCCGTCAGGGCTGGGTGTATCTCAGCATTAATCACCTTTGCTTTTACTCTTTCCTCATGGGCAGGGAAGGTATGTTTTCAGTGGAGCAGTAATTTGTGTGTCTAAAAATTGTTAGGAAATCTCCTGTAGTTTGCTACTTTTCACTTACTGATCACTGAGGTTACAAAGACACTGCTGAGGAAAAGAGAAGCAGGGAGCAATTCCCTGATTTGTCACTGCTTAACTGTGTGCTTGTTCTCTTGTTTGTTTTGTCTTTCTCAAAGTAGTTTTCTGTGAAACAGTACCTGGCATTGTCTAGAGACATGGTTCACCTCAGGGGCTATGCCCAAAAGGGGTTAGGGAAAAATCACACCAGTTCTGGCTCCTTCTGCCCTTACACAGTCCTCAAGTACTACTACTCTGGCAGACATTGGAACCTTAAATGATACATCTACATTCATACAACACCAGAACATCAGGAGGGTTTCAGAGGAGACCCAGAATAAAGAACTGCATAGTGTAGATGCAGTCAGTCTGCTCTGCAGGGAGTTAATTCAAAGCACGGTGAAGGTGAACAATTCAGCAGTATTTAGTTATGGGCAATGGATCAGTCCTGGGATTTAGGCCCTGCTTTAAGGACACCACCTGTATTGGTGTTGGAAGAAAAGCTAAGGTTCTGTCATGGCTGTAATATTTGAAACCTTTTACTGTATAAAAATATCAAGCCTGTCTGATGTGTTTAGACTGTGTTTCTTTGCTTCCATAGGAAAAGATGGCATCAAAGTCTGAGCAAGGGCAGTGACAATGATAAGTCATGTTAGCTCACCTAGCTTTGTAATGCTTGTGTGATGTTCTGTAAATAGACTAAGTGTTATTTAAACTCTTTTATCTGCTGTTTGTAAGGTGATAGTGGTTTTTGTGTACAAACTTTGTCTATTTATGCTGTGCTCCCAAATTTTCAAGATGCAAGAAAAAGTCAGCTGAATGCATTTTATAGGAAAAGGAAGCTAAAAGCTCCTGAATATGCTTATTTTTGTACTGATTCTTGTTTTTTTGTTTGCTTCTGTTCAGCAAAGTTAGTTATCCGTTGGGTTGATATCACTCAGCTTGAGAAGAATGCTACACTGCTCTTCCCTGATATGATCAAAGTGAGCACAAGGTCAAGTGAACATTTCTTCTCAGTATTCCTTAATATCAGCGAGACATTTAAACTAATGGAACAGCTTGCCAACATAGCTATGCGACAGCTTTTGGACAATGAAGGATTTGAGCAAGACAGGTCATTACCCAAACTGAAAAAGAAATCCCCAAAAAAAGTATCTGCTCTAAAACGGTAGGTAGCACACTTGTTCCTCCTCAGTCCTTTTACTTGCAGGATTTTGTCCAAAAGTTTTCTAATGTTGCTGCCATTCTCTGTAACTCCAAAAGGAATGACTGATTCCAGTAGTGGCAAAATGTGAATAATTATTTAAATATAATTATTTTGTATCTTGTTGAAATAGGAAATAGAAAACACTTGAATATGAATACGTTGTAAAAAACTTGAGCCAAATGCTCATTTGTTCTGAAGCTCTTCAGTGTATCTCCTGACACTGGCTGCATTTAGGTATCTGTTATAAGGCCATTTTATGTCAGTAGGGGAAGGCAATAAAGTGATTGATATGTTATTAAGTATTGTGCCTAGCATTCATACTTGATCTGATCACTGGAATTGAGAAATGACTCTAGATTAATAATTGTATCTAGAGTGTAGTTTAAGTAACAGTGATACGAAAGTTGACATAAAATTCTAAGGGATGAAAAGTTATCTGGAAAATATTTCTGCTTCTTTTATATCATAGTTCAGCTTGTTAGTTTCTTTGTCGTTTTTTCTTTATATATTGTTCATGTTAATGTACCATACAGAATTATATCCAGTGCTTGTTTGTATTTCTCATTGCTTAGTGATACCTGACATGCATTATATCGCTTCTGTTTGTCCTTAACTATTCAGTGTTTTGCACTGATTGCATTGTCAAGACTAAGTCTTCAAATTGTTAACAAAGTCCAACCTTAAGGATTCCATAATGTTAATAAATAAGCCTAAAAGAAGCATTTTTATTACTATTAGCAAAAAATGGATTCACTGCGTATATTCTCAGACAGTGGGGCTGAATATGAAAAGCTCACTCAGTCTTTCCTCTCTGAGAAGTAAGGATGAATGAGTCATTCATGGCAGACTTTTTTTTTCATGTAGTTTTAGAACCTTCCAAAAGTGAAGGCTGTATCTCCCCTCTATGCAAATTATTTCCACCTTTTTGCTGTACACTCCTTGCTGAGCTGAGTTATATATTGCAGGTAACTTGGAATGATTTGCATAAAATATACCTTAAAATGTATTATATATTCCCTAAAGCAAGAAAATCTTTCTGTGAGTTTTTTAGGGATCTTGATGCCAGAGCAAAGAGTGAGAGATACCGTGCATTGTTCCGACTTCCCAAGGATGAGAAATTAGATGGACACACAGACTGTACTCTTTGGACTCCATTCAACAAAATGCATATTTTGGGTCAGATGTTTGTTTCTACAAACTACATTTGCTTTACTAGTAAAGAAGAGAACTTGTGCAGCCTTATTATCCCTCTTCGAGAGGTAAATATTTGTGTTTTTAAATTTATAAGGCAAGTAATAAAGCAATATCTTATTAGGTATTTCAGCCTAGCTTTGATTTTTTTTTTATTTTGGTGGGGGTTTTTTACTACTATTTTTTTTGTTTGTTTGTTTTTATTAATTATTTTTGGAGAAAAGCCTCTTTTCATCCTTTTAATCTCTTGTGAGCATGCCATTCTGATGTGTTCTAAATAATATTTAATGACTGTGTATCCTAGTTCACAGTTCCTGCTACTAAAATTCACATGGAGTTTTGTCCATCAGTTTTCATAACCCTTGTAAGTTCTTCCTCTCCCGTAACTTGTATTCTGATTTACAGCCCAATTTTACATTTTCTGTGCCTCATAGGGATGAGTGGAGGGTGAAACTTCCTAGACTGATGAGTGGAAATTCTGTTAAAGTATCTGTCAGATAAGATTTGCTTTTTTCAGATGTAAAAAGATTCATAATCCTACGGTTTTGAATTGCCTCTTCACACAGACTTGCAATTGTTTATTCTTACATGTGGAAAATATTTTGTCAGGATTTTTCAAATTAGTGTGTTTCCCTTTTTAAAGCTGGTTACTTAAAGCCAATGTTCAGTAAGACAAGTGTGTTTGATGCAATAAAAAAATAATTATGTTGGGGAGTTTTTTATGGTTGACTTGTTTTATGGGTTAATGGAAAATTGTGTTGAGTAAGTTTTGGAAGTAGTAGCAAAGCTGATGTACCTAAGGACAATTTGGCTTGACTGAAGAACCATGGAATATTTAAAGGCACTGTTTTCCCCCACAAATCATTACGAGTAAAACAGGTACTTGTTCAGAAACTTTGAAATGCAGCTTCTCAGCAGCTTGTTGCAATGACTTTGGTTATTTGGGATGAGACATTCAATTATGGTTGCACTGTTTGTCTGAAAATCAAAGGAAATGGCAGTCCTGCAGGTAAAGTGGTGGAAGAGGAGAGAGGTCATTTAACAGGACCTCTTTTCTGGATGCAGATTCAGCAACTGCTTTTGGTAACCACAGTCACAGCAGAACAGGATTCAGAGCAGCTCTAAAGCTTTAAGAGACAGAAGTAGCTGAAGGAATAAGTGCTTCTGTGTGAGCAGCTTTAAGTGTCACATTCAGCAAGGAGAACAGTGCTAGTCCTCAGAACACCTGATCTGTACCATAAGTAATTAAAGAAAAGCTTTCTATTTAATTAAAGCTTTAGGTTAGACCCTAAGTTAATTCCAGTGTTCTGTAATATCCTGGAGGTGTTTTGACAGGTGAGACAATAGCAAAGCATTGATTCAGAGAATCTGATAGGGAAAGATGTTTTTCAGTGGCTGACTGCACTGCTCACTGCACCTTCAGCAGGTGCCCTCTCCAAGACAAAGCACTTCAGATATGTGTGTCTCTATTGAATAGGAAGTAAGTGGATATCAGCTCTCATTATAGTAGAGCTATAATTAGGCTTGCTTTAATAATGTCTGTCCTGTGCCTTTAGAACTTGTCTGTCTTTTGTGCTGATTGTGCTCGAACAGTTTTTAAGTGGAACAGAAAACATAGGGAACACTTTAGCTAACTTCAATATGCTGTTAGTGAAGTCCTTTAAGTTAACAAATAACTAGCAGATTTGTAGTTAAAATGAAGTGGGGAGAACAGAGAAGTGGTTTAGCACCTGAGCAGTACACTGTAGTTTTCAAGATTACCATTGATTCCTGTTTTTAAAAAGATTAAAGGAGCAAAAGTAGAAGTCCTAGCAAAATTAAATGTGCCACTTCCTATTCTGAAGGCAGTAAGTCAGTTTTCATTACCTAAGAAATCATCTAAAGTAATGAAAGCAGTGGTTAAAAGTATTTACAATTGTTATTTGTGTTTTGTTCAATGTATGAACTGCACAAACTTAACGGACTGATACATTTTTAAGGCTAATAGTTGGTAATGTTTAGGACACACAACTGTTACATAATTCATCAACAGCGTATGACTTATCCCTGAGATTTCTTTGTGTTAGTGTGCTTTACCAAAACCTCATGGAGCTACTTCCCTGTACTCGGTAGATTGTGGTATGAGTACTGTTTACAGGTTGGAGTTCAGTTAGATTAGTAATCATTTCCCTAACAATTGAAGGCAAACAGAAGCCTCCACCTCACAGGGTTAAATATTTTCCTTTGTAAGGGAAGACATGGGGTTAGTTTCCCTTTGTTGCAAGTTCTGTGTACTGTGAAAATACAGTTAAAATAACACTATGTTTTCACAGTATGCAACTATAATACAGTTGTACAGGAGGAGTGTCATCTCAAAGATGGTTTATTCACATGTATTGGCAGTAAAAGGTAGGCAAAGGTTTCTGTGGATTCAGCCTGTGCTGGCAATGTTAGGAAGCAGGAGAGGGATTTGGAAGTCCTACAAAAAAGCTGATAGATTTGTATCCCACAGATGAAATATTCTTTTAAAATACGGCCTGAGGAAAATCAACTAAGTAGTGCAGGGCAGTTTTGATGGAAAATGTACTGACACCAGTTGTTTGAGTGATTACAGCCTTCATCTTTCAGGCTTGTAAGCCTTTGTATGCAAACCATGTTTTCCAGCAAAGGGGTGTCCATAGATATTTGGTGTAGGGGTGGAAGGAGCATGCATTTATTCTATTAAGATGGTTTCTTAGACCAAGCAGCTTGATTAACTAAAGATCTTAAGCTGTGGCAACTGTTTCTCCCTAGGTGACAATAGTGGAAAAGGCAGACAGCTCCAGTGTGCTGCCCAGCCCACTGTCAATCAGCACGAAAAACAGAATGACGTTCCTCTTTGCCAACTTGAAAGACAGAGACTTTCTTGTACAGAGGATCTCAGACTTTCTGCAACAAACCACTTCAAAAATATACTTGGATAAAAATATTTCTGGAAGCTATATCAGCTCAGATGATGAGGTATGTGAAGGAACATGAATAATTTACTAGAAGGGGATTTTTAACTGATGTGGGGTGAGGAAACACCTTTAAGGTTTTGCGAGGCCCTTTAGGCACAGAAATGTGACCTCTTGTGTTAATGCCTTTGAGCTGAAGTGTTAAAATTTATAAATTAGGATATCTATATTTTTCATGTTAAACCTAAGAGAAATCATCATTACTGAGGAAGAGCTACTCTAATCCTTGCTGCCACATTCTGAAATTACAGTGTATCTTGTTGGTAAGTGTCATAGTTAATCAACTGGTTAATTGAATAATACTTTTAATGTCTATTAACTTGTCCAACTCAAACATAATTCTGCAATTTTAATAATTTGAAGAAATTATCAGTTGGCATAAAACTCCTTTTATTCAAGGCTTTAGCTGCTAAATCCCATCTTTTGATTCTTCTTGAAATGATGCCTGAGCTGAGCAGGTTTGCATGTGCACTGCTAGAGTACTTTGGTATATTTGACCTAACAGGAAAAAACCAGCCCTGTTCTGAACATCAAATGGCCCTATTCTGGGCCACTTCCTTAAATATGTATGCAACGTAAATGGTTCTTAAAATGTATGATTACATACACTTTTCTTAGGTGCTTTGAATGTCAAGCCTTCTGCTGAATTCCAGCTTTTATGTATGAAATTCAGATGCTTCATTTAACAACCTCATCAGTTCTTTTAAACCCAGTAAAAGATAGTAGCTCAGATCTCAAAGCAGAAAAGGCTTTTGTGCTGTATCATTTTGTAGGTAGATCTCACATTCCAAATCTGTACTAAGCCATACTTTAGTACTGTCCTGAGCCCATGTGTGTCTTTAAAGAATGTTTTTTACTTGCTTTGTTGATGGTGAGGTATAATTACTGTGTTGTTGTATACCAGAGCACGTAGGGATGTATAGTGCTAGAACTTTTGCCATAAATGGATCTAAGTATTTTGCCTACTGAATTATAAACACAAATACTTGTAAGCATTTACTACAATTTGTAATTTGACTACATATCTAGATATGCATGACTACTACTTGCAATTTCAGGCATTTGGAGTGAACTGCTCTGTGAGATTTTACTGTGAGTCAGTTTCAAAGCTGTTTGAGAAGTCAGAAAACCCTTTTTCTTCAAAATACTTTCCTTCCAAATCACAGTCTCGCAGTCCTATCATGTTGACAGACCAAGGGAGCTGGTTCAGTTGCCCAGGGCTACTTAAGGTTGACATTACCTTAGCAGTTCTAGTTCTAGAATTTCATTTTTTCAGGAGAGCTGTTGAGAAACTGGAGGCTATTTCATTATTCTCTGCTGGTTTAATTTCTGCTGCCGTATGTTTTTGTTTAGCATGTATAAATTTTTAAGTAAAGTGAAGTAAAAAGTCCAGACACTGTCTCATCTTTATGCCTGTATTGCTTGTGACTGCTTTCTACAGGTGTTTACAAGGTCAAGTAGTTTAATTTCTGCCAGCCCTCACAAAAGCCTGAGCTCTGAGTCGGAGGGAGAGCGACAATTCAACCTCAATGATAATGGCATTCCGACAGCAACTCAAGCTTTAATGACAATGTATCGGCGCAGGTCACCCGAGGAATTTAACCCTAAGCTGGTAAAATACACTTCTGAGTGCTCCACCTGACTGAAAAAGCTGTTAAATTATGTTTGCTTTAAAACCCATGTTTCTGACCCAGAAGAGTTTCGTTCTGCCCGACAGTTAAGAAGAGGCAATGTTTTTCACAGAAGTAACAGCTTGAACATGTTGTTGTTTTACCAATACAAATAACTTCACTACATGAAAGCAAAGTTGGATGTAATTCAAGGAGAGGTTGTATTCCTGCTCTTAAGTATAACTGCTTCTCTTAACAGCAAGGTCTACTGGCATAAAGACTAGGAAATGGGAGGAGGCAGCCCATTAAGAAGGTAACTGGTCTGTAGCCAAGTTATTTCTTGCTCGCTTGGAAAGCTAGGATATTGGAGGCTTTTTAGCACTCAAGATTTTAGTGAATCAAAGTGTTAGAAAGAAAAGCTGCATCTTTATGCCTACCTTTCTTTACTTTTAGGCCAAGGAGTTCCTGAAGGAACAGGCCTGGAAGATTCACTTTGCTGAATATGGCCAGGGGGTCTGTATGTATCGTACTGAAAAAACCAGAGACCTTGTGCTAAAGGGCATTCCAGAAAGCATGAGAGGGGAACTTTGGCTGCTCTTTTCAGGTTGGTTTTTATTTGATTGTGTCTGTGGGATATAAGCTAAAGCGTGAGGGAAGAAAGGATTTCAAAAATGATTAAAGGTGCACATAATAAGTGTCTGAAGATATTTGGAGTAAGTAAGGCTGTGATCGTTAGCAAACGCCAGACAGGTTTAGACAAGATTTCTGTTCAGACTGGCAAATACCCTTTTTCAAACAGGCTCACATAATTAAGGAAGAATATATAGAAAGCAGAACACATGCTCTGTAACCAGAAGCTGGCAGTGTAGGGGCCTTCTAGATGTTCAGCAACCACCAGCAAGCCTCATTCCCATTTTTTAATCATTTCTGGATCCAGTTAGGCTTTTGGCCTTCACAGCAACTATTGCAAGGAATTCCAAAGTTTAGGCATGTTGCATGGAACCACTATCTTTTTTTTGTTGATAATAAATAAAAGGTACTCTAACATTTTATTAGGTGCTTCCATTATGTGAAAAATAGTGAGATAATATTTGTCTGGGATTCTGTGCCATAAAGGATTCTCTAGATCTGTGTCCAGTCTAGATCTCTAGATCTGTTTGGGTTTTTTTGAAGTTGAAGAATTTTATTACTGCTTATATGGAAATCAGTCCCACCTCAGGCTTTCTTCATAACCTATCACCATATGGCATCTTTAGATCTACCCTCCCCAAGGTAGTTACCACAGATACCCACACCACTTAGGAAATGAGCACATGAGGGCCTTTATCTGAGGACCTAATGATGCTTTCAAGTTTGTTTTCTATTTCTTCCCTAGTAATACATATTTATGTACATTTTCTCTTTGCTGCTGGGCACTAAAGAAATGTTTTCAGACGATACACACCAGAATGCACAACTCTGTTTTGTGTCCTGTTAACAGCTAGTTTGGACTAATTTTCAATGTGTATCTATAATTCATATTTTCTGTGTAGGTTACTTTGTGCTACTGATACTTGATTTTTTTTTCCTGAGAAGTTGTAAAGTCAGTAGTGAAATCTCACAGCAACTCTGTGAGGATGTAGTGGTATCCCTAAGGCTGAGTGCCCTTCCCAAGATGACAGTCATTTTCAGAAGTAGGAATAGAGCTCATGAGTTTCTGTTTCTTGCTTTTGGCTGACATATCATACTCTCTGCAACCAAAAAATAATCTACTCTGTCCTCAGGGCAGGTAGGTTTTTCAGAGACAAGTTTTGAGTTATTTAGAATAACCAAATCCACGGCCAGCTGCAGAGGGAGCTCATGATACCATGTGACTGCACAGCTGGTTTGTTCTTCATGCCTCCTGTTTTGTTTTGGCTGAGAGAGATGTTAATCTCATTATAAAAATGCCTGTAGAGAAGACAGGAAGGGGTGATAATCACCAAAGCACATCCTTTTTATTTTTTTAATTACCTTTAAAGAAATAATATTTTCATATTTGCTTTCAAAGTTCTTGGTGACATTCAGATTGGAAGGGGAGTAGATTATCATGTTGGAATACTGTACCTGCTAAACCTTCCTTTTTCTCCTGGTTTTAATATTGTTCTCTGACTCCTAGGAGCCATTAATGAAATGGCCACTCATCCTGGCTATTATGAGGACCTAGTGGAGAAATCAATGGGAAAATACAATCTTGCTACAGAAGAGATAGAGAGGGATCTGCACCGCTCCCTTCCAGAGCACCCTGCATTCCAGAATGAGATGGGTATTGCTGCTTTAAGGAGAGTCTTGACAGCTTATGCTTTCAGAAATCCAAACATAGGATATTGCCAGGTAATTCAAATACCCTGCACTCCTTCAGTTTCTGGAATTCCAGTTCTTTCCTTGCAGTCCTGTTTCTTCAGTCATCCATGCGAGTGTTTGGCTGTGTGAAGTAGACTGAGGTGTGAATGGTGCTGTGAGCTCACACCTCAGTGCCACAGAGAGGCAGGAATGCTGAGGCCAGAGGGATGTCATACAAGGACCTGCTCTAATAGCAGTATTAGCAGCCCACATTAAAAGGTGTTTTCTGTAAGCATATTTTCTGCTTATAAATATAGAAACTGGACAGATGATAACAGTGCTGTATATAGAAAATGAAAATCAACCCTGAAGAAAGGTTATTTTCTTACTAACGAAAAATCCCCTCAAAACCAAAACACTTTGTGTTCAGCCTTAAATTTTTATCTACTTTTATCTATCCATCTTATAATGAATTATTATTCAATGTATTAGTTACAACCCTCCAGAACCTCCTTTCCTCTTTCGATGATGCCATGCAATCATTCAAAACAATGAAAAGAGAACCATAAAACAACCTAAAAACAAACCCCAAACACTTGGCAAAAAATAAAGCATCCTAGGAGATACCACAGTGAGTCCCAATCATATATCTGTGGATTTAATGCTGACCCCAGTGCATGGTTTTGAGGTTCTTACGTCCATCATTTAAGTCACTTTAGTTTCTGGTCCTAAATAATTCTTTCTTACTATATAATTTTGATTTATCACTCAGGCCTTTTTTTTTTTTTTGCCTTCCTACATACTTTTGCAAAGAGGAAACTTAAATTTGGTCATATTAAGAAGCCTGGTTAATGTCTGCCTGTTAAGACTTCTAGATGCAACATGAGTAAGTGCAAGCAGTTCTAACAGATACCATCATAAATTATTTAATAACGCGTGTGGTACTGAGTAATAGCTACAACATTTGTAAAGATTATTTAACAGAGGAGCAGTAGAAAGACACTTCAGTTCTAGTCCCTAAAGCTGTCACAGTAACTAACAACCTTGAGATTTGGTCCAGCTACATTGAGAATTCAGGCACATCACTAGTGCTGTGGGAAGTGTTTTGGCTGCACCAGACCCAGATTCTCCAAGAGCACCTATGGCAGAATATCAGTATCAGTGGTACAGGGATGCTTGCAGAGCACCTATGGCAGAATATCAGTATCAGTGGTACAGGGATGCTTGCAGACCTGAGTCAGCTGTTAGGCTGATTAGGAAGAAAGATCTTGATTTCTTTAAAAAAATCTGCAACACAAAACCAACCATCCCCAAAAAAACCCACCAAAAAACCCCAGTGAGACAACAACAACAAAACCGAGGACAAACTTTACAACTTTTTGTGATTTAAGCCTTTCTTTGAGCACTAGGAAATACTGCTGTTTTTACAGGGAAGTACTTGAACAGATCTGCACAGAGAGATGTAGCTAATTTCCTAACCACTTACCTGCCCAGATACAGTGCTAGATATTGAATAATTGTATTTCCCTTTCTTTTAGGCTATGAATATTGTCACTTCAGTGCTCCTCCTTTATGCAAAAGAGGAGGAAGCTTTCTGGCTGCTGGTGGCTCTGTGTGAGCGTATGCTGCCTGACTACTACAACACAAGAGTTGTTGGTATGCTATGAGGACATTTTTGAAATGACGCTACAAAAAATAACCAAATTAACTGGTGGTATTTGTACTGAAACAAATATATTGGTAGATGCATCTGTGCTTGCTAGTGACAAGACAGCTTGCTCAGGAGAATAAAGGCAATTCCCTGGAGAGGGACTGTTATGGTTAATAGTTTCTCACTTACTTGGGATCAGATGGCATTCTAAAGTGGACTTAAGCAAAGTAGATTTTTAAGAAGAGATGGGAGGCTAAAAATTAAGTTTTAGATGATGCAGTTAGCTGATTAAGGTAAGATGGAAACAGGAAATTTCACAGTTTGCAGTAGAAGTCTTTGTGCCTGTGCCGCTGATTTGAAAGGGCACAAGTATCATAAAGTTGTTGTTTTCAGATATGCTTCCTTGTGTATGTGGAAGTGACTGACTTCAATTAATCATGGAATCTTTTTTTACTATATCTCACAAATACTGGAGATACTCAGCCTTAGAAATTATTCTTCCTGGCCTTGTTAAAACTCTGATGTTGTGGCATGGGAATGTATAACATGGGGTTCTCTTGAAGTAAATCTAAACCCTCAGAGTCACCCTGGCCTTATTCAATGGGTGATGCTGAGGTCTTACTCCAATTAGTAGTGATAATATCTGTTTAACTTCTGCTGGTGCTAAACAAAATGAATCCTTTTTTATTTATTATGGAGTGTATAATTAAAACAGAAAAAAACCTTACTACAGTTCAATTTGTATGTATAGCTCAGTAGTGTAATGGAATCTGTTACTTATTTGAAAGTGAGAAAATGTGCATAAGCACCATGCAAAATATTTTTAGGCTTTTTATTTATATATATAGAATATCTAGATTTTTTTTTCCTCCCCTAAATGGCAATGTATCAGTTGCTCCTGAATTAATTCAATCTTACTTATCTTCAACAGGAGCATTGGTGGATCAAGGTGTCTTTGAAGAGCTGGCTCGTGACTACATTCCACAGCTTTATGACTGCATGCAGGACTTGGGTGTAATCTCCACCATCTCCCTGTCCTGGTTCCTCACTCTTTTCCTCAGTGTAATGCCATTTGAAAGTGCAGTGGTAGTTGTGGATTGTTTCTTCTGTGAAGGAATAAAGGTGATATTTCAGTTAGCACTTGCTGTCCTCGAAGCTAATGTAGACAAGCTGCTTAACTGTAAAGATGATGGAGAAGCCATGACAGTCTTGGGAAGGTATTTATTACAGAAAATTAAGTATCTTCATGTTATTTTTTTTAACTTTTTACTGATTTGTATTCTATGTTGAAATACTAAATTTAAACCAGTACCATACATGTAAATCTTTTACATGCTTGTAGCCCCCTTTCGTTTACATAAGGTATTCCTTATATTATTTAAAAATAATGCTAAGTGACCAACAAGATAAAAATTCTTCTTTCAAGACATTCAAATAAACTTCCCAAACCTCGTTATAGAAATTTACCTTGATTCATTATTTTAGTAGATTACATGAGTTTTGTTACTTCACCCTACCACCTTTTAAATGTTACTAAGAAAATACCTTGATGTCAAGGGAAATAGTTTTGGGAATAGACCTAGTAGAACTCAGAAGAAATAGGTAGGATCCTGAACATTTAGATTTCAGTGAAACAAATAGATTTCAGTGAAATCTATTTCAGTGAAATAATTTCAGATGATGATAGAGTGGCTTGAGTCATTTAATCAGAACTAATGCTGCTGAGTGTAACCTCTGATTTCCTTGTGCTTGGTAGCGGTGTTTAGTTTTCAAGGTGCTGCTGGAACTTTGGAATTTTTTCCATAGTAAATTTCAGTAGTATAACCTTAACTCTTCCTAGAGAATGGCTTGATTGCTTTTACATGTAATAATCAATATGTATCCCATATGCTGTTAACCCTCAGAAGGGAGGGTGTACAAATTTATCTGTGATTTCTAATTTCTTTTTTTTTTCCCCACCAGATATTTGGACAGTGTAACTAATAAGGACAGCACTCTTCCTCCCATTCCTCATCTTCACTCCCTGCTCAGTGATGATGTAGAGCCTTATCCTGAGGTGGATATCTTCAGGCTAATCAGGTCTTCCTATGAGGTAGGATAAGATTTCTTAACAGGAACTTGCCAGCACACCCAACTTCTGCTCCACAGAGTGCAGTGGTCCGGTATGGGGCTGCAGGGGTCTGCTGCCTTCCCAGAGCAGCTCGGGGCTGCAGGACACTCTGGGAGACCACGCACACACACAGCACTACAGCACACACACACCACAGGGTGAGAACCACACACACCTCACTGCAGGAGTAAGGAAGGGACTTAGGCTGGCTTCCACAGATCTGGCTTTAAACCTTCTTCTGCAGGGTCCAGGGACTAAGCCAAGGGAACAAAGAATAGCTGACAGGGGGTGGGAGCATTGACAACCAGTGGGGGAGGGTCCAGGGGTGGTACAATGGTGAGGGAAGGGTTAAAAGCCCAATGAGAGGGGTCCAGGGGGGTGGCCAAGGGGCAAGGGCCAATGGGGAATGGAAGAACAGGGAATGTTCCAGAAAGGGAACATACAAGAGAGAAAGAGGTGGGGAGGCCAAAGGGCCAACTGGCTTTATGGAACAAGAATAACTTGACATAGTAAACCAAGGCACTATGGGTGCAGTAAACTAAATCTCCCTGAGTGGGGAGGATGGCACAGCCCTAAAGGCTGTGCTTGCAGTGGGCCCTCACAGAAGTCTGGTCAGCAGGCCCACTGTGTGGAGGGCAGCACAGCCCTAAGGGTCTGCAGACCTGCTGTCCCCCACAGCAAGAGGAATTTGATACTCTGTAGGCTGGCATTGCTTGAAACAGAAAGGACATAAAAGAAATGCAGACTTATCTGAGGAGGCTGAAATGGAGCAAGGAAGAGGAGTCAGACTTTCTTCTTCTTTTAATCAAAACTTTTAATTGGAGCTGTTTCACAGAGAAGTCTGAGGCCTCAAAGGAGAGCAGCCCACAACCAAAAAGTGATTTACAAAGGCTGAGCTTTTAACTTGAAAAGACTTAATTCTAATTTAAGCTTTTTTGTGCTTTTCCAAACTGAAATAGTGGTGGAATCTCTATGATTTCAGAAGACCTTTCTATCAGTGGAAAGATAGAAAATCTTCCATAAAAAGATAGAAATCACTTCATTTCTTTTGCCTTTCTTAAGAAGCACTGATTGTGACCACGGGCCACTGTGTTCTATTACCAAAGCTAAAAAAAATTTCAAGTGAAAGGAGCTGGTAATAACTAGTATCTATAAAAGGACAGGACAAAGTCTGCAAAACCAACTAAAATCTGCAGACTGTTTTCATTGTCCTTAAATTTAAAGAAAAAATGCCATCAGTTAAAATACCTCTGATGCTTACGCTGACATACCCATTTTTTATAAAAATTAAGGAGAAACCATGAAGATTTTCTGTGTTTAATTTCCATTATTCCCTTCCATTGACGTGGGATAAATGAGCAATTTGAGTTTCTCAAAGGCACTTCCTATGTCCCTAAACCCCCCTTGCTTTAACATACCACATTTAATAAGTAGTCAGTCCTTAGTGTTTTCTGTGCTGAAGGGAAAAATGTGTCAGGGTAGATGGATGTTTGGTAGATGTCAGAATGGCCAGGAGGGTGTTTATGTGAAGTTGTTTTTATTTCCCTTGCATTTTTCCATTTTCCTCATCATGAAGACTGCTTGCATTGGCTTAATTGCTCTAAGAGGAATAACCTGAGTCCATGCAGAGCTAATCTGTCTTTCTGGGGCTTCTGCAGCACAGAACCTTGTGGTTGCTTCTAGGTGAATAACCAACTGCACTTTAGTATAATTAGGCAAAAGAAGTAGCATGGGGAGTGAGGAGCTGTGAGGAAAGCAGGAGCTGGCTGTAAAGAGACAGTTTCAAGAGAGTTGCTGTTAATTAATTTATTTTAAAAAAACCCAAAAATTCTTTAGTAAACTATTAAGAGTCAAAAACTTCAGGGCATCTGTTACATCTGTTATGTTTTGTAATTAGTTATGTGCAGTCAGGACCTGGAACTCACTGCTAGCTTTGTTACTGCTACGAAGAAAGAAATATCAACTAAGTGAGCATATTTTTGTTATTTTTTAGAATTTAAACTAAGAGTACTCGCTGGGTTACCATCTATTCTTAACCTTGTAGACATTTATAATTTAAAAATAATAGGAAGACCTACAGCTGAAGTAAATGTGGGGTTTTTTGGAGACCTTTGCCTTCCCTCAAGCATAGACACACCACCCCCAAGGAGAGGGGAAAACCTTGTCCCTTCCAGACTGTCCTATGGTATTTTTCATGGAAATATGATGAGTCTGAGAACTTGATGGCACTGGCAAGGGCACAATATTTGAACTGTTTTATGAAGATCTGCTTTCCTTCATGCTCTGACACTGTCCAGCTCTTAGGTAAACATGTCAGATGCACCTATGAGAAGTCTCCAGTGAAAGTTGAAGGGATGCAGAAGAATTTCTTGGTAAATAAGTGAGTAGCACCCTTCTCTGTGATGATATTGAGCAGACTTTCTACTTTCAAAGGAGAAACCATCTTTGAAAAAGAGAATATACATAACAAATGCATTTTACACTGCCAGTACTTTCTTAATTTACTGAAAACAGTTTTTAGTAAGAAATCTCTTACTAAATTCAGAAGCCATAGATCCTGGTGTCATAATAATTATAGTAGAAGTGACTGAAATAATGCATAATAACTGCAGTTTTAAAAGCCTGTGCATAACTCACTAGCTGTCAGTGGAGTGTAGACTCATAATCAGAGCTGTTACATGTTTAACTCATTTAATTTGTGTGTTAGCTAATTAGGAAAAAAATAGGCCTTCAGCAATTCAGCTGTGCGTACAGTGGTGTTTGTATCTTGACCATTTTAACTAAAGAGCTGACACTCAAAGGTCTGTGCTGTGGAAAGGTTTGATACAGTTCTTACCTAGAGCAGGTGACATCCTTCCAACAAGTCCTTGCACAGTTTGAAACTTAGCATGGGCAAAGGACCATTCCCAGAAGGTCATCACCTGCAACCTTCCTTTTTTGTAGACTACGTGAGTTTCAGTTTTATGGATGTGAACAGACCTTATTTGGCCCCCAGACCAGTGAATAAACTCTGATTACTGGAATAAGTGTGGCCTCAGAGCCACAAAAGGTCTGTCTTTTCAGGGTTTTGTGATCTCTGTGATGCTTGATACTCATGAATGTTTATCTACATTCCATTTTTGTCAAAAGGCTTTTTTTGCAACATGCTTACAAGTACATGAAGGATCTTTTTACCCAAGGTACATGATAAAGGTGAACACCTTTATAGATAAATGCAGCTTTAGTATTAATATAATTTCACAAGAATGTGCCACCTGCTTATGAAGATGCACTTGCACTGGAAATATGAATCCATCTTACATGAAAGTGTGTCTTGCCACCCATTTATGCTTTACATGTGGTGTAGTTGAATGTCTGGCATTATTGTTCCTGCTGATTGTCTGTGCATTCCTAAGCGTGTGGATTTTGGACAGCAATAAACTTCTGCTTACAATACTTCTACAGAAATGAATCTTAGGCATTAGCCACTCCTCTGCATATAAAAACATGGAATATTATTCCTAATAGGTTTTCCCCCTAGGATGCTTTTGTAGTACGTGCAGGAGCTCCCTGACACTGTTATGTGCATTATGAAAAAAACTTCTGAAAATAAGACTTGGATATTAAAGAGAATATTTTCCTAGTGGAAATTGCATTCTTACTGCTTGGTTTCAGGTCCTCAGAATGTAAGGACTGCTGTACTGTCTCAGCCATTAGAGATGCAGTTAGTTTAATATCCTCTTTCTGTTGTGATTATGAGACATTCCAGGACAAGCTGAAATAAAACTCTGCAGGAGGACTTACAAAACAATCTATTTACAGAGATTAGTCAAACAAGAAGTTTCTAACTGCTGAGATTACAGTTTGAAATAAGAGAGTTTGAAATTGAATAAAGACCTTTCAAATAAAAATAAGTTCTTGGGAAAAATAAAATCTAGTGACATATTCCTAAAGTTTTTGTAACTTTGTAATGTGATAGAAAAATGTGTAAACAGCAGTTTCATGTGTGGTACATCCTGTAATTAAATCAATTTCTCTAATACATTAAAGGCAAGCTAAATATTCTGAATATTGAATATTAATACACAGACAATCATGTTCTGCTTTTTCTCTTTCAAGAAATTTGGAAGTATCCGGGCAGATTTAATTGAACAAATGAGATTCAAACAAAGACTGAAAGTCATCCAAACCCTCGAAGATACTACCAAGCGCAATGTGGTAAGTACTGAAATAATGTTCTTTGCAAATAATAAGTTCAGTCAGTTTCTGAAGTTTAACTTAGCTTTTCAGTGAGACATGGATTTCAGACCTGTAACTGTTAATGTTGTGTTTCAAAAGGTGCGAACTATTGTGACAGAGACTTCTTTTACTATCGATGAACTGGAGGAACTATATGCGCTTTTCAAGGTAAAACCAAGTGACGATAAGATCATGTGCCTCCAGGAAGTGTAAATGTTCATTTTTCATGTGGGACTCTGTCTTTTATAAGCACCAGGTCAAGTCTGTCAGTTATTATTTGGTATCTTGATACAAACCTGAATTAGCTGCTGTATTACTGATATACAATAAAAATAAAAACTCAAGCAGTTTTTAAAACATCAGGAGAGGTTTAATTCACTGATTGATTTGTCCATGGGAAAAAAGTATATACTGATGAAAACAGTTAAATGAACAAGTGAATAGAGGCTTTTGATCAGTCATTAGAAGCCAAACATATATCTCTCTCTACCAGACCCAAGTTTTGAAATTTTTCACATTTATTCTGTTATCTCAGACAGTTAATACTTTCGTTTCACAATAGCTGATTTTTGCCATTGTTAATGCTTTAATGCATTACGTGGGAATTTATTGCCACAAAGTGATTTGTCTTTGTAAGTTGGTTGTATAGCAGTGCCATTAGATTCACAAACTTCAAAGTGAGCATTTCAGTGTGTTAGCTTCACCTTCATGCACAATGTCTGGAAACAAATTACTTTCTTCCTCTGTTTTGTTATAACAAGAGATTTTTTTTTCAATATGATGAAGAATTTATTTCCTTTTAATTTCCCATTTGTAATGACAAGTCCAAGTTGTCCAAATCCTGCAGTGCCTTCTTTCAGTCTTGCTTGAAATCAGTGAAACCAAGTCAGACAGTCCTCCCTGTTTGATCACTGTGCAGTTCTGGGATCTTTTTCTCTAAGCTTCTGAATTGTTTTGAATTAGATTCTGCCAAAATCAGCTCCAGAACCTCCACTGACTTCAGTAAGACTGAAAGAATAGTACGTTATTCAGTATTTTTGAGAATCTACAAAAATATTTCAAATAAACAGCTATTTTCATATGATTAAAGATTAAGTAAAGATTTCATGAGACTTCTGACTTGACCGAGTGATGAGCGTGCAGAGGGTGACTAAGCACAACAAACCTGTGAAGTCACAGCTCTGGCCAAAACAGTTACTTCATGTTTCATCTGCCTGGGAGGCAAAGAAAGTTTTGCTTTATCTTCTTTTTTTTTTTATAGAGGGATGCTTTTTTGTGCTGGTTAGATGAGAAACCTCTTCCAGAAGTGGAAGGGCTGGGTAAATTGAAATGCATCTTTTATCTTGCATTGTTTTAAGACTGCCTGTGAAAGAGTTTTTTGGAATTTTTTTTTATCATGGAGAGTGATGAATTGTTTATAGAGGTACTGGCAGACTCATGGTGTTTGCCTTCTGTTCAGGCAGAACACCTGACGAGCTGCTACTGGGGAGGAAACAGCAACGCCACAGAGCGACACGACCCCAGCCTGCCTTACCTGGAGCAGTACCGCATTGACTTTGAGCAGTTCAAGGGCATGTTTGCCCTCCTCTTCCCCTGGGCCTGTGGAACTCACTCAGATATATTGGCTGCCCGCTTGTTCAGGCTTCTGGATGAAAATGGAGATCTGCTCATCAACTTCCGTGAATTCGTCTCTGGGCTAAGTAAGGAGGACCCACAGCACCTTCAAACTAACATGACAAACCAGTTTGTTTCTGTTCAGCTCATTTTGTCATGCTTGTGACAGTGGTTCCCTCTGGCTTTTAGGCTGGTCTTAGTAGGTGAATCTATATTAGCCAGTGGTGTATCACACTGGGAAAAGGACAACATGTGAACAGATCCATTAGGATCTGAGGATTTCACTGACTGCTAACTCTCAACGCAAAAATAAACTACAATGGATGTCCTTAACAGTGTATTCCTCCTAGTCATAGTTAGAGTGTGAGGTACTACCTCTGTTGCTTCTGAAATCAGTAACCAAGACTGCAGAAAGCAATTTGGAAGTCCCCAGAAAAGGAGGAAGTGGAGGTGCAGGTCAGAAAGGAAGGCTAAACGTTTTTAGTCTGGAAGAAGCAAGATTTCAGGACATGAAAGTCAACATGGCGAGCCCCAGGATTAACATGAAGAAGCACAGATGAGGCAGGAGGCGGCCACTCCTTTTTTGAATATAGCAGGAGTTGCTTGCTGTAAGGGACCAGCATCTCACCGCCTACTATGTATCATTTCATGGCAACCTGGAATTGCCTCCAGCCCTACATTTTCATCCTTTTTGAGAGCAAAAAGGTTTCAGCAACTCTTTGTAACAGTGTGTTTTAGCACTAGGGCTCCAAATGCAGCCTTGCATTATAACTTGTTCAGAAGTAGTAGCACCTGTTCTCTTTTAAGTGCAAAGTAGCTGTGACAGTAAAACTGGCTGCATATCTCCCTTTCATACCACACAAAAGATCCCACTACTTCCCGTGATGCAGTGATTTGTATTTGAGGTACTGTTTGCCAGGTAACACTCAATGGCCTTTTGAGGACCCAGGAGTTAACTACTCTTCTGGTTTGCAGGATGCTGTTAGTAACAGTCAACCTATTGATGGAGACAGCATATTTTGGAACCAATAATGAGTGATAGGAGCAAGGGCCAGTCTTGAGCACTGTGAACAGAAATGAATGTAAAATGCACAAATGTGGCTATAAGCCGACATGACTGAACTAAAATCTTCAGTGGGCAAAACAATAAAAAATGCTCATTCTGAAAACTCACATTTTTCAGAAACTAAGCCCCATGTGGTGTAATTTGAAAACCTCTTTTTTTTCCCCCTAAAAAATAAGTCAACCCTGCTGATCCCTTTTTTTAATTGAGAAGCACATGAGTAGTAGGAAGGACAACACAGTCAACAGAAGAACAATGAATCTGTTTGAGCATATTTCACCATGCCCCAGGACTTTTAATAATTCCATTTCTTTCTCATTGTCCCTACAACAAATAGCTCAAGAACCTCCTCCTTCAGGTACCTCTAGGGCCTCAGCTGAGCAAAGATGGAATAACCTGGCATATTCTTTGTTTGCTCTATGCCCTGTTACAATAATATAGTCCAAATATAGGAGTGGTTTGCCCAATGAGTTGTGCTGCTCAGGAGAGGTTTTCAGCCTTGGTTAGGGGCTCTTGGGGTTATTCACTCAGGACAAAGCTCCCTTTCACTCCTGTAACACACTGGATTATGGCATGACAGTTGTTGACTGCACATGCAAGTAAGCTGCAAAGATCTCTACATGGATTCAAAGTGACTTCCTGCCTCCCATCATCCATCATGCTTTTGCAATGCTCACTTCTCAGAGCACACAGCTCTCCCACTTCTCCAGTGGCTGCTGCTGACTGCAGCACTTGTCACAGCCTCCTGTCAAAGTCAGCCCCATAAAAGCTGTGTCTTGCAAGGAGTACCTGAGTGTTTTGGTTTTTTTTTTTGCAAACAGATTTTTTTCAACAATGCAGGAGGATATTCAAAAAGCAGAGTGGTAACCTCACTACTTCTCCAAGCCTTTCAGGGGCAGGATCACTTCCCTTGACCTGCTGGCAATGCACTTCTAATTTTGAGTAAAAAGGAAAAGGGATGCATTAGGAGGAAGGAAAATTGTGCATCAGGAAGCACACACAGATTTATCTCAAATAGTAGCTATGGAGCTTTTTCAGTTCTCTTCATATTTGGGGACAGAGAGAGGAACAAGCCTACATATGTCACCCTGAGCCCTGTATCCTATTTTGGTGACTACTTCCCTGCAGTTCCCTGTTGGTGGAGGATGCAGAAGTGCAGCCCATTCTGTCCTTTGGTTATTTCATGTTGCCTTTACCCGAAGAGAAAGCATTATCTGCGTGGTCTGATACACCAGATAGGAACCAGATAGGTTTTGTGCTTAAAAAGGACCATGTTGAAAGCAGAATGGCTAATGCAGATGTGTTCAATTTTTTGGCATAACATCTGTATTTATTAGAGTGTTAAGCTTTACAAGAGGCTGTAATTGTTAGTAGTTGCCACACCACACTCTGTAGTTTGCATAGCAGAGGTAAGTTGACATGGTCACTTATAAGGTAAAATAAATCTCTGCACAATATAGTTATTGAAGGTTAATTCATTTATTTATTAATGGCATGTCACAACAAGTGAGATTTATGAAAAAGTCTGATTATTGGTTATTTCATTACTTTATCATTAACTACTATCCATTTGATTAATTTGGAGAAGGGGCTTCAATAGGCCTCTTGGATTTCATACAGCTAATTCTAATGTAGTCCAGAAAAGAATAGGGGTTGATGGGGAAAAATCACTACTAGAAGGTATTGCCTGAACATCAGTTTAGCCCATGGCTAAGCTATGATAAATGCTGTTTACTTCAATTTCTCTCTTTTTTTTTTTTTGTAAATATCTTAACTGCTCTGAGACATGTGATATTTTTATTGGATCTTCAGATCGGAAAGTTTGAAGTCCACACAAAAAAAGTCTTGTTAAGTTCCAGCTGGAGGCCTTTCTGAGTGATAATGCCATAACCATAGATGGAGTGTTGTGAAATACTGATTTATTAAAGTACCCAAGATACAAGTATGAAATTCAGGGTAGATTTGTATATGCTCTCTTACTATTTGTTCTGTATGATCTTAGAAGTCAAGTGACTGCCTTATGATCCTGAGCAGTAAAGGGGTACAGTTCTCCCCAGAGTGAATGTAGCAGCTTCAAAACCAAAATACTGCAGCAATAATAAATAAAATGTCACGGAATGCTGACTAGTAATGTACTGCATCTAATGTTGTTTAGGTGCAGCGTGCCATGGAGATCTTACAGAGAAGCTGAAACTACTGTATAAAATGCATGTTTTGCCTGGTAAGTAAATGATGTTAAAATAGCTCTTATTTTGCTGAGAACAGGAATTTGGAGCAGAGTTGTTTATGACTGGCTTTCCCAATTAAAAATTAATTTGTGGGAATTATTGTAGCTGTTTATGCAGCAGTGAAATAAGGAAGCTTTTACTCTAACCAGACAGAGATTTGGGAAGTCTGAAAGCACCCTCACAGCCCTCAATTGCTCCCTCCACAAACATTTATATGTCTCTTGCCTGTTAAGCTGGGGTTGGTGATATCCTCCAGGCATAAATCCAATGTTCTTCAACATAAGCACTCTATTTAAGAGTTTGAAAATGAAGCTAGTTTGAAATGTTCTGCATATCCTGGCTCCTCATTTCTGTCCTCAGGCTTTCTTCTTGGTTTCCCCTCTGGGCTGACACAGCTGTTTGCAGAGAGAAGCTCCAGATCGTTTCATAGATGTGTTTTCCAGGGACCTGTACAAACCTGGACTCAGCTAAGTGAGAGAGGCAGTTAAGGGTGGAGAGGGGATGAAAACACCTCAAAACAGTTCTGAAAATGCTATACTGGAACTGTGTCCTCTCTGGCTTGTTGCACACATGCCATAAAGAACCTACTGCTGTCCCCACTGAACCTGTGCTTTAAGAGCATTGCAACTGCTTGGATGGTTTAATTCTTGTGCACATTTACATGCTCCAGTAAACATATCTAAAAACTTTGAGAGGACATTCACCTTTGTATGCTTTGAACATTGCTGATTGTTGCCAGCTGGCTTTGCTTTAGAGGTAGGCCTGAGTGATTCAGTAGTTCAACTGCGAAAAAAATACTTTAAATACTTTTTAAAAATACTTAAAATTAAAAAGTAAATTGAACTGTGGCAAGAAAGATCTGGTTTTAAGAATGCAGCTTCTCATATTTGGGGACTGGTAAGCTCATGCCAAATGATGACAGACTGTTTCCAGGTAGGAAAGAGATCACACCCTGCTTAGGGCACACTGAGCTACACAGAAGAAAGTAATGGAAGTAGACATGGGAAGATGGGTAAGCCAGCCTCTGAAAGCAAACAGCTCCTTGTGAGACAGTACTGGATGCTGGGAAGGAGACAATCCAGGTCCAGTTGTTTATCTCCTATAGTTAAAAAGAGATGGTTCCTAGCCCATCACACCCTCATACTTTTACTTCTAGAAATTGACATTCTGAATGTATTAATGGAAATATCTTTCAGTTTTTAATTAAAGGGTGGAATTTTTAATGAAAGAATTTTACTGTGTTGCTTAGATCCATCCCCTGAGCAAGAAGAGCCAGACTCTGCTTTTGAAGCTACTCAGTACTTTTTTGAGGACATCACACCAGACTGTACACATGGTAGGTGTCTTTTGTCTTGGGCATGAGAAGATGAGGTGATGCATTTCAATCAACATGTCTTTTTAGGGAGCTACTTTTTAATTGGATTAAACGTTGTTAGCAAAGTATTCTCTGTAGAAAGACGTATGAAGCATTTATATATGTGTTGATATCTTTAGAGATGCAAGCAAAACCTAAGATTGTCCCAGCCTCAGTAGTGATATTATAAATTAAATGGTATTTGTCAGTAGGTTTAAGAATAAGCAAAAATCATCATTTGTTCCTGTAATTTCTGCTCTGCTTTTTTGGCAGTTTGCAAATATTTGTAAACATTTTGTTACGTTGCGCTGTACACATGAAAACAATGTCTGTTTCTAAACCCATACTGATCTCTCTCTCCCCTTGCCCCTCCACTTCCTAGTTGTTGGCCTAGACAGCAGGAACAAACATGGAGTAGATGATGGGTTTGTTACAGTGAGTCTGAAAACAGACAAAGGTATGCTCGGTGTCTCCGTATGAGTTACATCTTTCATTTCATGTAAAGATGCTTCTTTTGAAAACGGAGAATAAAGGTAATAATGTAAGGTTTCTTCATGGACTTTTTCCTCCATCTCTGGGTAATTTGTTGGCAATAGGCAAGAAGAACTCACAAGAAAATCGAAATTACCTGAGAATGTGGAGCCAAGAGAATAAATCCAAAGCAAAAAACACAAAGGACTTGCCCAAGCTGAATCAGGTACTTCTGCTGACACTTACTTTTCATTATATTTACTTTCTTCACATATCTATAAATATTCAATGCATTAACGCTGAACAAAGGTGTTACTTTGAGCAGATACTTTTTTACCAAAGTAGCAGTCAGCCAATTGCAGGAGTTTATTGTTTACAGAATACTTTAACTGGCATTTAGCTCCCAAAACATCCCAAAAATGAGGTACACACATATAGGAATGGTAACATATTATTTTGATCTCTAGACAAAGGATGTGTCACTGAATATCACCAGCAAGCTCTTAATGTCTAATAAGCACAACCTGAAAGTAGTATTTTATGTTTTGTAATTTGTACTGCTAGACTCAGTCCCCTTAGATACACAGCTGCTAAGGAGGAGGAGATTGGGATAGCTGTTTCCTCCAGAGCATGTAGGGAAGGTTTAGTTCCTGTAGAACAATGATTCTTACTTAAGGTAGCCCTGAGCAAATCTTCCTATTTAATTCATCAGTTCTGAATTTCAAAAGACTTGTATCTAAGTTACTGCTGTCAGCTAAGGAGTGCTGCAGGTCAATTTCTTATTACTTCTCATCAGTTTTAGCAAACCCTTAGTTATACTTGTATCATTCCTACCAGAAAATCCACCGAAATGAATGTGAAGTGTCTCACTGCTCACCCTCTGTTGCCCTCCTGTGGCTGCATAGAATCATATTTGTGATATGTTGGACAAAACATTCAGTAATTTATTCTAAATATCTTAGAGATACACAACATAACTGACTGGCCAGTCACAGAAAATGCTTCCTAGACTGCACCTGGGTTGTTTCAAATTTCTTAACTTTAGTTACATAAACTCTTGTATCATGCCTCAATCCCAGACTTTTAAAACTGATTTGGAAGATGTCAGCTTGATTTTTTCCTGCTCCTGTTAATGTTTCTTTCCCCTGTGTGTAGGGGCAGTTCATTGAGCTGTGCAAGACAATGTACAACATGTTTAGTGAAGACCCCAACGAGCAGGACCTGTACCATGCTACGGCTGCCGTGACGAGCTTGCTCCTAGAGATTGGGGAGGTTGGGAAGCTCTTCAGCATGCAGCCCCCCAACGACACAGAGAGCAGCAACAACTGCAGCAAAACCATTCAGAGCGAGCTGTTCCAGAAGAAGGAGCACCAGCAGTACCCCCTGGAACAGCACAAGGCGTTCCAGGGCAGCCTCGTGGCCAGCGAGGAGGAGGCCGCTTGCACCCACAGTGCCCTGGGCATGCAGATGGAAGACATTAAGCTGGAAGACTCTTCTCCCAGGGACAACGGAGCCTGTTCTTCCATGCTCATTTCCGATGATGACACGAAAGATGACAGTTCCATGTCCTCGTACTCAGTGCTGAGCGCAGGCTCACATGAGGAGGAGAAGCTGCACTGCGAGGACATTGGGGAAGACACGGTTCTGGTGCGGAGCAACCACACCCCTGCCCTCCGCAGGAGCACGAGCATTGACAGGGACTGGGCCATCACCTTTGAACAATTTTTAGCCTCCCTTTTGACTGAGCCGGCTCTAGTCAGGTACTTTGACAAGCCTGTGTCCATGATGGCTAGGATTACCAACGCTAAAAACATCAGGATGAGGGGTAAACCAATAACCTCAGCCAGTGACTATGAAATCTCTACTATGTCGGGATAGAAGGCAGTCGGGTTTTTTATTTCATTTTTCCTTTTTATTCTCTATTTATTAGTACCTGGCAGAAGCCCTGGTGTTTTCAAAACATAGTTGTTTTCACTAATGTGAAAATGTTGGGGTGCAAACATAACTATCTTCAAGTATAATCACTCTTTCTGTGGGAAATGTTACACATGCAAATTTTATTCAAAGTACAGAAAAAAAAAGTATCGCTTGTCAGTGAAGTGTGTGTACTATTAATATTGCTGTCAGTGTATAATGGTAACGATTAGTTCTTAATTTGTAAATGTAAACTTAATGCCAATATTTATGTGCATTTTTAAAGTAAGACAGATCTAGAGACCTGATGATTGGGGAAAAAAAAGAGCAAAATGGGAAGAACCTAAAATTTAAAGGGACACTGTCAACCTGAAAAGGATCTCAGGTGAAAATAAATTCCAGGCAACATCCTTGAAGCATAATTATATTTCATTTAATTTTTTTCCAAAGAAGCTGTGAACGAATGCTTTGATTTTACTTTTTTGAATATATGAAAGACCACTTCAGTGACACCTGCCTGGCTCCTAACTTCCTCTGCCTGAGACTGGTATGCTCAAGTAAAAATGAGAAGTCCATCCCAACGTAGCTGCCACATCAGGCAGATGTGGATAAATGTGCTGGTTTCTGCCCATTTGCCCTTCCCCTAGCTTCAGCAGAGAGAAAGCCCTTTCCCAGCTGCAGCCACCAAAGGAAGATCTCCAGCGTGACCTTGCCCTGGGCTGTATTCCTAACTAGTGGACTTGGAAGCTTTGCTGGTGTTCTCCAAAGACAGTGTATGCAGGTCCCAGAACAGATTGGTAGAGTCTCTTTTCAAAAGTTTTAGTCTGTTTTTAAAAGCTTTAAAAAAAAGTATATATATCTACTTCTAAGGCTGGATATACAGCAAATATAGCTTAGTTCTTAAAACTAACCTTTACCACCAACCTATTATATCCTTGTTAGATTAAGAAAATAAAAGCCTGTATGCATACATCTTTATTTATTACAGTGTAAAGCAGCAGTAAAGAAAAAAATCTGCAAGATAATGTAACTGAATGTTTAAATCTTACTGAGAACACTGTCACTTTATATGAAATGAATAGTATGCTGTATTGACTTACTGAATAATATGTTGAAATGAAAACTGGAGCACCTGCACTTTGAATCCTTGCTTTTTTTATACAGATATTTGGGATTTTTTTTAAATTTTGTTAGCTATTTTTTAATTCATATTTGTTTGTTTCAGGATCATGCCTACATGCCTAATCTTTATTTGCTGTTTTGAGAATATTTTCTGTAGAATACTGTTGATTTTTTAATACTCCTGTACAATACTGCATCTATGTAACTTGCAGATTTTTTTAGCACAAGCTATGTTTAATTCTTTTGTTTTAAAAGAATGCTTTTAAACTGTCAGATGAAGTGGTTTTTAACCACAAATAGGTAATGTGAACAAATAAAGTACACTCTGCACAGATTTGGATTTTAACTATTAAAGTCATGCTAGAGGGAAAATGAGGGGGTTGTGCTTTATTACACAGACAAATGTTAGTATGTCTACTGGTAACAGCTTGAAAAAGCACTATAGTCTTTCTGCTGTGACTGTGGATGGGTTTACATATGTATCAAATAATGATACTAATTTGAAACCATAATTGCCATTTTGAATACTATTACTTCGTTTAATTTAAGATGCCAAGGCCAGGATGGGGTGCTTTATTATAATGCCTGGCAGCTGAATAAGCTGTCATGGAAATCTTCAGCACTAAGAATTAACATCCTTACATGGAATACTGACCATTTTAAGTTTGCAGATCCCTAAAATATTTCTCTTCTAGGTGTCTGTTATGATGAAGTGAATTTAAGCCTATCAGCAAGCTTACACGCACCCCTGGAGACACACAGGACACAGCTTTATAACATTTATGTTTGAAAGGCTTGTGAGCTTTGTTCCCACCCCACCCACACGGCAGGGGATGCAGTGGTTCACAAGAATTATTTTGCCGTTCAGGCTCCTCCAAGACAAGGCATCCACAAGTGGATCTCTGGTGTAATATGAGCCAGTTTACAAGGCAACTTCTTTTTTACTCTAATAGCCTTTCTTACCTTCCTGATCACATCAGCAAAGCTTCCAAGTGTGAGCCAGGTCCTCTTTAAGAATGGCATTGCTATAGTTGGCAGCCAGGTGAGCTGATCTTCTCCAGATTTGTTTATATGAGGCTTGATCAGGAACTTGATCAGGAACACCTGGCAGTTGCTTATTTGATGACAAGATCTGCTATGCCCTCTTCTTCAGTAGCTGTGTAGGAGCTGGTGAACTGAAAGCTACTCAAGAATTCAACTGACCAGCATACAGTGGTGTGAAACTTCTGGAAAAATGTGAGTATTTTTAAAGGCTTACTGTATGTGCAGGTGTGCCTCACAGAGAGTATGGCTTCAGAAGTACCTACGTCTTGTGCTTTTTGTTCTTGGAGATACAGTCTCTTTTTTCTGTGAATTGTAGAGTTCAGCTGGGGCTGCTATTTTATAGAGCTTTTTTATACGTTGTTTTATGTAGAACTTCCACTATTAAAAAAAAGAGAAAGAAAAGACTTGAGAAGAATATTCCTTTATGGCTTTTCTTCCAGTCTGTCTTTCAGCTTAGTCAGATACTGTTAACAGCTGGATGTTCTGTGGCACTTACCTCCTTCATGGTAGCATCTTGTAGCTCCTGAGTTCTAGGTGTTACAGCTGAGGGTTGGGACTTGCAAATGTTTGTTACATGACTTGAGTTACACAGATAAGAAGCTCATTATGTGACGTATTAAACCTACTGAAAAAACAACATCAAAACTGTTGTAAAGAGCAAAGCTCTGAGTTCTTACACAATGATGCTGCAGCTTCTATTGCAGTAGAAGTCAGGTATTGTGTCATAAATTCAGATGGTGGAAACTGCTGTGGGATGTATGGTGTGGCATGTAAGGAACTGTGGGAGAGAAGAGGAGCAGCTTGAAAGCAGCTGGTCAGGCAAAGAGACAGTGCCTTTGCTTGGAAGGCTGTGCAGCCAGGTCTGGTGCCTCCTAGGTACTCCACAGGCTTCTGGAGGAGGGCCTGTCAGAGGGTCTTCATTATTAACCTTTAATTTTGCAGCATCATAATGGAACTGTGGTAACTGGGTTTGTCAGCAGTAGGTGTGATACAGTAACTGACAAAAAAGCATCAGGAAGAGTTTTAATTCCATCAGAATACTCAGAGCAACACAACAAAGCTGCTGCATAAACACTAAATCTACAGCCTGCTTGAATGCAGAAGCAATAGGTCAGAGAAGGCTGTCCCAGTGTATTAAAGGCAGGGAGAAGGGCTTGACAAGTTTGTGTTGTACATGCCCTGGTGAATCCTGGTGCTGCTGCTCTGCAAACTTCTGGCATCCCTGTAGTGCCCAGTCTGCTCCAGTTCTTGGTAATCCAGTAACAAGGGATGCTGTAGCTAGAAGACATCTTTTATCAGAAATTAGGTATTAACAGTAAAAAGTAGTTGATGTGTTATACCCATTTTTGTAAGAAACATGGACTAGCTGGGCTTAGAGTAAAACATATTGAACAAATGAGAAAATACTGAGGAATTGTATATGAGTTGGTAAGTCAGCTTAGCCTATGGCAGAGTGTGCCATGGTATCCTGGCCTTTTGCTTGGTTAGGGTATGAGGTTCCAGTGTTCCTTCAAATCCTGAGGTCAGCTCCTGCTGAGGGAAAAGACTGGTCTGTGACTAGAGCTCACCACTTTAGATGAGACAGAAAGTGAACCAGCTGTATCTATTACTGAGCTTTATCCTCTGCTTGGAAAAAACATTCCTTCTATGCTATTTCTGTTTCTTTCAACAAGAAGATAGCCTTGAGTCCAGTGTTAGGTACTTCAAGCCACAATTGTGACTTTTAACATGGTTTAACTCCAGGCAATCACTAAGGCACCAACTCTCTCTCTCCCCCACCAGCCAGCAGGATCAGGGAGAGAATCAGAAGGGTAAAAGCCTGAAAACTTGTGGTTTGAGATAAAGACAGTTTAATAGGGAAAGCAAAAGCCAGACACACAAGCAAAGCAAAACAAGGAATGAATTCCCATGGGCAGGCAGGTGCTCAGCCATCTGCAGGAGAGCAGGGCCCCATCACATGTAGCTTCGGAAGACAAACACCATCACCCCAAAAGTGCCCCCCTTCCTCCTTCTTCCCCTCACTTTATATACTGAGCATGATGTCACATGGTCTGGAATATCCCTTTGGTCACTTGGGGTCACCTGCCTGGGCTGTGTCTCCTCCTACCCTCCCAGGCACCCTCAGCTTCCTCACCAGTGTGGCAGCACAAAAAGCAGAAAATGCCTTGGCTCTGTGTAAGCCCTGCTCAGCAATAACAAAAATATCTCTTACTATCAACCCTGTGTTCAGCACAGATCCAAAACACAGCCCCATACTAGCCCCTGGGAGGAAAATTAAATCCACCCCACCCAGCCAAAACTGCCATAATTTAAAATGTTGATTTGCTCAATAGCAAACCCAGAAACTGGCCTGATAGCAAATAACAGCAGAACAAAACTGTGGCAGTAAACATTATGGTGGAAAATGGTTAATAATAGAAAATTGCAACATGTGCTGATAGCAGCAGCATTGCTGTGCAAGAGTGGCTTAGAGCTGGCAATACAAGCTGTGAAACACAGCTTAGTCAGTCTTAACTGGTGTGCGAGGTGTTCCTGATAAATGGTGGTAGATATCTCAAAGTATGTCACTTCAGAAGACAGTTAAGCTCTGGTTCTTCTCTTTCCTGTGGTACTCGATATCTCAGTTTGCATTTCCTGAATAGCTACTTGCTTGTCCCATTTTCTAAAATAATGCATTTGCATAACTGATCAACCTGACATTTGGAATTTGGAGGACTGGGATATTCCTGTAGTGGCAGGGCCTGTTCTGTGCTTCTGTAGAAACAAAAAAAAATGCTACATGTGAAATCTTGTAGTTCTCATGAAATGGCACTTCGCCGCATTAATAGAAGCATTTGTACTCCAGAATTCAGGAGGAGAAACAAAGGCCTGCGAGATACAAATAAACTAAAAAAAATCCAAGCACATTATTTAACATAACTTGTATGAAGGCATGCCAGAAGATAGTCTGAAAAAAAAACAACAAACCATCAACACTTAAGGGTTTCTATTTATTTCTCCGGAGTTGTTTGCCAGCTGTTAAATTTTGTTCCTCCTGAACAAAAATGCTGACATTTTGAGTTGCCTCCGAGAGTTAACTTCCAGGTCCTTCAAATAAAATCGTTGTTAGCTTTTCTGGGGGGTTGGCTTTGTTGGGGACTTTTTGTATTGTGGTTTGTTTCTTGGGTTTTTTTTTTCTGATGCAGTTTTTGGGTTTTTTTTAAAGCTTAAGACAGAGCTTCTTTTCAAGTGAGGATTTTAAAAGCACCTGAAATGAAGCAGGTAATAAACCTCTATCCCTTGCAGCAGAGTACAGTAGCCCAGCCTCATAACAGGATCAAGAAACCATGGACCTCTAAACAAGCTGGAGGCAAGTGGGAAGGACAGGGGAGAAGAACAAGGCAGGATAAAGCTTTCACTCATATCCCAGTGCAGGTGCATGAAACTGAAAATTGTTACATTTTCTAGCAGGCCAAAGACACGACTGTTGACAATATTTTGGAATAACCCGTCCTTTATTTGCTACCATTGAAACGATCTCTATTACACAGACATCACAGTATACATTATTGCTTTCATATTGTGGTAAACAGGAATTCCTATTAGTATGCAGCTATATAAGCACGGGGTCATAAGAAACTGCCCACAAGTTGTCTTGGGCTGGGTTGTGCTTAATTCCCTAGAGAAAGATGGCATCTAGACTGGCACAAGAAACATCAGCCCAAAGATGGGTCACCATGATACTACAGCAACACAAACAAGAATGACAGAAGGAAACCACAGGTTACATCTTCACCACATATCACTAGCAGTATTGTCAAGGATACTGACTGCTCAACTCCCACCTAACTAAACACAAACGTTTCCATCATAATTCCTAAAACAAGGCTAAGTAATTTTTTTGGTGAAATTTAATTTAAACTAGGAAGGAAAATCTGGAAAACCAGTGGGGCTGTCTGTGTGTTTAATTTTTGTTTACACTTTTGTTTTTCAAAGACTGAAAGTCCAAAACTATTTACCTGGGGTGTTTAAATTGGCCCCTTTTACTATTGCCCTTTAGGACAAAATGCCCTTTCTTTACATGGCTGTATCAGGTGACAGAAGCCCAACCAGTTTAAAAATACTGTTTCTTTCTTCCTAAGTAGCACTGTCTTTAGATGGCTCGAGTTAGTTACTTCTGGAACAACGTGCTTACTTAGTGAAAGACTAGATTTTACATTTGCTTGTGGTAAACTTCTGCTTATCTTCAGATTAATTTATTCATAGAGTGGCACTATGTTTCGAGCATACACTAAACAACAAAAGTGAAGGTAGTTTGTTACACATTTGCTACAGGAACAACAACAAATGTACAGAACCACCTTGTCTCCAGTTTTAATTTTTTTTAAATACTATTGCATACAAACTTTCACATAGTGAATGTTTTCAAGAGGCAGCAAGTTAGAAAACTAACAGCACTTGCAAGTTCTAGTAAGATAATATGTATTTAAAACATGATGGTTAATAAATAACAATGAACTGTGTTTTTAAGACTCTTATAATAACCTGTGAGCAACAAATTCTGATGTTAAAGATTATATCAACTTGCAGAAAAGTGGCCTACCTCCATTTCCAGTCTTCCATAACTTTAGGATTGTCACCCTACAACAGTTAGCATAAAATAGCACTGACTAGTAAAGCCTTGTGCTTGCCTTCTCTAAACACAGTTTTACCTTTTTCAATACATTTTCTAGCTACCACCATAATACAGTTAACCTACCAGGGGTGCAAACAGGGACACCCAGTACTAGTCTACATATAGCACGACTCCTAGACAGAATTACTGGGCTAGTTGATCATACAAAACCACATGCACATTCTAACTGTTTCCTGGGAAAGTGCACTGGAGCCTAACATAAACATTTACCTTAATTACTACATGCAAACTAATGTATTCCCATATGTCTCACTCATCTGATGATGGCTAGGTTTAGTTTTTCTCCTTATATACTGCCACAGTTTACTTCCAGATCACCCACTGATTTAAGAAGAAAAAAAAACTAGCAAAGATGCATCTTATTAAGAGCTTGAATTACATTTGAAACTAAAACATCTCAGGTGTGTGATAGGAGTCCTGAGACTCTATGGTTGGGCTTTAGAAGCCTCAGCAATAGTTAAGCATCAGTGTTCCAGTGAACAAGGAGCCCAGTGAAAGTTTCAATGCTGAAAAGGCAAGGGTGTAGATTACTTTTGCAACTGTTGCAAAAATGACAACAACAGCAAAAAAGTTGCAGATGTAGCTCAGGGGAGCCTTTGGAGATGGCTCAAACAATTTTGTAGCTAGCTGGCAGGCAGTAGATAAAAACACATAGGGCCTCCTTTGCTGCTGCTGCCAAACATAATTGGGGTCACTTCTGGAATGCAAAAAGTCAGTCGCATGTTGCTTGCAAAGGAGATCTACAAGCAGTAGAGGAAGTTATTAATGAAGACAACTCGACAGAAGATGGGGCTAGAAAGTAACCACTTGGGCAGTGGCAAGGAATCCACTTTCCACTTCCTTCCTTGGGTTTTTGGCACGTTCAGTGTCTGCAAGGCTCAGAGAAATAGAACTCCACCACAGGACCTGAATCCCAGAACGCTCTCCACAGGACCTCAGCTCTTCAGTGGTGAGAATTCCAGGATCCAGGTATGGGAAAGTAGCAAAAGAACTGGGTCTCCCATTGTCATTTTGTATCTAATCTGGTCAGTTCAGCTGTTCAGTTTACAAGGCAGGCCAAACCATTAATACTCTCCCTACGTGCCTCTTCACAGTGGTTTATGGTTGTTTTTTTTATATTGGTAGAACAGCATCAACCTAACACAGGTGAGACTGAACATATTCAATTTGTCCGAATCTTGTCTGTACCTAAGGTATCATAAAAAGAGAACTGTGTTACCCCGTACTGTGTACCCTGATCAGGAGCTTCCCCACAAGCAAGAGATCCCCAGCATTTAAGGGATCCAAGAGCACTGGGGTGGATGCAGTGCAACAGGTCACTACTTACACAATACAGACTCACAGGATTACTGGGGTGTGAAGGCACCCATTAGATCACCAAGTCCAATCCCCTGCCTAAAGCAGGGTCCCTCAAAGGAGCCATGTCCAGGTGGGTTTTGATGATCTCCAAGAAATGCAATATTACATATTATATTTCATACTTATGTAGTGTAATAACACTCGTTACAAAAAGGGGGTTGTCTTTTCTTTTTCTTTTTTTTCTCTTTTTTTTCCCTCATGCTTGCATTCATTGTGTTCAATGGTTATATTCTTCAGAAATCTCTTCTGGAGTAGTCACTGACTAGAAATTAACTAGTTTACCTGAGATGATTAAAAAAAAATATAAGAAAGCTTGTATCAGCATACAAATTTTGTGCCACTGTGAGTTATTTAGGTATATAGTGAAAAAATCTTTCTCAAATTACTCAAGTTTCTAAGGCGGTGATCTAGTTAGAAGAATTGAAATAAAAAGCTGATTGAAAACAGCAGAAGGCACTTATTTAATAGAAGGTCTTAGAAAACAAAGTGATGGTCATACCAAATCCATTTAAAGTTGCTCTAAGCAATAATTAGTCACAATACAGACATGCAATTCTATCTATTGGATTGTCTGAGGATGGCAAGACTAAGGAATGCATCAAAGTTGCATCCCTTCCATGGAAAATACATCTTTTTTAGACTTGTACTTGGATGTGAATTTATTTTTACAAAATAAGGATTGTAGCTGCAATTAAGGTTTTTTAAAATTTACAAAAGGGCTAAAGTAGATATGTTGTATCTCCCACTAAGAATACCCCCTTAGCTGCTAAAAGAAAGGGCTGACAACAGATTCTGAGTCAATAATCCTCAGCATTTGAAGTCAGATTAGAAAGAATCAAAAGTTTTTACAACAGGAATACTTTTAGAAAGAGTAGCTTTAGCCTGAGGATCTTATCCTCATGCTGATGACACGTTGTTCTTTTTGTTTGCAAACTAAACTTCTTCCAAGCATAGGAATTGACTGGTACAAATCATTACTTCCTTATCCAGAAGTAATTTCTAGTAAATACATCAATACGCTGATGGATTAAGCCTCTTCTCCAAAATTATAAACAAATAACACATCTCCTTTGAGGACCTCTTAATCACAAAGAAAGTTAACATTGTTGAGTGAACAACCAAGGACATGCAAAGGAACAAGAACACAAAAATCTAAAACCACAGTAGTTTCATCTAAAAGCTGAACTTCAACCATTACATCAAAAGGTTGGAATTTAAATTCAAATTTGAAAAGCTGAACTTAAACTGTCTTTTAAAAGACCATTAACAGTCAAACCCATTCACAGAAAATATGATGCAGCATAAATACCTGCTTCACGTTCCTGCACCAAGAAGTGTAAAAGAAAATGTAAAAGCAAGCAATCCAGAGGTTCTTGAGATTTGTGTGTTGGTTTGTTGGTTGGTTTTTGTTTCACTTTCTTTTCAAAAAGCTGCCCTTTGGAGAATAGCATAAAAATACCTGTAAACAGAGGTTGATTGTCCAAGCCTTCTTAACTGAATTTTGCTAATTTTCTTTTTTTAATGTAAAAAAAAAAAAAAAAAGTTCTATTGTTAGACAGTTTTTGGTGAAACCCACAAAACTTCCATCCAAACGCATCACTCAATTTTTGATATAGAACCTCATATACTGCAGAGGAATTAAGGTTTCTTTGTATCCTGTAAGGTCAGTACCACATTGTAATCCAGTAGAAGTCCCTTAATTTTTTCATGGAATTTCTCTCTGTACTGGTTGAAGTGCATAATGCTTTCTGGTTCCTCTTCAAACCAGAACTTGTCAAACTCATATACTAGATAACCTGTGAAGAAAATAAAATACAGATCTGCAAAAATGACCTCCAGAATTTCATGCCTTGATCTAGCCAGTCCTAGAGTGATCCTTTAGACTTTCTTCAACCCCTTAAAACAAGGACTGTCCCATCCTGATCTACAGCAAGTTTTGAACGCTGTAATAATGAATGAAAAAATAAATCTGCAAATATTGAGTTTTCAGACTGGAGTACCTAAAATATAGAAAGCCACATAAATTATCCTTAAATGTACATTTCTGCAGCACAATGTTTAAGCAGCAGGTGCATTTCCAATACCTGATGCAGAAGACAAACAGCTTGCTCTGGCTAATGAGAAATGAGTGGAAATGCACTCCAGAGGGCCCAGATTTTATGCTGTGGTCTACCCTGAGTAGTCTGTACTAGAGAAGCTGCAGATACTTACAGTAAAACTGATGAAAGTGCTCCATCTGTGGCAACCCAGAGACCATGTTGTAGAGATGAGCCTTTAAAGCACCATTCTTGAGCAAGCTGTATGCCATCTCTGTCAGATTGATCCCAACTATGGCATAGGAATATCTGAAACACAAATCATGGTTTTATCTTATGGATTAAAAGACTTATAAGCTTCCCTGGCACACTCTGCTTTAGGATAGCTGTGATAGTCAAAATTTTTTCCTGTAATACTTGTTGATGAGCTGATTCCAATCTACAGACCATTCCCTGGTGCATCCAACCATGTAAAAGTTATTGTAACATTGAGATGGCAAGGCTAATCAACACTGACTTCAACTTGTTCATTTGAAATCCTTGATCTGATGGAATGTTAAAAATTTGATAGGAAAAACGTTGTTACAGCGTAAATGGAATGGTTATTTCAACCTGTTGTTCAAGATGAAAGAATCTGTTTTTCTGTTGCATGGGATAAAAAGCATTATAACAGAAATTCTTAACCAACAGTTAAAGTGTTTGTGGAGGAAGGAAAAACAAAAATTACTTTGTGCCAATTATAAACTTATGTAATTGAGCAAAAAGTCTCACATATCCTGTTCATGACAGAGTTGCACAGGGTAATGTTATTTACAATCAAAGTCATGAAGGGCTCCTGTTTTTTGGTAGGTCATCAAGTTAACTAGGGACTAGATGGATGAGATTATTTTATCTGACTGAGAGTTACAGTGTTACAGGTGTTCACTGTGTTAAATCAAGATGGTATTTTGCAACATTTTTGTCCCAACAAAAAGCTGCACTTAAGTTCCCAGCTGGAAATCGCTTTCTGTGTTTGATTTCTCACACCCTTCTATTTTGACCCATTTTTTCATTCTTTAATGGAAAAAACCTACATATATTTTCCTCTTTACTTTCTGGACACATATTTAGCAGTCTTCACATGAATTCTTACATGGAAGCAGCCAGAAAAAATCCTAGAGTGACTTACCCCAGCTTTGGGTGATTTGACCGAGAAAGGATCTGACGAGCTTCATTGGTGTAATGCTTGCTAAAATACCTAGCAGTGTAAAATATTATTTTAAATTAATTGAAAAAGAATACTGTGTTAATGTCAATGTTAAAATCTGTAGCTTTAAACTAAAGGTGAAAACTAGCCTGTAAGTGAAAAATGGTACAAAATGAAAACCAAGGAAAAGGTAGCAGATTAATTTACATTCAGCATGAACTCAGACTGTAAAAAAAAACCAAAACAAACATTGTGATCTGAACATCAAATATGAAGTTCAACCTAGTCAAAAATTAGCTTAGCAAAGATATGTAAACTTGTCCATTTTTCATTACAGTGGGAATTTTTACATTCAGAAATTTTTAAAGCTATTGCCAAGTTAGGTACAACCCACCAACTCTATCATATGGCAACAAAAAAATAAGGTGCCTTGGGCAAATTTCTGTCCCTTCCCTCACCTCTTGTCCTGACCCAACCACATCACATGTTTACAATGTGTAGCCACTAGAAATGTTGAACATAGTGCTTTCTATTTGTTTCTAATCAATTTTTATTAGAAGTAGTATTAACTAGAGAAAATACTGATTTTGAAAATTAGTTGCAAAAGGAATTAAATACTTCTTTTCACTTACACCAGATTCACTAAGCCCAGCAGCCCCATTCCTCTGAAGTCTGTTTTGGGATCATCACCTTGGAAGCCGATGTCACACCACTGTTTGCTGATTCTGGCCTTCAGGTTCTCATGAGGCATCAGCAAATTCCAGAGCTGCACAAATATACTTCCATGTTATGCTGCTCAAGTATTCCAAGACACATAATTCAGAACACTTGCTACTGCACACTAGAACCCATTCACCAAGGAACAAGATACAATCTGCATGCTGCTCTTTTCTGTAAGTGGCAATCTGGAGTCTGCTACAATGGCTCACTTCAGCAATTATGAAAGTTATTACATTTAACATTAAATGTGGTAATTTCCCTTCACAGACAAAGATGCTGTATGAATACCAAAGAAACAAAGACTTGTTTCACCTCAGAAATTAATTTATGCATCATTTTGTAATAGGACAGCTATAAACTGAAATACAAATTCTCAATGAATACTCATTTAACATGACAGTGTTGGGGCTTCTACAGCAAGCTGAGATAATTGTGAAGTGCTAAGAAAATAGTTTTTATCTTCCAGCACCAAACTGTCTTCCTCCACATTGACTGGGATGCAGTAATAAGGAAAAATTAGTGTCTTTTGTTTTCAATTTAGTAATTAGTGGTTTACAAAGTCACGTGCATAAGGTTATATATCTTTTTAGTAGCGATTCTTCAGTGATGCATCACAAATTTATTTTTCTACTTATATATTGTTGTTATGTCTGATTTCACACAAAATAATTCCATTGCAAGTAACTCTAGTTTACTTTTTTTTCTCTGAGGTTTTATTTTAATGTGTCATTTCTATAATGGCTTTGCAGTTTGTAAGTAGAAAAGAGCTTTATATAGACCAGCTGGTAAGAATGTTACCAGTAAGTTCTTTCAAGGTTTTGGACTTGGAGGGGAAAAAAAAACCAAACAGCTCATGTATTTTAAAAATTATTTCACCTCAATTAACTGCTCCTCATGTTCTTCATTTTCCGAATCATATGGGACCTTCCTTAGGTTTTCCACATTCAAATACAGTTTTTTATAACCTGATATCTGTAGTAAGGATATATGCAAATTTGTCTTAAACCTGAAATAATAACAAAACAGCATAGAGAAGTTTTTAAATAGGCCTACTCAGCCATAAATTCTACCTTGAATTACCAGATAAGACCTTTCTTATGTTAATGCAATGTTAACACCAGATTTAGGAAGGGCTTTTGAGTATCTTTCAAACTACAGCATGCTGGTTAAGTACACTGCTGCATGGGTCTTACATACTTTAAACATCTCTAGCTGATTCCAGTGCTGCAGTCAGACTCTTATACATTAAATCATGGAGGAAAAAAAAAGCTAAAATCTATTATGACACAAGAAAACTCCATATATAATCCTGACCCCTGTATCTTCACCTACCCCCAAACTTTTTGTAAGTCTTACAGTCAGACTTCATCAGAAATACTTCTAGTTTCAAAGAAGAATGTCATTAGACTTTAAAATTCTGATTATTCCCTGTCACTCACTAATTACTTATGCAGATGAATGCAAACATTAATCAGGTATCACAAATATATCTAAGGAATCACATAGTTCTTGCAATCAACCTATGCAATAATCATACTAGTTAGAAATATGGAGTAACAGCAGGGACTTGCAAAACAGAGATACAGTAATGCCAAATCCACATGAATTAAAACTTTGCAATTTATTTTCTAGAACTGATGAGGACATAACCACACCTTATTTTCAGATTTCATTCTGAATACTTGTTTTGAATGGCCTAAATATTGCATCAGGTTAAGCAACTGGAAGAACATGCTAAGCAGTGAGAACAGAGAGGTTTCCAAACACACCCTGTATCCTTCTGTTCAATCTTCTTTTCTTTCATTACATCTCTGACACACTTCTCCACTTCAGCTTCTTCAACATGTACAGCATTTCTTAAAACCTAGGAAGTTAACACCATAAATGACTTCATGAGGAACAAAGACATCATCTACTTTATTATTATAGCTCACCTTCTGTATATCTGTTGTGTGTATTATTTACTGTAAAAGGGTCAATTTCAGGCAATTGCTTACAGCACACTGGCTCAAATTGCATATAAAAGATCTGCAATAATTACATGAAAGCATGATTTGTAACTCTGTCAGGCTGTAAACAACAAAGTTTACATAGGAGTTGCATAAAGAATAAATGCAAAGCTGGAGAGTTGCTTGGTCTAGGTTCTCATTTGCATTCAGATGCTGAATTGAAATATGTTTTTCCTAATCCAACTGAAACAAGTGCAGCCAAGGAAATGATGCTTCAGAATTAGGAGACAGGTAGCTAACAATGCTGAGATTTCTATGAAACAAACATTTGAAGGGACACGGGATTATTTCTGAGAAACCTTAAATAAACCTAGAATACAGAACACAAAATTCCAAGTTTTCTCTCTGCCCTTTACTCCTCCTCAGTTCTTCACTCTCAAAAAGTAAATGCATGTGTTATTTTTCTGGAATCTGTCTCTGAAAAAAGTTTTCGTCTCTATATCTACATCTTTTCATCTACAGTTTCATCTCTAGTATCTCTTACCTTATTTTTTGATGATTCCAGTGAATGTTCTGCAATATGGAAAAAAGGATGTCACAATTAAACTGAACTGTTTTAAATAATTGACAATAAGTGTTCTTGCAGTATGTAAGTATTATAAAATTTTACATCCCTTTTATACATGTAATAAGAAATTACTCAACCTTAAAATGAACAGGTTATCAGGTAACAGAATGTCTTAATTTACAGAGATTTTTTGTAACTCTTTAGTACAATGCTGAAAGTAGATGTGGATTTTTTAAACCATCAATTACAGGTACAAAACAAAGACAAATTTGAAAAGGTGTCTGGAGAAAAATACAACAATTGATATTTTCCTGTTTTCAGACATTATTTCATGTTTATTACTGAAGAATAAGGAAGTACGGTCACTTCTGCAAGTTATTGTAAAACCACAAAAATGTTCAGTAGTTTTTTGAATTACAATTCCGCTTGATGCAGAATTTTGATCTAAAATTGTAAGTTAAATCACTCTTCCTCCCACACCTCTGAAAAATGCATTTATGTCTATTCAGTGTGAATTCTTTTAGTAAAGGAAGGTAAAAACATACACACAAAGTGATGGTAAGACTCTGGGGGGAAAGGTATGATTTCTGATTCACTTTTTGATGACACTGGAATTTCCTTAGCAAGCAGCCAAGGAAGCTAGCTCTGGCATTGATTTAGAATTCTCATAGGACAGCTGGGATGACAGGAAGAGTGAAAATACAATTCTGGGGATGCACACCAGGTTCTGGTTTCCAGCTACTGGAAAGCAGGAGGCTCAATGCGGACCTGATCGCTCCCCACAACCACTGGAAAGGAGGCTGTGGACAGGAGGGGATCCATCCCTTCTCTCAAGTAACCAGTGACAGGAGGAAACGTCCTCAGGTTGTGCCAGGGGAGGTTTAGGTTGGATATGAGGGAAGATGTCATCACCGACAAGGTTGTCAAGCACTGAACAGGCTGCCCAGGGCAGTAGTTTAGTCACCACCATTCCCGGAGAGATTTAAAAGATGTGTGGATGTCGCACTGGGACACCACTGGTTTAGTGGTGGGCTTGGCAGTGCTGGGTTAATGGCTGGAATCGATGAACTCGGAGGTCTTTTCCACGCCAAATGATCCTGCCCCTCCTGCTCTACACGGCGCTTCCGAGGCACTCTCGGGCCCCAGCCCCGGCCCCTCCATTACCTACGCCCAGCGTCCGCCGCGCGCCCGCCTCCGCGCCGCCCAGGAGGCGCTGCAGCTCGCACTTCCCCGTCAGCAGCCGCAGGATCCACTTCAGCCAGAACCGAAAGTAGTTGCTGTACAGGAACACCCAGACCCGAGCCCACATCTTCCGCGGGCGGCGGCGCTACCCTGGCCCGGCCCGGCCCCGGGCGCTGCTCCCGGCCCGCGCCCCCCGCGCTCNCCGCCGGAAGCCAAGGCCCGACCTGGAAGTGATCGCGGGCCAGGGACACGGCGGAAGTGCCGGCTGGGAAGAGGTTTCCTTTTCCCGGTCGCCGTTATCGGTCTCGGGTGCTCCTGCTCCCCCGTCCGGCGCCCGCCCGCCTCGTGCCCTGCCGGGCCGGGCAGCGCTATCACTGCTGCCCGCAAAAACCGCATTGCTCGCCCGGTGTGCAAAAAGCCGATAATGGCACACTCGAGAGAGACATGGAGTATCTATTTCAGAAGTGCACAACCCTGGGTGGTCCCTGATAATCCACAGATCAAGCGCCCCAACTGTCAGAGCTTTTTCCTATTTATACATTTTAGCAAACAAAGGGATTAGTGTTCATTGGCTGCAAGTTACATAGTTCTCTTACTAATCAGTATTCAATCTTCTACTGGCTAATGATTGTCTCTTCTCATGCTAATTCATCCCATGCTCAGTCTCTTTCTCCTGTAGGGTTGGTAGGTTTTTTGGGTCGGTGCTCTGTGGGTTGGTCGGGATCTGCCCCTGCCAGAATTACCTCTTACCCAGCTGGAGCCGATTTCAGCACAGTCACTGAGTTGTCTTCATTTGTTTGTGCCTTATCTTGGGAGTCTTGGGAGTCCTTGTGGGCCCTAAATTCTGCATTCTTTGTGTGCACTGTGGGACAGCCGCTGTGTCCACAGTGGTGCATATTTCTACCAACAAATCATTAACCTCCCCCTGGATCTGACAGCACTGAAGCCTGTCCAGCCCCAAACCCTAACAAGGTATTTCTACCAACAAATCATTTGTTTTCCTAACACCTGGACATCACCTAGAGCTTGTTGGGTGCTCTGTGTCTCATGGGTTAAATCTCCCCTCTTGCTGGTTAGGCTTGAAAGTAGATAAAGACCAAAACACCAAAGGACATTCTTTCTTAAGAAAATTTTTACAGATTCCACATCTTGCAACAGTTGGACTACATGATTTTAGGGCTGTGTTGCCATGGATGCTGTCTTGCCTTTGCTGAGTGGAGGTTCAGCCTGAGTGTTCTATTTAGTTCCAGTCACTACTTCCATTGTATCATAATTGATTGTTTCAGTAAACATGGGCTGAACACAGAATTGTATGCAAAATCTGGAGTGTTGAAAGGGAGCTGGCAGACTTGCTTGACCACATTCTGATACAATTTTTGATGTGTGGAAATTGAAGTACCTTTTACACAAAATCAAAAGCCACACAGCAGGTCTGATGGCCTGTGTCCCACAGAGGATTTCAGAGCATGGACCAGCTTTTTTGGCATCCTCTCTCTGGATTCCTACACTTACAGGGGTGCAGAGTTTCATGTGAGGAAACCATTGGATGTGTGAACTTCAACTGTTTGCTTATTTTATTCCTACTGTTAAAAACTGTGAGGAGAGGTGGTGCATGTTGTACGTTAAGAGGCAGTGCAACTTAGGGAGCAATCTGACTTTCAAAGCATTGGAGCATTGCATGAAAATAGGCTCAAAAGTTTTTATCTCTGTTTAAAGTTATTCTTACTTGGTAATAAGATGACACAATGATTTTATCACATTACCTGTTGTTCCAAGATAGCAAAACCCCAGGAAATAAATATTTTAAAAAATCAAAGATCTAGTGCCTAAGAACTGGCAACAGAAACTGGAGGAAAGAAATTTCCCTGTATTGCAGGACCTGGGTGTAAGCTACAACTCCCACCTAGCTTGCATATGAGCAAATACTCCAGGGGAAAAATATTCTGCTATACCTCCCATCTGACAACTTGGCAGCACACTGCTGCTGTGGTACTTAAATATAGCTGGGCTGAAAGCTTCTTGTCAGAGAAGTCCTGGCTACACCAGCAGCCAAAGGGTGTTAGTTTGACGTTGGGAAGGCAGAAGAATTGCAATAATGTGAAGAAGTGTAAGGGTGATCAGGTCCTTCCTGATAATCTTTATGCCCACGCATGGATTGCACTTAGTTCATTAAAAGCATGAGCTGCTGGAATTTTAGGAGGTCCAGCAGGTGCAGCCTTAAAGCATGGGTCTGCAAAAATAACACAGAAAAATTTCTAGCTGATGAGACTTTTGTTGATTATTTTATACCAAAATTAAACTTCTTCACTTTAAATCTGTATTTTAAAGTAAAATCTGTAACCAATTAATTATTTAAAAATATTATAGCATGCTTTTTTTGACAGTTTTTTTCACAACTTTTTATAAATTGCAAAACAGCAAGCATGTTTGATTTTGGACAAATATTAGCACTTGAATCATGCAAGATGCTTCTGTATCATCATGTTCAGTCAATTAATACATTGTATTAAGACAGTCAAAAATACCATGCAGTAGCTTAAAAAAAAATTCTACCTTCCTCTTTTTGTGTTCGATAGTTGCCTTCAAGTCTTCTTACCTTCACAGAAACTTTGGTTGAAGTAAAGATCGTGACCTGTTTACCTTTTATTATTCCATTTCTTGGGTGACAGCAGGGCAAATAATCAGCAGTAGCAGTTGGATCTCTCCCTAGTCAGAAAACTTTCCATGGCAGCAACTATTACGTGTTATTACTGATAGTTATTCTTTATTCATATACCCTTGCAGATGAAGGACATGCAAAATAGTCCACTGCTTGGCTCAGCCAGGAGCCTGTATTTTGTCAAATATTTATTTTAATGTTTCTTATCTCTACTCTTGCTTACACACAGATGTGTGAAAACAGTATAAAAAATGTGGAGTAGTCATCTGAGCAAGAGGAGACATTTGGTGACAAAGCACAAGGACAACCCTAGGAACTCTCTCTTGCAGGTAAGGAGAACCAGTCCACTGAATCACTTGCTTAGTGTTAAGTGTTGCAGGTTACTCAGCAATGTGTTCTTCTATAGAGTCTTTTAAAAGATGATCCGTTTGCCAAAAATGCAGAAACTCTGCTGATGGGAAGTAAAACTGCTCTGAAACAATTACACCCCCCAAAAACCGCAGCACAGTTGTACACAGTTCTTGAGCATGTGAAATAACCTATGAAGCGAGCCCTAGCAGGGAGCTACTGTGAAAGCATGAAGCAGATAAGGGACCCTGTTTGCAAGTAGGTCCAAGTGCAGTGGAAGCTCATGACAGTTTCAGTCGTGAGATTTTTTTTTTTTTTTGAGGAACACTTATTGCACTATCTCATTGTAAGTTAATGAGCTAGTCTATGAAGTGAGCATCAAGTAAATGGTCACCACAACTCAGCACGGCTGAGTAACTGTATCTGCTGCCTTAATAGATAACATCAAATGCAGTAAATGGCAGTCTCCACAGACATTCCCCACACACTGTTTGTTATTAGTTTCTGGAAATATGTGATGGTCTTGGTTTTCGGTTTTTTTTTCCTTACTCTGAATATAAGCTAAAATTAAACGTGTTAGATTTCTGTTAATCTTATCTTCAGGAGCCCTCCTGCTTGACTACATCATTTACGTGTTCACTTTGGCTTTATTACAGATCAAACATCAGTCAATAAAGACATTTTATTCATTACTTGGGACATATTTAATGCTAATTTTTTCTTCTTAGTTCTAAATCTCTATTTTACTGCAAAGGTGCCAAAATCTACATTGACCCTCCATCAAAATTAATGCCCTGAGCTTGTAGTTTAACTGGGAGAGGGAAATGGTGATGGGGAGGCAGTAGGAGAAGAGGATTGAGTTGTGATCGCATTGCATCTTATTAGCCAATTATAAATGGATATTCAAAATGTAGCTTAAAGAAGATTTCTCAGTAAAAAATTTCAAAGGCAGAGGGAAGTTTATAACATATGAGTACAGAACAGGAATAGTGAGGTCTAACTCAAGTCTTCACAGTAATTTATGGAGCCACACTGAGATTTTGGTTCATGTGTATACTGATGCAGGCTGCTAGCAGTCTTCTGCATTTTTAGTGAATAATAACATTTATAATTCAATGTAATTAGTAAACAGAGATGTAAACCCATCCATATCGTAATTCAAACACAGGAAAGGTACACTAACCTTGCCACAGAAGCAATATACAATTTGTGAGGTATAAGATTTCCAAAAAGAACATAGTTATACTGTTGGTAGTATAAAGAATGGCACGTAAAGACAGCATTGACATTAGCACTCCAGTACAGCTGTGTCTGAACACCACTGTTGAAGGGTTTGGGATTGCTTTGCACCATACCCTCACAAATGATTTGGGGGTTTGGTACAGAATGAGATAAGTTGTTAAGTAAGCAAATAGAGAAAAGGAAAGAAGAATTTTTAGAAAACAAATTATCTAAAATACTGTGTCCTCTTATTTACCTGGGTGAATAAGGTAATGGATTATATATGCTAATAATACAGTAAGGAAGTAGATAACAGTTTAGATAGCAAACAGCTTCCTTCTTTTGTGAGCTACCCAAGTCCAGTCTGATTTTTGAAGCTGTAATTTACACGTTTGCATGCAAACACAGAACAGGAAACCATATTTTCTTTATCATAGGTGTAGAATGAAAGGTAGATTTGTGAGCAGGCAGAGAACAGGTCAAAGCAAAAGCCACTAAATACCTGCTAATCAGGTATAAGAAGGAGGAACATTTTTTCTTAGGAAGTAGGTGGTTCTGTTAGAACTGTGTTGCTGTAAGTGGTTCCAGGAATCTTGGTAAATAAGGTAAACATTCCCCTTATCAACTATGTTGTAGAAGATGTATTCTAAACCGTGAGTAATTTTTTGTTTTCTTATGGATTGCTGAAGACTTAAAAAGGCAGAGAGATGTGCATGCCTAAATGGAAAGGCACATGTGAATGGCTGAAGTATAATACCTTTACCAGTGTAGAGGTACCAGTGTACCATTAGATTTTCATCAGGTTCAATTTTGCAGCTGCTTGCCCTCCTTCCTCTTTAAAGGTGAACTGAAAAGCTTGGTTAATTTACCTGATTCTGTGACTGTGCTAAATGCATGTATTAATTGTACACTACAGCTTGGCTTCCTGATACAATCTTATAAGCAGTATGCAAACAAATGCCCCATTGGTTTTAAATGAGCAAAATGATGTTAACCGTTACAATGTTGTGCAGAAAAAAATTCACATCACCAGAGGTTAGTGTCCAAAAAGGAGACAGAGGAGTCCTGTAACTTTATTCATGAACAAAGGGAGAGGTGATGGGGCATTTTCCATGGGGTCTCTCAAATTGTTGGAGGACACAGCCCCCTTATTATCCTGATTTTCCCAGCGACATCACTCTCTCCCTTTCCCTGTTGACTGAGATACCTGGAAGTTACAGACTTCCCAATTCGCCTAATACATGTCCCCCTTAACATTCACACACACACGCCATGCCTTGCATAAGATAGTTCTATTAAGTGTTTATTCTTTTTCTCGAAGTTCGGGAATTTAACATGACCTTTGGTGAGCAGTAGTGCCTTTCAATTAGTAACATTTTCTGAAACTGATAGTTTCTCCTGTTACTTCCTTATCTACAAGTTTCTGGCCCATCTACAAGCAGATTCACAGCACCTTTCTGTAAAGACACATTCATCTTATTCCTTTCAATGTTATGACTTGGCCTAAATAGCACCTGCCGACATGCCGGTCCGAGATGTTTATTGCCGTGAAAACACAGCCTATATTTGTCGCAGCCAAGAGGTTTTTCAGTGTGGGTCCGAGCGTCGGGACGGCTAGGGGCAAGGGAGGGCTCTGCCAGGGGCTTTACAGCGGGACTTGGGGTGAGCACTTGTTCACGAGGCTGATGTGTCCCCGGGGGAAAGACGGGCAGCAGGAGGAGCGGGTGCCCGTCGGTGGGGACACGCGGAGTGCAGCGAGGACACCCGCTCCTCGGGGAACGCCGATGTGCAGCGGGAGAGCTCGACGGCCCCGCCCGGCGAGCAGCGAGGCAGGACGTGCCCCGGCCCTCGGCGCAGGGGGCGGGCAGGGTAAGGGCAGCGCGGCTCGAACCTCGAACACGCCCGGCCCGCGTTGCCCGGGCGAAGGCGGCGACGGTGGCGTGAGGGTCGTGCGGGCAGCGCCCGCGGGAGATGCGGCTGCGACTCGGGCAGGTCCTGCCGGCGCTGTGCCTCGCCTTCCCCCTGCTGTGGTACGCGGTGTGGCAGGGGAGCCGAGGTGAGAACGGGCGGTGGGGGCGCCCCGTCCCGTCCGTCCGGGGCGCGAAGGGCGGGTGGCGCGGTGGCACCTGCTGCTGTGCCCCTCTCGCCGGGGCAGCGCGGCGCTGGCTCCCGCCCCTGTGCGCCTGCCCGGGTCTGCCTGCCTGGAGCCGCGCCCGACGGCACCGGGGCACTGGAACCACCCCGGCCATCGTGCGGCTTCCTCCTGCCGTGCGGTGGCGAGTCCGGACAGGGTTTGGCCGGGATTGCGGCGGGGAGCGAGTCGGGTCGCTCCATCCTCTCCCGGAGCTCCGGACCCGCTCGGCTCTCCGGGTGTGCTGGGCAGATGAGGAACCTGTGTGGCCCCGAGGCTTGGCCGCCTGTAAAGTTGAGCGTGTAGGTCTCGCCTATTCCCCCGGGGTCATGGCTTAACTGCACCCAGGCACAACCTTGCGAAACAGCTTACAGGGTTGGATACTTGGGCTATACTTGCTCTATTAAAAATACAACTCAAAATTTAAGAAACAGTAAAAGTTTCTTTTAAACTTTTTTCCCTAACTCTTTTCTCTCTCTTTTTTTCCCTGCTCTCTTTCTAACAAGCATCTTGCCTTAAGATGGAAAGAAAAATCTAAAAGTGATTGCTGTGGCCGTCTCTTTTAAAGTGGTTTTGATTTTAATGTCGGGGAGGATAAAGTAGCATTATCTATCCTACAATTGTATTTGTGCCTCACGTACAGTCACTTTTTCCTGTGCATGTTTCCAGGACTAGAATGCAGAGAAAAATACCTGAATTTTTATATTTTATTTCTAAACTTTAAAATTACACACTACCTTTTTAGTAGGTTGTGTAAGTGGCACATGCCAGATAGATCTATATCCAGCCATGTCTAAGATTCTCTGAGCCAATAGAGGAAAGATAAAACCAATGGTATTTTCCAAAAAAGAAATGAGAAGGTCTTTCCAAATAGTATCTCTGAGATTTGCAGACATGGTTTTCTTATGGGTGAGGGGGTGGTTGGTTTGGGGTGAGGGAGAGAGAGTGGATCTTTGAGTGCTTCTTACATACACCTTTACAGTAAGTTTGGTTTTATATGTGCAGAAGAATTAGAATAAACCAATCAGTAATTTCTGGGATGAACACAACTCTAACTAGTGGATAATTTGTTCATATTAATTGTTCCTGTAACAAATAGAAGTGGTGGTAGAGATCTTGGCCCAACAACAGCATGTTGAATAGAGTCAAGGCAGTGCTGATCCTCCTGCCTTTTAGTATTTTTGGTCAACTATATGGTTGTTTACCTTACAACATTTTATGTTTTCTTCAGTGGCATTCCTGCTAGGAGTGGGGAAGGAAAAATGAAGGGTGTGTCTTAGTAGACTAAGATCCAAGAGATGTCAGAATGAAAGCATTTGTCCAATCTGCAGTTACCATTGTGTTGTCTTGTGCCTCATGTTTTGGGGCTCCTCATTACTGACGTTACATTTTCATTTCACTTTCTTTTCAACGTTTCTCTGATAACATTCCATGCTGGGCTGTTTTGCTCTGGGATTTTGTTTGTTTGTTTTGGGCAAGAGGGATAATGTGTGGTGTGGTGTGGTGTGTATGTGTTGTCTTCTCTTTCCACAGTTGGCTCCTCCTCCACAGTAAACTGAGTAACTATTTCCTCTCAGATGGTATGATTTTCCTAATCACTATTATTATCAGCACCTGTTTTTAGCAAACCTTTGATCATTGCATATGTGAATATGTAGTTTTCAGAGGCTCTCTTAAGCTTGGTAAGTCTTATGAATGTGTAAATAAAATAGTTTATATTAGTAACTAAAGGAGAAAGTAGCAGTATGTGGTGAATGACTTTGTATTGTGTTTATTTTACTGAAAATATAATCTTTGCTCCCAAGGGGTTAGAAGACAAGCCTTCTACCCATCCCAAAAACCTTAAGAACAGCCAGTCATAGGTAACAACAATAGAGGTTGTTACCTTTTTCCACAGAGAGCGAAGCATTGGGAGCAAACCCACTAATGCTCTATTGTTGTCACAGGGTATTTGTTTAAGAAAGTGGTTTGAAATGAATCTTTTGCTCAGAAAACAGGCAGATATCTCTGCTTAGATGTTGTTAAACCTCTGTTTTTTCCTTCTGCACTGCTGAATTTGCTCTCCATTTGTCATGCTTAGAGCACTACAGGAATTTCCATTTTTGGTGCATCTCAAACTACGATGTGTGTTTTCTTTTCTAATGCCCTTTTCACTTAGCCCAACAGTTACTGTGAGGTCAAGTACTGTTGCAGCTCATCAGCTCCCATCTCTTTCCCTCATTTGTCAAATATTTTCTGGCTCATTTTCTTCCACACATTTGTTAAATCTCCCCTTACTTTTGTTAACTTCTCTGTACTGCCCATTGAAATGTTTAGGCTGCTCTTGATTTTTGACTACAGTCTCTCACACTAAGCAGCAATAGTCTGTAGTATCCCCTCAGGTTTCTGTTTAGTTAATTGTTTCTTGGATAGCAGTGATTTGGGGATAGCAAATAAGCTTTGTACAACTAGGACAGGACACCCAAGCTCAGGACTAGTGGTCTTAAGTACTTCTGTAATATAAAAAGTACATAATAGCCCTGTAAAACGTTGTTCAGTTTGTCTGCAGTCTCAGAGCCTTTCAGCCCTTGAACATTAGAATTGAATCAGATATTATTATTGAATCAAATATTGTCTCTGTCCTGATTTCTGTGCAAATAAAAATCAATAGCATACGTCAGTGACTTTTAAATGCCTTACAATAAATGCAGCTTGAGAGATTTGAGTTGAAATGTATTTACTGTCAATGACAGCAGTAAATAATTGGCTCTTTGGTGCTTCTTCTGATTATTATGTGCAGCATGAGTATTGATTTGGAGTTGTGAGACTAAAATCAAGTACACATAACTCAAACTGACATAGCAGGGAAGATGCTCCTCACTCATTCATTTAAAAATAAAAGATCAGAATCTACCACAATCATTAGACTTCAGTTATGGTGGATAATACTGTGTATATTTTAACTATGGTTAGAAGATGCCTTTATAGTCACTTTTTTCATTGCTCTATAAATATAAACAAAGGTTTCATACTAAATATGCTGATATTTTTGCTGCCAGAAAAAAAAAAAAAAGAGATAAAAGTAATTGTGGAGATAACTGGTAATGATCAGATCTTCAGCAGAAGTGAATGCTGTGTCTAAAATTGTGTGGTGATTCCTTCAGCATCCACTGAGTTCTTGTAAACACAGGCTGCTGTTAACAAGCAGTCAGCTGGGCTGCTGCAGCAATTCCTGTTCCACATCCTGCATGGTTTTGCTATAAACCTCTTGGTCCCTCCCCAAGCCCCAAGGCAAACCTGTCTGAAGCAAACAGTTTGTATCTGAGCATAGAAAAGGCTGTTGTTTGGATGATGTAGATATTTCTGCTTGAGGAAACTTAGTTACAATTCACTCGTTAATTCACCTGACCAAAATCGTTTGCTCTCACAAAAACACTCTTCATATAGGTTTGTAGTTCTGAGAAATAGTGTACAACTTACAATATACATAGTGATTTTCTCATGCAGTTTAAGCTATTGTTTTCCATGTAAATACTAATCCATTAAAAAAAATCACAGGTATATAAAAACAATAAAGGAAATGTAAGGGGGTAGCAATTTTCCCCCACTTGAAAAACAGAAGGCAAAACCACATTATAAACTCATTCTGAACTTACATAAAGTTTCTTCAGAGGAAACAGTATTCCTGAATAAAAAGAAATTTTGGTGTCTTTGCTGAATAACAGTGAAATGTTTGTAAGTCACAGCAATCTCTTATAGCAGTGCTTCTTCATGTTGCTCTCAAGGGTTACAAGATTAAATCTCTTCGAATTGATTTGTAACATTTTGCTGCCCTCTTCACCTAAATTTGTGGGATACTTTGTCCAAGTGAATGAAAACTAAACTTTGTCTGGAAGTTAGGAGAAGTTGATACTGAAATGATGTCACAAGGATCCAGGCATGTTAATATATGTTGAGTCAAACATTGTGACACCTGAATTTCTTTAGTTATTCTTTTGAAGTGGGATGAACAAGAGAGAAACTATTCCTACAATTACATTCACAGAAGTATATGTAAGGATCATCAAATTTTTTAACATCTACATTTTGAATCTGTTCCACAAATCAGAAGGGNGTAATGTGCATGCTAGTCCAGACCGCATGATTACACATTTCTTGTATTTCCAGTCATCTTCTGCCTATGGTGTGATGCTTTGTTTCAGCTGTGCAGCCAAGTGCAGGTCCCCAAGAGATTCTGGCATCTGTGCAGGTTTCCTGTCCAGTCCCAGCTGGCATACTCTGGCTCAGAGCTTCAATTAAATAGTGGCAAATTGACGGGTTTGATAAGGAAGTCTTGAATTTCACTGCTCTCACTTCAGCTAATGCAGTTTATCCAGATTTCTGAACATGCAGAAGCCAATCTTCCTGTCTTCTCTAGGACTGCTAGGCTGTGTTTAACCACCATTTTTCCCGGCTGTCCCAGCTGACTGGTAGGCTACATCTTCCCTTCATGTGTACATTTCCTTCCAGTGACACTGAGAGCAAACAGAGATTATTGCACATTCAGGTTGTGCCTCAACATGCAGTTGGGATCTGGCTGAAATGCATGGTGTGATAAGGAAAGAGTTTTCAGTTGCTTACTCAGTTTCTTGGTATAGTTCTGCATTTTGGCATTAAAAAAACCACCCAAACATGCAACAGCCTCAAATGGTCCACTTAAAGCTTAGTATTTACTGATCCAAATATTTATGTCAAAATTCATGTCCAAGACTTAAAAAAGCTGTGTAGTTTTACTGCCTTCTAAGTGTGTAATTCACTAAATTAAGGTTCTGCTGCTTCTGACTGTTACTTCAAGCAGGACTGTGCCTAAGGAGTAGAGGAACTTAGCCATAGATCTTGTGATACAAAAGGAGGCCAGTTATTATTGGGTTTTGTAGAGAAACGGATAAGGGAGCATTTCAGACCTCTCTTTGTTTGCTGTACAGTGTCTGGTCATAACCTGTACTTAAACAAGCGTAAACATATGAGCTTTGTGCTTTCCTGGTGTTGTACACTGAGTCTTGAAGAACAGAGTTCTGTCTAGAAATACCTTAGTGGCTGGGCATTTAATTAAATGTGCATATAATTTGGTAGTTGTTGCTACCTCAGGAAGAGAAGCAAAATATATAAAATACCAGCCAGAACAAAGCAATAGCCATTGCTTGAAGTGAGTGAGTACTACCTTAAAATTGCCCACAATTATGGGCAAACACTATGCAACATCCATTCAATTTCTATATTTTTTCACTTATTTTAATAACATTGCTTTCCTATAGGATGATGTTCCGACTGAATGTTTTAACATCACTTTTCACTGCATTCTAATATAGGAAAAAAACTTGAGTCTAAAATGAAGACTGTTTGCCAACATTTAAGAACATATTATTAGAGCTTAAATTGTATTTTCTTTGAAACAAGTTTTCTTATCTATTTTCAATTAGATACAGTGTGTAAATTGTTCAGTAAAAAGTATTCTATGTCAAACCCAAGACTGAGTCCATGTTCATTAGACAATAATGTGAGTTTTTAAAATCCAGTTATTAACTTTGATCTGCCTTTAACTCTGTAAGGTGTGTGTTTGTTTTAATACTGAAATTATTCTGATTCTCTTCCCAATATGCCCTGTATGGGAATAGAAGAACCTTATCTCTCCTGCCCCAAATTGCTGGCACAGTGCTTTTCTTTGATGTCCTTGGGTTAATGCAAAGTCCCTCTGCTGCCTTGCAGCTCCTGATGTGGACACTGTCAAAGGTGAGTAGAGGTCTCTACCATTTTGTAAGGCACAAATAATACTGTGCTGTAAGACCCTAAACAAAAATAGTTAAAAGTAATGCACATTGTTGAATTTAAGTGTTTGTCTAAGAACTCGTTGTTCTGACCTGAGACAGAGGCATTGTTTGGGGAATTTTTTTTCCTTCCTTACTCAGCACAAAACCTGAGCGTGCAAAGCATGTAACAAGATTCAGAAAGTCTCTCATATTAGATCAGTTATGGAGAGATAATACACTGCCAGTTATTAGTGCATTGCATGCCTCATTAACCTGGACAGTGAGCAGTGGTTCCAAGCACAGAGTATGACAAGATCCTTTGCAGTTAGTGTGCTTATATAGTTTTCTTTTTAGGACGCCCATTAACCAAATCTCACTTTCTAAAAGAAACAGTCTTTAGGTATGATAAGCAATGTAGCTTTTAATCAAGAGGTAGGAACAAGATTCATTGCTAGACTGTTTTCTTCCCTCCTTTCTGCCACTCCAAATTCTCCTTTTATTTTCTTTTCTGTTTGAGTGCTAGGAGGAGATAACGATGAATTGTTCCACAGCTCTTAGATATTGCCAGAAATCATTAATGAGACTGGAAGCATTTATGATCATAGAGGAAGTATATGTGTGTGGAGCTAAGAGAAATAATCAGGCTTTTAGAATGAATATTTGCTTTAGAGTTTAGTACTGTTTTTAAACAGTTTCAATTTGCAGTGCAGAAAGTTTTATATATATAAGGTATCTATTAGAAGATAACACAAGAGTGAATTTAAAATAATTTTAAATGTTACTGTCTTAGAATTACAGTATCTGTAGGTATATATGCCAATGTGTAGTTAACAGTCAGAGGAAATCTACAATAGAGCTGAAAATTCACTGCAGAAGCTTTGAATGCTATCACTGTGTCTGGGAAGTGGCTGGGTCTTTTTTTGCTCCCATGGCTTGTAGCCAGTGTAGCCCCACTGACCTTTCCTAGAAGGGAAATTCAGTGAACCACTCAGCCCATCAGTGTGATTCATCTTCAGTTCACCAAGGGGAGAAGAGTTTACAGAGAATCCCAGAATATGCTTAGATAAAAGGGACCCACAAAGGTAATTGAGTCCAACTCCTGGCCTTGTACAGAGTCACACTATGTGCCTGAGAGTGTTGTTCAAAAGCTTCTTAAACTCTGTCAGGCTTGGTGATGTGACCACTGCCTGGGGAGCCTGTTCTAGTGCCCAAACACCCTCTGGGTGGAGAACCTTTTCCTGATATTCAACCTAAACCTCCCCTGACAGAAATTCATGCCATTTCCTCGAGTCTTGTCACTGGTCACCACAGAGAAGAGACCAGTGCCTGCCCCTGCACTGCTCCTCCACTTCCCCTCACAAGGAGGCTGTAGACCGCAATGAGGCCTCTCCTCAGTCTTCTCTTCTCTGGCTGAGCAGACCAAGTGGCCTAAGCTGCTCCTCATAAGGCTTTCCCTCCGACCCCTCCTTTGGACACTCTTTAATGGCTTCATGTCTTTTTTACATTGTGGCACCCAAAACAGCCCCCAGCACTGGAGGTGAGGCCGCCCCAGTGCAGAGCAGAGTGGGACAATCCCTTCCCTTGCCCAGCTGGCCATGCTGAGCCTGATGCCCCCCAGGACACAGTTGGCCCTCCTGCCTTCCAGGGCACTGCTGACTGACATTCAACTTTCCATGGACCAGGACCCCCAGGTTCCTTTGCACAGCACTGCTCTCCAGCCTCTCATTCCCCAGCCTGTCCGTACATCCAGGGTTGCCCCATCCCAGGTGTGGAATCTGGCACTTGCCCTTGGTTGAACTTCCTACGGTTGGTGATTGCCCAGCTCTGATTTGTGGGGGTCTCTCTGCAGGGCCTCCTTTAATTTCCTTTTTGTAATTTTGTTGTAGGTCCTCATCTCCCTCTTTTCTGGTTTTATTCTGACACTTCTCACTGCTGATGGAACCATTGTTAGACAAGGCATTGCCAAGTCAGGCTGTTGCTGGGCACAGGGAGTGTTTCATGCTGTACCCAAAGATCCATCTCCCTGACCCTCCTTGTTAGAAAGCACTGTATTTATAAAAATGCCCTGTGTCTTTCTGAGCAATCTATTGCAAGCAGCTGTTTTAGTTTTCTGTAAATTATTAGATGCTGAAAGAACATTTTACTTACACACACACACACATACACACACACAAATCCATTTAATCTGAATGACTGTTGAAATATTTAGGGTGTTTAGCTTCATTTTGCCTTCTAAACACACATTTTTTGCCAAAGGTTTAGTAATAGTTAATGCTGCTTATTTACATGAGCTCTAGTAAAATTTAGAACATTTCATGTTCTATTTCAAACTGTATATTTTTATAATAAATTCATTCTTCACCAAGGGTGAGTGCATATTATGTTCCTTGTTTCAAACCCTTGCTTCCTGAGCCATCACAACCAAGTGAGAGTGATTACTAAGAATCTTGTTCTGATAGCTGAACAGAGGGTTCAATTCTTGAAAGACTTAAAAATGTAGTTTGCCTCTTCTGGCCTGAAGAAATAGATAAGGCTGATTAGAAATGCCAGCTTCTTTGGATGCTGTCAGTAATAGTTGATTGTTGACATTTTGTTTCCAAGAGGCACCTGTGATATTTTGGTAGGCTCACCTGTAAGTAAGCAAATACAACTGCCATTACTTGGTGCTTGCCAAAATGTCAGTGGTGACACTGGTCATTTTGAGTCGCACTGACACTGCATGGCTGAGAGAATTATGAAGAGAAGGACTATGATGTTATAATTAATCTGCAATTTCTTTACTAATTCCTTCTATATACTGGAATTTAAAGAAAAACTCACATCCATTGCTGTATCTTTAGCTTATACTTCTGTATTTGTCTTGGAATTGCAAGGTGAATTTCCACCATGTTTCCATGTATTGATGTTCTGTCTGGAATAACTTTCTTGCTATGAAAATAGTGTGATGATTATCTGTCAGTCACCTAAATCAGCTTAAACCATCTGTTTTCATTTTACTCATATACATTCTAAAGGAAAAAACCCTAAAGATTGCATATGGCTTTGGAAACACAGCTGCAAAAGAAAGGCATGAACAAGATAGTGTATTCCTACCTGGTAGCTGATGAAAGGGATCTTCCTTAGGTATGTCAAAAATTTAGCTGGTTTGGGGCTCTAGCTCTGTAGCCTGATATCTTGTGACAGATTTTTTTATTTGAAATCCATTTGAATCTATTTTATCTATTTTATATTGTTTAAAGGTAGACTCTTTGTCTGTTTTGACCTTCCATTTGTGTTTTGCTTGTTTTTTAAAATTTATTCTCCAATTTTCTTAGGGAAGCCTACTTCAATCAAATAGAAGTGTCTTGTTGCATGAAGCTGAAATAATCCAGATTTCCCCTTCCTTCAACAATTCTAAATTTATGTCCATAGCTCCATGGTATAACATACTCATTAGATATGAATGCCTTTCTTGTAAGTCAAAACATTTTTAAGAGTGTAAAAAATTTTAGGAAGCATTTATTTTATGGGATTTTATTAAACATACTTTAAAATTTTAATGAGGTAAATAATGATAATACACATCACATGTTTACTTCTCTTTTTGTAACCACTTTCTTTCTAGATGTTTTTAAATTCAGTCTTCTAATCACACATTTATTGATTAAATTAAGGACTTGTGTTTAATGCAAATAAAACCCTCTGTTTATCCAATATGCAAATTAATTCCAGTTTGAAACACCTCTACAAATCATCACAAATTTGCATTACCTCTGCATTTTGTTTGTAGTGTTTTTTACAGGTTAGAATCCCTGGGAATTCACTTTTCCAGAGAGACAACGGTGGGTCCTGGAAAGCAAGCGCTGCCACAGATAAGACAGAGCACAGCCCATAAATAGAATGAGAGAAGTTTCTAAATTACAGGATTTAACTAAAAAAAAAACAAACCCAACCAACTAAACAACAGCAAGACCAATAAAAGAAGAAGCATTATAAAACATTCTAAAATGAGGCAGAAGTCCCCTTCTACTTTCTTTACTCTATTTTGCAAAGGGGTGATGTTATTGAAGTATTGCTTTAGTAATACTTCTTAACATACTCCAGATACTTTTTAACTCATAGACAAAGACTGAATGATTTTAATATCTCTGTTTTATTCTTAATAGTGCTTGATACACAAGACAAGCCATTACATAATTATACTTTTCAGTTTGAAAAAGGTCATCAAGATTTATTTGGTGAAAAATATAGCACCATCCCCTGCAACTCAGTCTTTCACTGACTTTTTCCTTATTATGGATTTCATATTCTTGTTTTGATCTTCAATTTACCTTTACCCAGCTGTGCTCCCTAAACTCTACCTCTTTAATACTCTTCCAGACTTCTTCTCCTAAATAAACTTTATTATTGTTTATGCACTTTGGTGATGTCATCTTCTGGACCATCTCCTATTTTTTAACTTCATTCCATCATATAAATACACTTTTAGAAAAGAAATTATGTTCTTATTGCAGGAAATGACTTAGATATATACCAACACCAGCTGCTGGAACTTCAGCAAAGACTATTGTATGCTGAAAAGGAAAACAAAAAAAGATCCCACGAGCTAAGCAGTGCCCTAGATGCAATAAAACATATAGTTGCAAGAAGAATGAACATGGCGAAAAGTCACACAGGTTTGTGGGGATTTTCTCTGATTTTTTATTTTTTTTAAGGACACTAACATGTAAAGTTTAGTGATCTGGCTTCTTCCCATCGTTTAATTGAACTTTTTAGTTGCCTTGCCTTAACAGACTGCTGTACATCTCTATCTGTCTGCAAACTGTAGTTACACGTAATAGATTGACAGTTTGATTTTGTCACCTAAAATAAATTATGTAGCTGTGCAGGATCTGTCTTCCTCCTTGTTGAGACTGGCAGAGCTTCTTCCCTGGGATGAAAAGGGAAACTAGTAGAGGCACCTCTGTGCTGGAGGCATTTCACAGTATACCCCAATGTCAGAAAGAGTCTGGGTGTGACTGAAAACTACCATTTAAGCATCCTTATTTTCATTCAGTACAGCAGGCTGATAATCAGACTAAAATAGGGAATTATCCAGGACTGTTACACGGGAAGAAAGAACAAGGTGCATTTCTTCTATGTATAGTCAGAGTTGTTTCTTCTCCTGTTCTCCCCTGCCAGTTTTTGTCTGTTTATCTGAGATTAATTATTTGGGACTGTTCAGACGTGTATAAACAAAGGGCTGAGCATTGGCAGGGTGGTGGCCTTAGGAGCTTTAGGATAGAGTCATGTTGTCAGCCCCCAGTAGCCCCACATACTGTGGGCAAAGAGTTACTGCCTAATGCACAAAACAGCTGTAAAGGAGAGTGCAAGTTTCCCTTCCCCCTGCTTTTGATTCATATTGGAGACAGCTAAATTTCAGAAAGTGTTAAACCTGTCAGTGCACAAGATTTAAGGCAGAAATTTCTTAAAATCATTGAATAGCTTTCCTTTTATTTTTACTTACCCTTCTGCTTCCCATTCCAGCTATGTTTTGTTATACAACCAAAATTTAAAGGCTCATTATGGTCAATGGCACTAAACTCCCTTGCCCAATACTTGATAGGTACTGCCTCCAAATAAAGAAGGATAGTCCTTGAAAAGTTGTGGAGGTGGTTTCTATGCAGCAAAATTCCAGTATATTTAATGGCTTAACAGTGTGAAAGGACTTGTGGGTCTCTCTCATACACTAATGTCTGGGCATATATATATATGGTTGTTTAGGGGTTTTTTCAACTGTTTTCTGTAAGGTAAGAAATCTCTTTCTAGTCCTAATTTTCAATGGGAGTATCTTTAGGAAGCTGAAAAACTTAAAATACTGCCCATTCAGAAAGCTTCTGCCTTTCTTGATCAAACATGAGTGAATAAAGCAGATGATACTTTTTGTGATACTTGTACATAACTTTGAAGGGTGGTAAATTTTGGGAGTTATCTTAGATGCATTTCTCGGGAAAAGTAACTTTCCATCCCAGTCAATAAACCTTCTGTTGCTTTCATCTTTATATTAAAGTAGTAAAGAAAAACAAAATCCCTACTTTTCTCTTAACTGCTATAGCCTTTTGTTTCTTGAATAGTTTTTAAAGGTCTGTGTGTGGTAATTCTTTTTTACCATGTGTTACTTTTTAAGGAAAGCATTTGAGTTTATTAAGTAGTTAAGAAGGTTATTAATCAGAATCTGTGTTTCTTTTAATTTAATTTTTTTTTGCCAACCATTTGAAAAAAATCCCAAAACTAACCAGTTTTTAACTGCTGCCTTGAAAATATCTACTTATTGTGTTTTAAGATGACTCAATCCTGCAAGTGTGTGGACACAGGGAAATGCATATGGTGTTCCCAGGATGTTCAAGCTTGGAGCTCTGCACCATGACCTGAGTGGGAAGGAGTTGTACTGGGAAATTCTCAATTTAATATAATGTAATATATATAACATATAATCACTTCTGAGGAATGTTTCTGATTGAATAACCCTGTGTGTGGTAATCTCTCAGTGTCCACTTGAGCAAAACAGGTGAAGAAATAGGCTTCTCTGCTGGCTTTTTATTTTATATGTATCTCTGTGTTTGTTGTGTCTTTAAGGTGATATGAAGTGGAAAGAGTTAAGCCTCCCCAGAAAACTCCCCATGCATCTTACAAATATGTACTACTATCTCCCTCACCTTCGAGAAAATGAAGATGCAATTTGCCCAAATGTTGTTTTTGGGCAACAGAGAACTGGAGGTAGGAAATAAAGTTTGGCTTCTATTTTCTATATGTTTGTATTTTTTACTAATTTCAAGCAATGAAGCATACCCAAAAGTTTGGAATGGATTTTCTCCCTTAACTTTCTACGGTTGCCAAGCAGAATGAATTTTAATGGCAATAGCAAAAGTACTTTTAAAATTCCCACCCCTATTTCAAGTCTTTATGTCAAAGTATTCTGAAAACCTTTTGAAATATCAATAAAAAATTACCTTAATTGAAAAACAAGATTGTTTTTTGTTTTAAGCATATATTTATATGGCTAAGATCTAGTAGCTGACATTTTTTCCCCACAAAATTAATATGGATGAGGAAGCCAAGGCAAATTTACAATGCATTCAGTTTGCCAAATGTGAGAAGCAAAGGGAAAGGTGATGTGCTCATTTAAAGGATATTAATATATCTTCAACATAGCTTTTTCATTCACATGAGAAATCAGCTGACACCTGTAGAAATGATAATGAATTCCAGTGAACTATAATAATAATTTTAAATGCATTGTCTTTAATTTAACTATCATGTGACAGGTAAAAGGAACATGCAAAAATAGTAAGCAAAGAAGAAACTAGTCTACCATTTTACTCAGTTTTGTATTTTCTTGAAATGTTTACTTTTCTCTAGGGTGATTTTATATGACGAAACACTGGCAGTGTTTTTGATTTAACTAAAAAAACCCCAAACCCTGGGCTATGCTCATGACAATGGATAACTTTCTACAGGCTTCTCCTTAGTAGCTGTAATTGTAGCAATGTGATCTAGTGTTGTAGTTCTCACTGGAGTGCCTGTAGATCAGTGTCACTAATAAAAGAATACTCTATGTTTAATCTTCTTTTATTTGTACAGGAAAATCACAATAGCAAGACTGCAGTTAAATAAGTACAGGTTGACCTTCAGTGTACAAAATGAAACAAACCCCAGTGGTTTAGCAGGATATGTGCTGGGAAGGAACATTTGGCACTTAGGTAGTTTTGAGCTGATCCTGGCATGGAAGTTAAAGTCAGAAGCAAGTCACTAATTGCACCTACTCTTTTTTTCAAACTGTTGCTTCCTCAGCAGCCTTCTGAGATTTTTGTGAATAGAAATCACCTGCAAGGACTACAATTCCACAGGTTTACTGAGCTATGCTTGGCCATTGCTTTAAGTAATGCCCATAGTAATGAAAAAAGAGACATCCTGCTTATGGTCTAACAATGTAATACAGCATAGGTTTGCTACTAGTGGAATCTCTGCCAGAGACAATTACAGTTCCTTTATTTTTAATAACAATAGCATCTTAGTTTTTTTCTTCTTATTGATGCTATGAAAACCATTGATGCATATTGATTAAACTGCTCAGAAGGAATTTTGAATTGGATTTCTTTCTGAAATACACAGCATTCACTTCCTGTGAGAACCTGCTCACTACAGCAGTGTTGGTTTAACCCTTCCTAGTTAGATCTCCAAAGCAAGAGCAAGCGCTTATTTTGCAATACTCACTTTTGAATCTCAGTAGCAAACACCTACTTGTTTGCCAGAGGTAGTGGTTCTCCAAGTTCTCAAGTGTAGACCTGGTATTTATAATACAGACACAGGTGTCTCTAAACTAAACATAGCTGAAGGTATCTCTCCTTCCAGGTAGTAAAGCAAATGCTGTCACAGTGCTAAGGAAATATTAACTGTCACCGAGTTTCATGGTCACATCAAATCAAAATTAAAATGTAATTTCAATTTCCCTTAAAATTACATAACTTGAGGCATTCTCTCTTTGCAGCCTCCCTGGTGATGGGTATTCCTACAGTGAAAAGGGAAAAACAAAATTACCTGATTGATACATTGCATTCCCTACTGTACAAACTTTCTGAAGAGCAAAAGAAGGACTGCATAATAATCATCTTTATAGCAGAGGTAAGTTTGCATGGAAAGGTGCAGAATGCTGACAGACAATATGGAGATTTATGTCTAAGTGTAATAGTGCAAAATACTGTTAGCTTGGCCGTTGGGAGGCATTTCTTCAGGACTGGAGGAAATGGTTAGCAGTTCGTGCATCAGTGTTCCTATGTGGAATAAAAATCTGTAATGCAGATGATCAAAGGGTAAAAAGTTGTATTACATTTACCAACACAGTCATTGGGTCAGATTTTCCAACAAAACCATATAAACTCATTATATATCTCTGAAAGCAAGGTTTTCTGCTTCCAGAATGAAATGTAAGTCCTCCACAGAAAAGTGCCATAGAACTTGAAGAAAGTAAACTTAGTCTAACAAATGTTCAAATTATTTATGTGCTGGTTTGATAACATATATCTTGCAAAGCACCTTGACATTGGAGCCGTCTGCATGTGTTTTGGCATTTCACATTCAAAAGAAAACTGTTCAGAGCCTTGTTTGGGAAAGTAAACAAGTGAGGGACCAGGTCAAGGCCAACCACCATAGGAGGAATAACATATCAAGATGAGGTAACCTAGGGAGAGACCATCCAATGCTCAGGAGGTAATGTCAAACCTTGGAGCTGTCCCACCAGTGTGCCTCTGCTGCCTTGGGACCTCTTGTCTCCTCAGTAGCACCCAAGGTGGCCTCAACCACTGCTAGTTCCTCTTCAGCATAGTTTTTAGGAGCTGAACTTACTTTGCAGTCAGTATTTCTCAATGGAGAGCCCCAGCAGTGATGACCTTTGCCTGGCTGCCATTCAGGTAAACTTCTTATTACAGGATTTCAGAGGATTCTGTGAGTTTTTAAGGGTTAACTCCTGAGTAGTTTCCCACTGTGGAGAGTCCTAATGTGACACTTTGAATGAACAGGAGCTGTGGTTGTAGTCATAGTCCGTATCAGCCAATTTAGGATTAAACTGCCATTGTAAGAATTACTCTCCCTTTTCTCCCAACCTAGAGGTCATGTTCTCACATGCAGTAAATTGGAGCAGATAACCATGCTAATCTGAGAGGTGATAAGAACATTTTATTATGAGAGGAGGGCAGGTGTGTTCACTGGTCATGAATCCACACCTTCCTTTTCACATCATGGGTTAAACTTGAGTAACTTATTGACTGAGGGTAAGTTTAAAATTCTGGGCATTTTTTTTCCTAGCACAGTTCTTTATTTCACTTTTTATTTTTTACTTACTACAAATTTAATATATAATTGGTAATAACTATTTGTTTATTTAAAGAAAAAATCTGAACTCCTAAAACAGTTATTGTGTTGCTTTAGAAATCACATCCATGAAACTTCACACTCTTAATGTAGTTAACAGATATGTTTTGCACAGTAAAACTGTTACTTTTATGAAACAGCAGTAATGAATAGCCTCGGAATTTCCAAACAAAGAGCTGTAAGTTTGTTATATTAGGAAGAAACTAAATAAAAATTTTAAGTATTGCTAGCTTTAGAATATTTTGCTTAGGTGATTTTTCTCATCAGCCTTAGGCCTCTTTTGTGATTTTTGGATGATTAACCACAAACAGCTGCTTTTACTGATAGTTATATGGCTGTACCTCACTGGCATAACTGAACAGAACTTTAGCCAGAAAATAGCCTGGCCTTCTGCAAAAGCAGTGGAAAACAAAGTGCAGCTGGAGATAATTGGAAGCAAAAGTGAATTACATTGACAATCTAGTTGACTTGAAAAGTCCATACTGTTCTTTAGGAGAAATGCTGTTAGAACATATCACGTTTGTTTGGAAGGAAAAGATTTAGAGAATAAAAATTAAGTGTTTGCATGTAAATATTCCCTATAAAGTGTTGTTTGATACAAAAACAGGTGACTTTTAATTAAACCCTCCCTTCTTCCCTTTAGGTGGATGCAGAGTATGTTAAGAGTGTTGCAGAAAGTGTTAAAACCAGGTAAGTCTTACAGACTGTAATACTCAACCACCAGTGTGAACACATTTTGAGCTTTTATGAAAAGAATTAGAACATTTCAACACTGAAATGGAACTGCTAAGTAATGGCACAAAGATGCACTCTCAGTATTCTGTGAAATTCAGAACAGAAGGATGTGTATCAGTTTATTTTTCATTTCTTCTTTGATAAGTATGATTTAACTAACCAGTCAAGGTCTCAGCTTAAATCTCTGATAAATATTTACTTGAGCCTAAGTCTTTTCCCCACGAAATTAATGATGCAATTCATGCACCTGAGGCTACATGTATGAGGTTCCCACAGTCTACACAACCCTGCAATGTAATCTGCCATCTGCCATAGAATCATAGAATTCCTTAGGTTGGAAAAGACCTACAAGATCAATATGCTTCAACCATTAACCCAGCACTGCCACCACTAAACTGTGTCCCCAAATGCCACAACACATCCATGTTTTCCCAGGTGTCTTTGTTTCAATTTTAAACTATTTTCCAGGAAGGCAATAGACTTAGGACAGCAATGGGGTTACATTTATAATGTTAAATACTACTACATGATGGGCAACATGAGGTGGGTAGTCTTTGCTCTGCCACATTAACCTTAGAGGTGTCAAATGGAAGCTTGGTTTCCACTGCAGTTCTGCTTGCTCTTATCTTTCTTGAACAAGATCCCTGGAAAAGTTGACCTTTTCCTCCTCATTTCAGGGTTTCTGCACATCCTCCTTCACTCAAGGGTTTCCCAGACTGTATTTTGTGTGTGAGTTTCCCCCAGAAGCCTCCTCTCACTGAGGCTGTTAACTAATATTCATAATTTCCTGTCCTCAGAGGGTTTAGCTCAGCTGGGAGTACTGTGGCAAGGACAAGGGTAAGAGGCACTCCTTCTTGGCACTGCTCAAGTACAATACCTACAGCGATTTAAACACTCAGATAATTTTAATTATTTCTTTATGGCTTTTGAAAAAATTCCTGCAGGGTATTTGCTTTGCCAGGGTTACACAGTAAGATTGATTTTTTTTTTTTCCCATAATGCTGGTACTCTGATGTGTTTAATTTTTAGTGTTATCTTTTTTTTACTAATCATAGGAAATGGGAACTCAGTTTTGAAAGCTCCACTCTACTTGTTTTGTGTTGGGGTTTTAAAATATTTTTGTTGTTGTTTGTTTGTTTTTGTTGGGGATTTTTTGTTTGTTTGGTGTTTTTTTGTTTGGATTTTTTGGTTGATTGTTTTGGGGTTTTTTGGAGAAAGGGGGAGATTTGACTTCAAGGTTTGGCTCCCAAAGTAGGTCACACATTTTCTCAATGTCTCTTTAAGTGGAAAATTTAATCCTTGTAGGAGAGACTAGACCCAGACTCCCCATTTTGAACTCCTGCTCTGGGACAGTGTAATTTTGCTTAGAAAGTAGAATTAGATTTGGAGCGAGAGTAAGGAAGCTGGGAGCTTTCATGCAAAGGGGAACAGTTGTGTGTTGTTCTAGATAGTGGGTTTGGTTGTGAATTATTGCTGCATTTTGGCAACTATCTCAGGATTGTTTGTAAGCATCTACAGATACAGGAGAGGTAGGATTTCTGAGACACACTTCTCTCCAGTGTTTTCTGAGACTTGCATGAGTTCCTAACCTGTCTGTTCTGATGGTTGTTAAAGACCCCTTCTTGGTTCCAAATTTACAGTCAGTTTCTTTGCTAGAGTTGTGAATTCCACTTCTGGAGGAGCAGATCTAACTTTGGAGAGGTGCTGTCTGTGGTTGCCCTCAAAACTCTTTTTGAGGAATGGGGTCTCACTAAGATTCTCTTCCCAGCTTCCCCAGAGAAATCCAGTCTGGAGTCCTAGAGGTTATTTCTCCCCCTGCTTCTTATTATCCAGATCTTTCCAACCTGAAGAAAACACTTGGAGATTCTGAGGACAGAGTAAGGTAAGATGGCTATATAAAACCTAAGAACTTTTGCTAAGAGTGTAAAATGGAAAATTCAGAAAAAGTCAGCATTGTTTGAGCTGATAACGTTTTTGTGTTTCAGAGCTAAAGGTCCTCAATTGTACTTGTAAAAAATTTACAAGGGGATATTGAGAAAAGCTATGCTGCTTCAGGATGAGAGCCAAGGCATGTCCTTTGGGTCTTGACTCTAGGCATCCAACAGTTTTTAACCAGATGGATAATGCCAACGAGCAATAGCTATATGATCTGGTCATAAAGGAAAAAATAGAAAAATCTTTAATATAACTGATGAGAAAGAGGCTCTGTGAACTAACAGAGGAAATCCCATGTGGCCCTCTAGCTAACTACTGACAACCACTGTGGGTTTAATTAATGATCTAACTTCTGGTGATCATTGACTTTTTAATCTACTGTTAATACATCCTAAATGGTGATTTCATTTACTCACATGCCCCAAATTCACTAAGACAGAGATTATAACCTAAAAAAAAATTATTTGTTGGCAGAAAGTAATCAACAATAACTAATTTATCAAAAGCCACTGCAACAATGCAGCAAGAGAGTTGCAGTACTGAGAGTTTAGGCTGGAGGAAATCAGCTAGATTTATATATAAGTGTGTATGTATATTGGCTTTACAGATAAACCTTATGTGTTTATACCGTAGACAATAAACAAGTTTACATACTTGTAATTTAGTTTTCAATATGATTAGATTTGGATCAGTTACACTTTTATGTTATTTAAATACTGATATATTACTCTGTACTCTTTCAGTGTTGATTATCAAGTATCAACTTCATCCTCTGGTAAAATGAGAGACTGTCATATGTGTTTCTATTTAAACCTGAAATTTAAGTTTATCAGCCTGCCCTTGTGCTGTTCATTTGTAAAACCACTTTTTCATCTTCATGGATTTACATAATCCATGCATGTTTATTTCTACTCTTCATAAAATAATGAGTAGAATCTTTTATGTCATTTGACATGAATAACTTGCTAGACATTTTGTTTCAAGCTCCATTGACAGAGATAATTTTTTGTTTGTTTATTTAATGTTAACTTTTATAGGAAAATAAAATTATTTCCAAATGTTTACATTGATTGTAGAGGAATGCTTTTGCACTTAACAATAGGTTAGAATACTCAACCTTACAATTTTATTGTAGAGACAAAAATGCAGAGCATTAGAAGTTCTGTTATTATAGAAATAACTCTTGCAACCCCCTCAAAAAGCTTATCAGAATTTGCTGGTTATGTTTAGGTGGAGAACTAAACAGAATTTGGATTATAGCTTTTTAATGCTATATGCTCAACCTAAAGGAACATTTTATTTACAGGTATGTCCATATTATCATTAAGTAGCAGCAATACCTCTGTACTGGTGATTAGCTTTGGCAATTTTAATTTGTTTCAAAGGCCACAATAAAACCAGCAATCTACTGTCATTTTCTGTGCATTTTGCTCACATTTTTTACAAGCATCCACATATTTCTGTATTTATATACATCTTGCAGCCAGGTGCTATTTGATTAAAACCATCTCTACCTTCCTGTCATTTGTGAAGTTGAATAGCAAGGTAACAGAAGCATGAAAACCTGATTTGATTAGGTTAAGAAAGTCAGGGTTTAATATCTTTTTACTTACTGCAGCCAGGAAAAGTAGTGGTGATAAGTCCAGGTTATAGCCTAGATGACAATGAACTGAAATCTTTCAGACAGGGAAACACCACTAGAGTGATACTTGAGATAAAATCAACTACAAGTTGGTACAGATCCTTAATTCTCCAGAAGATTTTGTGTTAGCCATTAAGAAGATCTCCATGCATTTAAGCTTAGCTTTAACCGTCATTCTAGATTTGTGCTAATTTGCACTCCATAAAGAACATAATCACCACCAGAGATTCCAAAATTTCTAAGAGCTGTTCAATCATGGAACAGGTCTATAAAATTTCACTTAGCTCAAGAATGTCAACAGTTTTTTTAAAAGCTCAGAAGAGTGTTTTGCCTCAGAGTCTGTATTCCATAAGGACATCATAGGATTCCTGGAAGCAGAAGACTGCAGGACCTGGCATCTCCCACATTTTTTCTCAGGATTCAACACAAACATATTTGAGCTGGGCTGCTTAAGAGTCTGCATGTTCTGTTCTCAAATGTGGCTTAGATGCTCAGGATGCAGGTGGACAAACAAAATGCTGTCTTTTGAACAGCTATGGTTTAATGGAAAATGAAATATTTTCATGTGGCTTTTGTATTGTTTTAAGAACATTATCCAAGTTTACTGAGTGCACTAGAGCATTAAGGCATAGGAAACCAGGTGAAGTGAAATGTTCAGATGCTGCCAGACACTTGATGTCCCTTTCTGTTACAAAGTTCTCCAAGCATTCATATTTGCACCATAACGACTTACTTATGTATCTGTATTTCTAAATGAATTTAGAATGATTTAGTGAAATTTAATAGACCTGTTCCATGACTGAATGAGAACATGTGTTTTCTTATCTGACACATTATATAAGGGAAGAACTGTGTTTTTAAGAGCAAAGCCTAAATGGTGGTGGTCTGGTGGGAGTTATGTCTTTCAGAATTTTCTCAAAGAGAAACTATATTTTCCTCATAGCATTCTTCATACTATTCCTACTATACCCTATTCTTCATTTGTATGTCCAGCCTGCAGCTGCTCCTGTAGCACAGATGCTGGTCTGCCCAAAAACTACTCTGTAGAGTGAAGGTGAAAAGAATGAACACTTGCTGCCATAAACTTAGTTATGTCCTGCCTCTCTTTAGAAGTCTTGTATTAAAGGAAAGCGAATAACTTTAAACTACATTTCTGTAGCCTGGTATAAAGATTTACTTCAGTAATCTTAAACAAAACTTGAGCCAGCTTAGATTTTTAGTTTAGTCATTAATAGTATTAATTGGGTAGCTGATACTAAGTCCCAAACACTGAAAGAAGTATATCTTATTAATTAGTCTTGATGTCTACAGAACAGTTGATATCATGAGTCAGACAAGATCTTTGCTGAAGAAACACTTGTTTTCGGATACTGCTGAACCAGGGTTTAAGTGAGTAGTTTTGTGAAGTCCATTGAAGCTAGCAGGCTTACACTGGGGTTGAACCTAACCCACTGATCAACTTTTCTACTTAAAGCATCTCTTCTATTTTCCTTTTTTTTTTTTTTGGTGAAGTTTTTGTAATCAATAAAATGCTGAGAGAACTTTAAGGTCCTTGTTTCCACTTTCACTAAACCTCCTGGCACCCACCAGACACCTTTGAAGCTCTTACAATAATGGGACCATAACACAGCCATAAAAGCAGGCAATCCAATCCCAGCCTAATAGTGAGGACGTGCATTTGTTATTTCTGTCCATGTAGACTTAGTTCACTGAAGGAATCAAACATCTCAAATCTGAAAAAAAACGCAGATACAGCAGTTTTAAGTGTTTTCTATTAGCACTGAGATGAAACAAAAATAAACCATTAAATAAATCTCTTCATTTCTTCAGTTAAAATCAGTTATCAAGTTCTAACTTAACTTGTAGTATTAACTACAGTAGTAATACTACCTAACAGTACTACCTAACAGTAGTATTACTGCTGTGTTTCTTTTTATCACCTCATATGGAGGCTGGGAAAGCTTTGTGTATTCATATATTAAATATATATATATATATACACACTAGTAATATGCATTGCCAGCAACACTTCTCTAATGGATTTAAAGCCTGAGCAATATCTCAGTGTGTTCACTAGGACTCTTTATATGGATTTTTTTTTTCTTACCCTCACTAGATTTTAGGTTAGGCCTGCTATTTGGTAGAATTCCTAAAAGGAGCTCCACAGTCTCCACATATTCATTTTCTGTGAGTCAAAATGTAAAAATACTCTAATAAAATTCAGAAAGGAAGAACCTTCCCATCTGATGCCTAAACTTCCTTTGTATTCTTCCACTTTTTTGTTATTACTTCATTTTTACTTCCCTTAGACAGACAAACTGCATAAGAAAAACGAAGGGAAACCTACTTGTTACCTATCTTGTAGGAAATTTTCATAGTCCTGCTGTAGTGGATGTATATTTTTTCATTCAAAAGCACTGATGAGTGAATGGAAGTTAGCTGTGATCATGTGTTTTGCTGGCCTTCCCATGGCAATGGGGCAAGTGGACTAGACAGTTCATATCTTAAACTTCTTGATCCAGCTGTGTGCAGCCATGCACAACCTGCTTTGGTAGATAAGAGCACATGAGAAAACAAGTGGCTATAAGCTGAAGGCAGAAAAAAATTCATTAGAATTTGGGTGCAAAGTATTAAACATCCAGGATAATAAAATGTTGTATAACACACTGAAAGAAACTGATACTGGAATCTCTAAGCAAGAGAGATGTTCTCCAAGAAGATGTACTTTCGTTGAATACAAATTGCAGGGTTAAATAAATAACTTTTAATGGCTTGTGCTACATGGGATAGCAAACTACATCCTCTAATAATCACTGTCAGCTTCAGGAAAGACTGTCACAGTCCACAATCATAGTCACTTTGCATCACAGCCTCTGCTTTTAATCTGCATTGCTTTTGGATACTTTTCTATGTGTTTCTCAATATGGTGGACTCCCTAGGTTTTTGAGATACTCCAGTCTGTTTCTCATCCTTTCTTTGGTGCCCCTCAATTTCTCTTAAAGGATTCTCTAAAACCTTCTTTGATTCTTTGCTCTTCTCCCTTTACATCTTGTTCCTGGCTAATCCTCTAAGGTAATTTAATTTTATGCCAGATTTCTTGTAAATTGATGTTTGGGGTTTTGTTGTTGTTGTTCTCTTCTGCATAACTGTCAACTCAACTCAACCCCCAGATCTCAGAATCTGTTAAGAAGCATTCATTTTGATCAGTTTGTCTCTATCTGTCTATTTTTTATTTTCACATCAGCAAAAGCTGACTGGGACAAAACAGATCTCTAAATCTCATCTTTCCAACTTCATTCTACTTACTCCTGGGTTCACTGTTGCCAACACATTTCTTGTCAGCCAGCCCTACACCTGATGCCCAAATTCAGCTAAAACCTCTGGGCCTGATCTCTGAAGCTCTTGATGATGACTCTGTACTGCATCAGTTGAAGACACAAAACCAGCAGGAAATCATGGTTTGTTTGTTTGTTTGTTTGTTTCCTGAAAGGATTCATTTTCTAGCTATTTAGCTTTCTGAAGCTGGTTCCAGCACCACCAGACATGCAGCAGGGCCAGTGAAGCACAGCAATTAGAATAAATTACTGTATGATTACACTACACCCCAGCAATATTTTCCTGAAGTCTTAGCCTCCTCTTCCTGTGTTTTCACAATCATACTGAATTCAAACCATTAATTAATCACTTCTTAGTTATTTCTGGAATACATTTATTTCCTTTGTGTCATTGCCTCCAACCTCCTTGTCTGGATTCATAATCCTATTTATTAGCAGGAACAGCTTCTGGCTTTCAGATGCCCAGTTCTTCTCTGAAAGTTAGGCAAAAATGAAGCCAAGGCCTTTCCCATTTCCTTGATGGATGTCAGTCAGTCTCCTCTTCCAAGTACCCTTTAGCTGGCTCTACTGACTGCTGTACTCTGTGCTGGCCTTTGCAACACCTTTAAAGCTCTATGTACTCCTATCCTTCAGTGTGATTCACAGAGCACACCCCTTCAGTACCTGTATTCCCTGGGACAACTTGCTTTCTGCTGGCATCTCAATAATCATCCACAGTCTTTCTTAGTCACCTTGTATGAATGACAAAGTCTGCCCAGGCTTCCAGAGCTTTTAACCATCTGCTTTAGACACCTTTCCTATCAGACAGTTTGCTCCTATTGCTTATCAATGCTTATACAACCTAAGTACAAACTGTTTATTGTTGTCTTCCTTAAACTCTTGTCTTTTTTAAAATATTTTCTTCTAAGTGAGGTCTCTTTAAGGCAGGGAGTCCTCCTTCATCAAAAAAGGCAGAAACAGCCATGATGTTATGGTCACTCCTGTAGATAATTATTTAATGAGTGATACTAAGAAGCTAAATAGCAATCCACTGTAGTTTGGCACAGCTGTAAAGCAGTATGGCAAACACGACTCACTTTTCACTTACATGTGGCAATGTCACCACCCCCTCTGCAAGCAATAAAATTACTGCTTGCCTTCTCTTTTTCTCTGTTGCATTTTTTTTCCCCCAGCTGGAAGATGATATTATAGCCAAACCTGATTATATTGAAAGTATAAAAAGCTTTGCTGCTCAACAGTCCCAAGACTGGATGGTTCTCGAGTTCTCACAGCTTGGATTTATTGGTAAGTGTTAAGACCTCAGCAGGATCAACTGGATTTGGAGCTGTGTAGATCAAAAAGGTTTCATTCAGAATTACATCTCAAAGCATGGAAGGACTTGCTTATCAACACTTCCTCAGTTCTTCAGGAAACATCCCACTTAAAGTAGTTTACTTTTTGTTCTCTTTAAAACTGTCTTTTTAATACAGAGTCTTTTCAGCATAGAATCTAGAATTGGGTTCCCATAAGGAGGAAATTGTTTCACCTCAGGGAACTATGTGCCCCTGTAATGTGTAGTTGTCTTTTCAAGAATGGAATTTGAACAATCTATTTTAAAAAAAAATTGCTTCCTTTTCTTTGTGGAAGAGAATATGTGTCCCATGTCACAGGGCTGGATGATCAGCAACTCTTCAAAGCCAGATTCTACGTGAAATTTTTCATTAAATATCATAATTACATTCATACCTGCAAGGCTGGTACGATACTTAAATGTTTATTTAAATAAATTACATTTAAACATAAAGCTGGTGGTTCTTGCATAGCAATAAAAATATAAATTCTTGTCTTGCTTTCAGGAAAATTGTTTAAATCAGAAGACTTACCACTCATAGTGGAATTTTTTCTCATGTTCTATAAGGATAAGCCCATAGACTGGCTTATAGATCATCTGCTCTGGGTTAAAGTGTGCAATCCAGAAAAGGATGCAGTAAGTATAACTGCGAGTTTATGAACATAACTAACACTCAAACATTCTCAGTGACAAAATTTATTTTCAAAAAGTGGAATATAAATCTCTCATACCAGACTTTCTTTGGACTGACTAGAGTTTCTACTCCTTCTTGGATTTTAGGGTTCAGGAGTTTTAACTGGTGAAGCCAGTTCCTGCTCCAGGAATGTGTTACTTTAGAGTTGATAAAGGAGCAAGAAGAGACAGACAGGAGACAGGAGTTGTGCAGAGCAGGAGATTAAGGGGAGCGGAACAAGCAAGTTTCAAGTTCTACCCTGTAGCATAAGTGACTTCTGGGGATAGCAGAAGGTCCCTGGTTTTAGAAATAGTAATGCGCTGCAGAGTCTCCAGACCCACTTTGTACAGATAGAAGCAAGATTTTAAATCCTGCTCTGTGGGATCTAACTCTCGTAGGAGTTAGAGTGAGCCTCAAGAAACTAATTTCAGTTCTTGCCTGCCTGCGAAAACAGATTAAAAACCAGATGCTATTACACTGATACCACCCATTCCTGATCTAACATGTGCCAACTTCCATCCAATAGATGAAATATTTTACTTTTATTTTTCAAACGGCTATTTCATCTTCTAAGACCTGATTCCTACCTAAAATGAAGCTATGTTCCTGAAAGGCAGGCAGGCAGCTCGTGGAAGTCTGCTCTGACCAAGCCAAAGCAGAGTGGTGTCCACAAATTTCTACTGAGTTTCACTTCTGCATTTGCAATTTCAATTGCTGTGGGTAGCAAAAACCTACTGAGACAAATCAGTCTGACACGGCCCTTGTGTGGGAATGAGCAGTGACATGACCTGCTGGGACTATTCATGAGAATGCAGAAAACGGAGACTGGGAGAAGGCTGGGGATCACAGCTGCTGTGCCTTCTCTGTTTGACAGGTTAAAGCAGTGAACTTTCCTATAGGCACCAGAGAAGGCAAGCTGACAACTCCTCACACTTCTTCCTTTCCAACCAACTAAGAGTGTCACAAAGTGATCACACACTGTGCTACACAGGAGGGTCAGCAAGGCACTTGTTTGTGGTTTCTATCAGGTGCCATCCTGTGATCATGGATGTTTGGCATGTGTTTATGTAGAATTATAGAATTGTTTGGGTTGAAAAAGACCTAGAAGATCATCTTGTTCCAAGCCCCCGCCATGGGCAGGGTCACCTTCCACTAGACCAGATTGCTCAGAGCCCCATCCAACCTGGCCTTGAACATCTCCAGGGGCAGGGCATCCATGAGATCTCCGCATGGTTCAAAAACTTTGTGGTGTTTATCTCCTGTGAACCATTATCCACTGCTGGGGTTCCCAGTAGAAAAAAACCCAAGGACCTGTTAGAGCAGGTGGAGAGGCCATAAAAATGGTCAGAGGGCTGGAGAATGGCTGAAAGAGTCAGAGCTCTTCAGACTGAAGAAAAGGCTCCAGGGGAGACCATACAGCACCTTCCAGCACCTAAATGGAGCTTATGGGAAAGAGGGAGAAGGTCTATTTATATGTTGTGACAAGACAAGGGGCAACAGTCCTAAACTGAAAGAAGGTGTGTGTGTGTGGATTGGATATAAGGAAAACATTTTTTATGATTAGGGTGGTGAGTCAGTGGCACAGGATGCCCAGGACAGGTGTAGATGCCACTTCCAGTGTTTCTGACCAGGCTGCATGGGGCTCTGAGCAACCTGGTCCAGTGGAAGCCTGTCTGTGGCAGGGACATCAGAACAAAATCATCTTTACATGTTTCTTTGAACCCAACCATTCTGTGGTTTTGTGATCATATGCAGTGGCCTGTGTCTATCACGTGCAGTGGGAACTACAGGCTGCAAGGGTGGAAGCCCTGACTCAACAAGCAATCTTAGCTTCTGCAGAAATGACCACACCAGCCCCGTGCCACCGATCTTTCTCAGCTGCTGCCAGAAGCAGCTCTTTTATGGTAGTGCTGCCATAGCATAAACCAAGACATTCTAGAGCCTGCATTATTGCAGGGGATGAATTGCAAACCCTGTCAGTAGAAAGATCACAAATACATGTTCTTAAAATGATTTCTTCTTTACTGAAGTGTAGTGTGCCTTTCAAAGAAACAGCTGCCAGCAAATCAATTTGAACACAATGTATTGTGATTTTACATTGTTTTACTGAACATCTGCTGCGGACAAAAATAAAAATACTTAATTTTTTATAGCTTTCCAGGGCATTTTGAACTTTTAATTCGTACTCCTGTGGAAACCATAAATCCCTCCCTCACAAGTTTTGGTGGTTTTAAGCCAGATGAGTGAAGACTTAATCACTTCTGGCTTTAGAAGGCATTGATATAGTTAATGTAACATTTTTCTTTTATAGAACTGAAAGCACTTGATGGAAGAGGTAAGCACATTATCCTCTCAAATTTTAAGGTATGAGACCTGCGATACAGAAAAGTTAATTGATCTTCCAAACTCATACAATAATTCTGTGGCAGCACCAAGAGTACAACACAGGGAGTCTCATCTTAGCTCTTTGCTTTGTTCCTTGCCATTATGCTTCATTGTCATAGTAATTACTGTGGCATGTTTGTGTTATTGTATTAAATTATGATGCACTATAGATACAAAGAAAAAATTACATTTAAAGAAGTAGTGTGCTATCATTCAAAGATCAAGAAACTCCAAAATTAATACCAATTACAGTTATTTAATTCCTTGGTATATGTCATGTCCCAGGAAACTGGAAAATTGTCATTGAAATACAGTATTTAAGGGCTTTATCTAATTATGTGATAAAAGATCCATAACTTACAATACATTAAAAGCCTCCCAAACAAAAGAAAGAGGCAAAATTATGAAGATCAAAATGTAACCAGAATCTAACTTAAGAAGGTCAGTTTTAGTCAGAATAGTTTAATTAGAATGATACGGCAAGGCTAAGAGTTGAAATAAAGTTTGCCAGAAACAGCTAAGAAATCAATCAGTTTCAGATTTGAGTCAATTTTTGTCACCCTGAGATGTGATTCATCACATACTGTGCAGAAATCCCTGAATTACTGGTGGTTGAGCCTTCAAAGCTAAATAACAGCATGAGGGGAATTACGAGTTTTGGTCTAGAAAGTGTATATGACATAAAGTGACTGTTACTTTCAGGATTACTCATTTAAATATGCATGTACCCATACACTCAGCTACATAATGAAATTGCCTTATGGCAATAGTTTGTCTCTCCTTGGTTAAATAATCCTTCACTCCCTTTTACTTAATTTCCAGACACACTGTGAAAAGGAAAAGTCAAAGTTACGTATCCGTGCTAAACCATCTCTCTTCCAGCATATGGGAGTTTATTCATCATTGGCTGGGAAGATACAGAAATTGAAAGTAAGAATAAGAAATTAATGCCCTATTTTTACATTATATGTTTGTGTTCTGACTTATTTCTCAAATGAGTTTCAAGGACCACATCTTTGGCATTAGATGGCATTTCCATATCCAAGTATGTTGTCTTACAGATTTGTTAGAGAATTTTGATCTGCACAAACACCTTTGAATCTCTCATCTGAACAACAGCATTTCATGGCATGTAGGAACCCTCTTCACAACACAAAGTTTCAGATGCTCTGCTCCATGCAAACAAAGCCATGGTGGTTTGTTTTGGCTGAGCAGTTCACATTTCCAATATCAGGGAAAATTAAGAAGGTATATTGATAGGATAAAGGTGTACCTAACGTGATGGCCACAGATTTTTAGGGGGAGTTTGCAGAGCAAACCACATATCTGATAAGGACAAGAGCAATGATGAACCAGACTTCAGGAATCTCCTGATGGTGCCATCTAGACTAGTGACAAGATTTCTCAGTTGGACCAGACTAGAGATTCATGTAGCCTTTAGCAGAGCCCAGCAATCACATGTTCTGGCAGAAGGCATCCCAAACAACTGTGAAACAGCCTCCTGTGGAGATTTTTATTTTTAAATCTTAGCAGCTAAGAAACAATCAGTACAGTTCTGTCTACAAATTGTAACACTGAGTCCAGTGATTACACTGAAATTAATATTCTATATATATTAAAAATAGATTGTAGATTTTTTTGACACTGAGATGATTATTTTCTGGAATAGCTTCCTGTAGTAATTATAGATATCAATGCACTTTTTTCCATTGTATGAGTGAAATTACATTTCTTTATATCAACAGGATAAAGATTTTGGAAAAAATCTGCTACATAAAGCACATAATAATCCACCTGCCAAAGTCGATACAAGCCTAAGAATATACCAGCAATATACCTTGGAAAAAGTTTATAAAGGACAAGACTGTTTTTGGGCTTCAGCTCCAGTGGCAGGTGACTACATCAGGTTCACATTTTTAAACCCACTGGAGGTTGAAAAGTAAGTATTACATGACATGGAACATGGAGGCCTATATATATCCAGTTTGGAAATGCTTGAATCTGTTCAAAATTATCAGTGCTCAAAAAATCCATGATTTGCTATTCATCTGCTCTTCTTCTTGAACTCCCCCTCCTGAAACACATTTCTTCCTTGCTAATTAGAGAGCTTCTTAATTTTTTTCCATTTTATTTCTTCAGGTAAATGTTTTACACTCCCTCATGATAATTGTCAAAGGAATTTGTTTTTAACTGATGAATTTCATCAACGATGTCAGTGAAAGCTTTATCTGAGTAGTTGCCAACAGAAAGGCTGTTTGCATGGTGTCAAGGCTGTATCTCCACCTAGTGAGCTGCAGTGAATGACAATTGTTACAATAAGCACTGGTTTTCTGTGTTAATTAACTGGTTAATGCTTTATGGAACTTGGGTAGCCTGTAGTTCTGCGTGTTCCTGTCACTGCAAAGCTGCATTGCATGAAGGTAATTTACACCTGGTATTGTCTAATGGCTGGTCCCAGCCCCATCACATTGCCAGTCTGTGAAAATGTATGCTTAATCCTATAATATTTGGAGGGTTTAGACCTTGAATATTTGATATCAGAGGAGATAATTTGATGCTTTAAATTCTCTTAGTTCTTTTTGGATCTAAAACCCTAACAACTCTTAGTGCCAGAAATTTAAAAATAAACAGGAATTTTTATTCTTAGATGTTTTTGCTTGGATTCTTGTTTGGTCAATGCTCTTGCTTATTGGCTATAAAGGAAGTTGTTCAGAAGCACCTGAGCTGGCCAGTATTGGTAAAAAAGGGAAATTCTCCTGGCAAGTAGTATATGGTCTAGTAGAAACAGAAATTTTTGCTGCCATTTGCCTTCCAGAAGCCCATTCCACTTCAGTCTTACAATTATAGGAACAGATCAGAGGGCAGATCTTCCTTAGCCATTTAAACGTGGGAAGTTAATTTATTTGGAACTTCAGCACTAAAAAGGGGGGAACACTTGCACTTGTGGTCCTAGAGAAAGATGGTTTAAATATTTGTTCTGTTTAAAATAAAAAGACTGTATTATGGTTTGGTTTATAGTTTCAAAGCCTACTTCTGTTCTCTATAACCCAAAAATATATAAAGAAAAGGTATCAGAAACTTTCCTTCAAAACTGGAAAGAAATACTTCCCTAGAACTCTTCTAAAGTAAAAAGTACCTGGAAATAATACACCTTTATTATCAGGTACTTGTTCAGAAGTGGAAATATGGAGCACCCTGGTGATAAACTGTTTAACACTACTGTGGAAGTGTTGCCAGCTAATGTAAGTCTCTCATTTTGAACCATATTTCATTTTCAGAATGATATTCAGCATAAAATGTAATACCCTAGGAAATACTTCTTGAAATGTTACTGTTTTATTTTTACAGGAAATATTAAGAAAAGAATTGGTTGATAATGGAAGTAAATTTAACTACTCAGCAACCAAAGATGGATATTTAAAAATAGGTAAATTGTTTATTGTCACTTCAAAAACAGAAATTTTGTTCCTACATATAAAATGTTTCTGCTTTAAAGGATTTCATTAACTCTGTGATAAATTGAACACTCCAAGGTGAAATAGTAAGAACAAGAAACCCTTCGCATTACTGTGCATTGTAGTCTATGGTTTGATCAATTTGACCAATCTGACCAATGACTCTTCTATTTTGGTTTAAATATGACCAGTGGCGGAAGGCAAGACATCTAATTAGAAGGAGAACTAATTACAGTCCCTGTAAAGGGTTTGCATGGCAAGGTTTTGGTAGCTGGGGGACCGGAGTCGGGGGGAACTGCAGGAGTGGCTTCTGTGAGAAGCTGCCAGGAGCTTCCCCTGTGTCCAGTGGAGTCAGTGGCAGCCAGCTCCAGGACAGACCTACAACTGGCCAAGACTGAATCCATCAGCAACGGGGGTAGTGCACTCTGGGATAACATATTTAAAAAAGGGGGCAGAAAAACTCTGTGTAACAGCAATTGCAGCTGGAGAGAGGAGGGAGACTACATGAGAGAAAAAGCTCTGCAGACACCAAGGTCAGTGAAGAAGGTGGGGGAAGATGCCATTCTGACTCCCCTGAGGAGGAAGGAGCAACAGAGACAACATGTGATGAACTGACTATGACCCCCATTCCCTGTCCCCCTGCACCCCTGGGGGTAAGGAGGTAGAGAAAATTCAAGAGTAAAGTTTAGCCCAAAAAGAAGGGCGGGCTGGGGGAAGGTGTTCTTAAGATTTGGTTTTATTTCTTATTACCCTTCTCTGATATAATTTTTTTTTTCCCAAGTCAAGTCTGGTTTGCCCATGACAGTAATTTGTGACTGGTTGATCTCTCCTTGTCCTTATTTTAACCCACAAGTCTTTTCCAAAACATTTTTTCCCCTAATGTATTTCTGGATTTAATTTCTAGTTTGTAATATAGAGCTTTTTTCACAAGTTTGCTTGGAAGTGTATTTCATTCTAATAACTGTTTGTACGGGTCTTGTGATTTTTTTTTTTTATTCAGGGGCTTTTGAAAATGGCATTGCAGAAGGCAGCATCAATCAGTCAATAGGAAGAATACAGGCTATTCGTTTATCAGTCAGTTCTGATTCTCCAGTCTGGGTAATACTGAGTGAGGTAAGCATGTCAATAAAAGAATTTCTATTACTCATTATGAAGTGAATTTTGGTTCTTCCAATCATATAGTATTGTTAATCATTCATTTTATTTAATTTTGGATGGACTATTGTGTGGAAAACCACACAAGTGTAGAATTATATTAATTATTTTCTGGAGAGAAGTTAAACGTACTTCATTGAAAGTGCTGGAAATGCTCAAATGGGATGATTCTCCAGTTTTGCAGTGCTGTAACTGTAGTTGATAGGACTTGGATTTTGACAAACAAAGCTTTTTTCCGTCACCATTTTGAATATTAATTACATTATGTCAACATTTTCAGTTGAAACTCTAATTTTTTAATTCTTCTAAGTTTTTCCCAAGTGTTTAAATGTCAGTAAGTTCATAAATAGAAAATACTCAGCAGAAGTCACTGAAGAGAATTACTAGAGCCTTAAACCCTAGCCATAGCTGGAAGAAGGGAAAAACTAATGTCTTAGGCAAAGCTCCTGCAGATTTTAGAAAATAATAGATTTTGGTTTTTTTCCAGGTACTTATCAAGACATCTGAAAACTGAAAAAAATACATTATTGATGTGTCATTTGTTATGCATTGTTTGAAAACAAGGCTGACTGCAACAAAACAAAAACACTTGGGTCAAAAGATCAATTCCATACCCATTTAATTATTAATACTCTGTATTAGGAAAGAGTTGAGGTAACTCTTAGGTCTTTATATGAAAAGGTATATGAGAAGAATGGTAATAATTTCTATAAAATGTTCTTGAGTAATATGTCATATATAAAAATCTCACCTTAGCTTGGCAATATTAAATAGATATTATTATAAACAATTGATAAGGCATTACAGTCTGCCTCAGGGACTAAAGCTTGAAGGTATAAAAAGTTTCATCAGAAATAAAAATTCAGACATTTTTGAAAAATATTAAGGACACGGCGTTCAACTCCATTAAAAACACTGGTCAATTTTGTAGGGAAATTAGAACTGAAGGAAAAGTTGTCAATGTTCATTGCAAGTATTTAAAGAAGTTCACAGGAACAACTTCATGTTACGAAAATTGATCTCAAACTCAATATAAATATGTTTCAGCCTTAATGTAGCATAAGTTATGTTAAATATTTTTTTTAATGAGAAGTGCCTACAAGTTACCATTTGAGTAACTTGAAACTTAAACAGGTATTTTTTTGAAAATTGTAGACGTTCTCAGTGAATCGTGCATTGAATTAATTACAGGAAATAAGGGTATTATGTGTCACTATATTTTTGTAGAAAGAAAATATATTTAAATAAAGTTTTGGATCCTACAATTAGATAATCAGCATGTACTGATATTTCAATCCTTGTCACAAGTCAAAATTCAACCTAAATTTGAAAATAAAAGTTAAACCACAGTAGTCTCATTTGAAAAGTTTTTGGGAAATGGCAATCCACCTTGGACATCTACCTGTTAATGTGCAGAATTCCGGTATCACTTCCTTAGCACTTGAAGCATGACTGCACCCTCATTCCCCTGCCCAGGAATTGCATCTTTACAGCAGGAAATAAACTACAATATGTGGATTTGTATTGAAGGGGTTACATTAATGTAGAGTTGTATTCCTTATGCCACAGCGTTTTTCATTTGGAATGAGATGGAATTAATTTTTTTTCATTAAAACAGTTCAGAAGAGGCATTTTTTCAAAGACAACCTCTAGTAATATTTTGATAATACTAGAAGATTATCGTTTATTTATTTTACTTTATTTATTCTTTATTTAGTTAGACTTCTATATAGAGGATTGTTTATATACTGTGGTGCTATATATATGTGTGTGTAGATATATATATACATACATATACTGGACCAAATATTGCAGCCCTCATTAGGTTAGGAGTTTAATGCCAGTTAAGAATTAGTGCAGTAATCCAGCATGCTTAGAGGTATACTGGGGGACACCTTCATCCCTCAGCACTTACAGTGAAAACGTAAAACTTTATTTTGCCATTGCTTTCTCTGCAACAGATTCACTGTTGGGAGTACTGTCTGCATTCAGGGTGCCTTCCAGTCACTTGTCACAGGGCAGTGTCACTAAGCAGGAAATTCCAGAACAATTATTTGAATCAGTGAAAACACAGAATACACCAAAGTAATAGATTTTGCTACCAAAACATCTTATTTTCATAGTGAAATGAGATTTCTCCCTATTTGTTGAAGCGTACTTTCAAAAGGCTCATCAGAATACCTGAAATTGTATTAGGAAATGACTGGACCTAAAAAAATATATTTTAAAATGTAATTTTTCATTCTGTGCTGCCAGCTTGGTGCTTCATTCATTGTTTCTGTTTTTACATATTTTACATAACCGTTGCAATCACAGAATACCCTTCCCATCACTCTGATATAAATGAGATTTTAGTTGATGTTGTAAATAATTAATGCTTCACAAGATCCATTAATTCTTCCCTATACTTTCACAAGTTCAGAGGTTTCTTGCACAGCCTGCAGAACCACCGCTGCACTATAAAACCAAAGGAACTTCCTGAGAGGAGCTCTGGATTTTCACTGAAGAAGCAATAGTGGAAAAGCGAGTATTTCAGCCCCAGGAAGTTCACAACAAGGGTGTGCAGTGGAAGAATACTTCAGCAATAACACTTGTGTGCGTTGTTGGCAACAGCCACCACTGGAGAGAGAATTAGCTGGGTTTGTTCACAAGGAGTGGTTACAGACAGAACACGTGCAGCTTCATTTCCACCCTGCAAGCAAGATCTTACCTGTGGTTTTCCAGGTAATAATCCTATGCACTGAACCTTCACACACCACGGCTCCGAGGCCAGATCAAAGGCTGAATAGAAGCCTTCCCATAGGAAGGCTTCAGTTCAGGTCCAGGGAATAAGGAACTTCTCTAACTTTACAAATGACTGGTTTTGAAGTCCAGGCATTGTGATTGTAACTTACAAAACCAAAGGTGGTAAACCGTAAGTGAAGAAAATAACTCCACAAAGAGTTTCAGATTACAAACCAGATCACCAGGCTCACTGAGGGGGAAATTTTACTTCAGTACTTTCCTGTTGTTTAAAACATAAGTCTCAAAAATATGGTCTACCTCAGGCTCACTGTACATGTACTTAATCAGGTTAAATGTCTGTGTAGTAAGAAAACACAATTTTCAAGCTAGTTCTGTTACCAAAATCCTCCGAAAACATTGGGAAAAAAAGACTCCCTCAACACTTGTCTTTTTATTGTTTGGGAGTAAGGCATTACTTTATTCTTGGCCAAGAGGTGTGTGTGGCTGATAGAGTTTCAGCCTCCGTGCTGGCACAGATACAAAACTTTTTATTTATATACTTTTAGCAAAGAAAGGAATTAATGCTCATTGGTTCCAAGTTACAACTCTCTTAGTTCATTAGTATTCTGTCCTCTATTGGTTATTGATTTCTTGCTCTTTGTGCTAATTAGGTCCGCATTCTTTATTCCTTTTATCATCTTTTTCTCAGATGGGAATTCCCCAACTTTTCAGGCATTAATCCCCTCTCTACCTTCTGGTTACTTCAATATCCTTAAAGGGCCAAAAACTTAAGATCCCAGTTGTCTAATCTTTAGTTCCCTTTGGCTCTGTTTATTGAAGCTTGTCAGGTTAGTTTTAACAAACTTAAGGTTTCACTGATTTAAGGATCACAGTAACAATTAGTCTGTGAAGAAAACTAATGCTGGCTAAAAGCAGGCATTGCTTACAATTAATTAAAACTAATTAAAAATTAGTTAAGAAACATAAGACTTTCAACAGTTCAATTAATGTTTTATCCAAACGATTTTGATTTTCACTGGAGCACAGCTATTCATTTCTCTGAATCATGTGTCTCCATTCTCGTCTTAATCTTTTGAAGGACTTTTGAAAGGAGCATGCCAACATTTGTCTTCAGTACAAAAGGCAGATATGAACTTGGCTATAGTAATTTATGTAGTATGTTTTTATTTCGCTCTACTTCGAGGCACGTATATTGAAGCGTCAGGGTGAGTGTCCACGTGTAATAAAGGGTTCCGTTAATTTGAGGTTACAGGTGGTGGAAAATTATTTTTCCGGGCCGATCCGTGGATATAGGCGTGTGGGGCAGGGCGACGGCGATGTCCCGTCCCACGGACCGCGACCGTAGCAGCAAAGCGCCCCTCAGGGGGGGCCGAACGCCGGGGGGCGGTACCAGGGGCGGTGGGCGNGGAGCGGGCTGTGGATGCCCTGTTCTGCCCCGCTCGCCTCAGTCCTCGGTGGGCGGTGACACCCTCGGCATGCCCGCGCCTCACGGACGGCGGCGGGTCCCGAGGCTGGGGNGCAGCAAAGCGCCCCTCAGGGGGGGCCGAACGCCGGGGGGCGGTACCAGGGGCGGTGGGCGCTTGGCTGAGGGCGGGCCGGCAGCCGCGTGTCGGGCCCCGCATTGGCTCTCGCCTCAGGCCGGGCACTCCGATTGGCGCAGCCCGCTGCCCATCTCCCGCGCCCACGCACACTCCGCAGCTATGTCGTGCGCGCGGCCTGGGCCGCGATTGGCCGGGGCGGCGCGGCACGAGCGGCGGCACCTGCTCCCGCATCCCCGGGAGCGGCGGGGGCGGTGTGCGCCTGCGCGG
>VZTZ01006142.1:183368-245278 GCA_013400955.1 Drymodes brunneopygia
AGGGGAGGGTTTGGGAGCTCGACCCCTTACCCGAGGCCGGGCAGGGGGAGCGCGGCCTCGCGGGTGAACGGTGGGCGCAGCGCCTGCGGCCCTCGTTCTCCCTTCGAGGTATCCCAAAAAGCGAGTTCGTGTTGGGTACTGACAGAACACCGGGTAGCCGTTTGACCGAAACGTCTGTTTTTTTAATTGGAAAGTAAGGTCTTCTTGAAGGTTTTAGTCGAGCTCGCTGTAACAGAAAAATATCTTGAGGCACCTGCAGGAGTGCAGCATTGCGGCTGAAGTAACTGCTGAATTTCACATTCGGCATCCATTCCAGCACAGGGTGCGTGACACCTCAGGTAAAGGGAGGGAAGTACAGTTTTCACACCCAATAAAGGATTAATTAGAAGTTGCATAAGAATTCTTGCATGCTTTTCGTGGAGCAGTTTCAGCTGGATGTTATGTCAGGTTGATGCCAGTGTAGCAGAATGGGGGAGGAATAACCCAGCTCATGTTTACAGATGGAAGAAGGGGTGTGTGAAAAAATCCTCCACTTTTCGTGGCCCTGGATGGAGCTGATATTTGGCTCTATGAAAAGCCCATGTGTTGATACTGGATGCAGGAGCTTCTGGACTTCAGAGTGAGAATGGCTGTCTTATTCCTTTTCCTCTTAAGAATCCAGAATTTTGTGAGAGTTACATGGAAAAGGCATGACTGTTCTCAAAGTCCAGAGAAAAGTTAGTAATCTAAAAGTTCCTGACCTCTTACTTAGTTCTGCAGCAAATGGAATAATGATGCCACTAACTTAATGGCACGTATACAATACGCAAAAGACCATGGTGCACATTTGCACTGTGCAACCACAAATCAAATCATTCAGGTGCGAAGGGACACCAGGAGGTCTCTCCTGACTGCTGCTCGCAGCAGGGGCGCCCTGAGGCTGGTCCAGCTTGCTCAGAGACCTTGTCTAGACCATCTTGAAAGACCCCAAGGACTGAGACTAGGCAGCCTGTACCGCTCCTTTACGTGTCCTCATGGGGAAAAACATTCTAATATCCAGTCAAAATACGCTTTCAGCTTATGCTGTTGTCTTTCATAAATACTAGTCTGTGTCTCAGAAAAAGCAGTATGTTATTTTAGGTGCAATATTCTGCTGATGTTGCAGCACTGTTGCTGCTCCCTAGAGCATGGTTTGCAATAGTACTGCTGGCTTAAATGTCCTTCTGATGTGTAGCTGTGCTGTGGTTACCCCTGGTGAAAAGTGACCAAGCTATGCAAAATGTATGTTTCAAACTGGAGGTTAGATACAAGACTGCTAGTAAACATGTTCGGGGTTTGTGTGAGAGCCATAGACTCTTAATTTGCTTTGTTCTGCTGAGGAAATTATAACAGTGGGAAACCTTTTTGGCTTATTTTCATTCCCACCTTGAAAGTAGAGGAAGAAAAGTTTCTCATGGATATTCATGTGTTAATTAGGAAAGTTCAGTCGGTTTTAAAGATAATTAAATGTGTAGTGTGAAGTTCTGTTTTGAGACCAGAAACTCATTGGTTTAGTTGAAAGATTTATTTTATATTCTAAGACTGTAGTGTGGCAGAGTTCACAAAAATAAAAGATGTCATGGGTTGCTTAAAACTATCTTTACCTGGCAGTTGACTGATAACTGTAATTGGTCTTGATAACATATTTCAGCATTTCTGGGGTTATTTTAGAAGTGTATCAAAAGGTCAAAGGTTAAAATGTACCTTCTCTTCTTGAAGGAAGAAGAGATTGAAAGCTGAAGGAAATTAGGGAAGCCCTAGGTAGGGTAAGGGAGTAGTGACAAGATTCAGTGGGAACAAAGTGAAAGCATCAGAAATTTTGGAAGGAAGGTGTTTGGAAAGGTGGGTACTAGCGTGACTTCTTGGATGCCCTTGGTAGTCTCTGTATAAAAAAAATGAATCGGGCTAATTACAGTAAAATTACAGCTATGTAAGTGAAAAGCATTTTGGATCATACACAAACCCACCTGAAATGTATTGGAAGAGAAAGTTGTATCTCTTCCTTTGCTTTAGGAGAAGCAGAGACCATCTGTATGACAGACTGGCTAAGGTCAGGTAGGCAAACTGTATGCTAAAAAATGCAAGTCTGATACCTGGTTAATATATGACACTTTAGCTAGGAGCTAAGGAGTCCAGAAGGTATGGATATGTAATTCTTTGACTGCTTGTCCTAATATGATGATTAAGGACCAAGAAAATGGGGTTGGTAAAACTGATACTCTTCAGGCAAAGGTGCTCAAAAATACACTGTAAGATTAAATGTTCACTTGTGATGAATTCAATTATCTTAAATCTTTAGTGCAAAATAAAAGTTCTAGAACTGCTAAGGAGGTCTATGAGTTAACAATGTCTCTAGTTTTTAACTAAAATTAAAAAAAAAAATCAAATGCAAAACCCTAGTAAAATTTGTAGATAACTATTGAAATGTGTCACCTGAAAAAAGAGGGAACCACAGGCTTACCATCTTCAAGCAGGGTTGTAAAGTCCCACAAAGAATGGCGGGGATTATGGATAGTAGTGGGGGAGAAAAAAAGAATGGTAATATGATTCATGTAGTTTTGTGGAAAATAGGTGTTAGTCCCAGAAAAAGAGGCTTTTGATTATTTCCTAGTATTGACATAGTACTAGTATGTGAAACACTTCTCCATGATAATCCTGTGTTTTGGCTCTAAATATAATCAGTGCAGCTAATATTAAATTAATAGATCTGAAAATAAATAAAGCCATGATACTGTTTGATCTCTATATGTGTTGCTTGATAAAACTTGGAAGTGTTAAAAAATGAATGATGAAATAATTATTGGTGCAATTATAATATTTGAATTGCTTAGCAAATTTGATAAAGCCAGGAAGAAAGAAAGAAAGAGACTCACACTTCCAATATGAGATAGTATCTATAATTGCTGGGATATTTAGAGTTGTCATGGTAAACAGTTTCATCTCTAAGGAGTGATGATGTAACTGAGAGTTTGGCTGCTTTCTCAGGTGCAGAAGGCACCTCAGCAGCAGAGCATTTAGTACAACTAGTAGTGGCTACGAGTAATGCGAGGTTTGAAAATGTCTTACAATAGCAAACTAAATACCAGCATTTGTCTTTATTTAAGGCTACTGTGAATAGAAATTAGTAAGAACCAAGTGATAAATACCTGTGCAGAGGTGTCTAGAATCTGTCTTCATTCTGTTTCCAAATTCAGACAAGAATAATTTCAGAAAGAAGCATTTTTTGCAACACCTTTGAGGAAACTTGCATAGGAATTTTTTTGACACTGCACATCCTCAAACCACTGGATACTGTAACATAAAATTGGATTTGTATATCTTAGAGATGTGAGGAAAAAATACTGGGCAACAATCTTTTTCACAGCAGATTAGATTGAGAGGCAGGCACAGTTGTCTGCTACTGACATTCATACTTACACAGCTTAAAGATTTTCAGGTTTCCCTGAAATTAGGAAGGTATTTGCATTTAAGCTTAAACTGTTGCTCTACCTAACTTAAACTTGAAAATTACTGGATAGTAATTTTGAAACAGGAAATATTTTCTGAAACCATCTTATACTTCTTTTGGCACTTAGAACTGGAGCCAGTATACACTCTGTACTCATCTAAACGTAGTCATTGAAAGTAGGGGCAAGTACAAATGAAGTTCTGGCGGTGGCCAATAATACATTCTAAATCTATGATTTTATTTTTCCTAATGAAAGGGATGTTACTTATTGCTGCATTGTAGAAACTGATTCAATTCGATTATTTGTTCAGATTGTTTATGAATGAGAAAAATAAAAGCAGTCTTGCTTAGTTCTTAAAAAAGCATATATACTGCAGTCAGAATCTTGCTAGATTTGGCAAGGTAAAGGAACAGGCTACAGGCACTTCCACAGGGAAAACAGGAGGGAAAAGAGAGTCTGAGTCAGGGCTCAGCAATAAAAAAAAAAAAAGGCAAATTAAGATAATATTATAGTGGCAACACTTTCTGATAGTTATTTCTCATTATTTTAATGGGGTTTTTTTACTCTTTTTGATAAAGTCTGGGGTAAAATTGAAATAGTATTCATAATATCCTTGAAATTATATTTAAAATCTAAAACTTTCAATTCTTCAGATAATCAAGATGCACTTCCAGTGGGACTGGCTGTACTTGGGTGTCCTGATAATTAGCTCAGTGACTGCAGAAATGGAAAATGAAGAAACTCTGGATGCAGATGTTGAAGTGGAGAATTTTGACAAGCAGTCCCAAGAAGCTGATGTTGAGAGAGATCAATCTTCTATAGAGGTAAGATTACAGAAGTCTTTAGTTCAAGCTGGTTAAATACAAGGTGCATAGTTATAACTAGAGCAAGTTATTCTGCGTTTGACAACTGAGTGGGTGTCAAATACAGCAGTCTGAGTTTTTCAGTTGTTATATATGACATTCAGGGCAAACTTAATGAATGAATCTCTCATGCCCAAGTGTACAATCTCCTGTCTGTGGTCGATAGTCATGAAAAAGGTTTTTCTTCAATCTAGATCCAGAATCTTTTGTTGCAAGTCCTAACATGCTACTTCTAGAGAAGTAAATGGAAAGCATCTTGGTCTCACTGAGGCTTTGACTTTAGACCAGTTTCTTGACTTCATCAGTCACAGTTGCCTTTTGGCACTGTCTTTATTACTAGAAAATCTGTATGCTGTTCTTCAAAACAGATGTGGGCATTAGATGGGAAAACAGAAGAATGGAAAACATATATAGAAAGAAACAGGGAGGAAGCAGATTTGGTGCAAGTTCAGAAAATTTTGGGGGATTTTGTTTCATATAAGATGTAATAAAGCTTTAGTTATGAGCTTTGAACAGAGGAAGCAACTTTTAAAATTCAGAGATGTGAAGTTGCTCACTGTTGAAGGGATGCACACAAACTATTGAAATGTGGGAGGGGGAGAAGGGGTTCTATGCTGCTGGGTATTCCTAATGAACAAAATCTGTTGGTCTGCCTGGGTGGATTACTTCTGGAGGTATGAGAGTGTATTTCAAATGAAAAATTGTAATTTATGTTGGGACATGTATCTGTACATATCTCTTAGGTTGTGTACCAGACTCCAAAGCCAACTGGGGAAGTGTATTTTACAGAAACTTTTGACGAAGGATTGTCTCGGTAAGCTTATGCCTTAAAATGGTAAACTTTTACTTTCAGCAGTTTAACTTACAGTGGCAGGATTTATTTTATATTCATTTTTCTGCTACTATCTTTATAAAAATTAATTTTTATGGGGATTAGAATTGGGCAGGCTATTAATGGTTGCTCCAAATATATCATAATATTAAGCTGGACACTTAATATTTCAGATATATTACCTTTTTGGTTGTGTTTTAAGGAAACTCTTAATAAACTCTGGATTCGTGGACATTATGAAAAATAATATAAAGATTTAGCCAGTTGGGTTTAACTAGCTGAGAGGTGAAGTGCCATTACATTTCAGTCGAAAACTCTTTCTTTTCACATGATCTTAGGTATATGTCAGTTCTAAATGTTAATTGCAAAAGCTGCACCTGTGATGACCGGAGAAATTATTAAGTAGAAGAGGTGATAATGATTGTTAAAAAAAACAAACAAACCACTGAAAACCTTGGTTAACAGATGCAAAGATTTAAGGAGGGTACTTGAATGATAGCATTCATCCAAGTTTCTAGCTTTTTGAGATCTGTTTAGTTTGTATTCCTGCTAAATCTAAAGTTCAAAGATTTAGCTATAATGCTTGGGATTTTTTGATCCAGCAATGCATAATTTACATAAGACTAAGGAGTATGAAAGAAATATTTATGAGAAAGTAAGCAGCATGCTGCCTTTCTTCCCTGAAGTGTGGAAAAGAGTACATATAAATTGACTAAGTAAGAATAGAGTAGCTTTTTTGAGAACAGACCTTGAAAATCTTTCACATGACTTTTAGAGATGTTTTATATCCTCACTGGTCTCTCTCCTCGTAGACCAAAGATCTAGTTTGCTATTTATACTGTGAAGCTTTTCCAGCATCTCTGTAAACAGTGGACAAGTGTGACTGCAATTCAAACAGACAAGATAAAGTATTCATCCCTGAAATGCTCCATGCAGAGATTCATTCAGAATAAATGAAGACAGTTCTTTCCAGAATTAATTATTGGAATGTATTCTTGTGGTTGGTACAATAAAGAGTTCAGCAGTGCTGTTGGCTTAAGATATTCCTGTGCGTGGCTCCAGATAGAAGCACTTAATGTCCAGACAAGGGTGGACTGCCCTTTTCCTTTTTCTCCTCTCCAGATGAACACTTTGTATGGAGACTGTGCATATCTTTTGGTAACCTTAAAGAGATAGCTGAGTTTGCCTTGCTCATAGAATCAAGGAGATCAGGAGTGTGTTTGCCCTGTTGGATCTCCTGTGTGCAGTACACTTGGAATCTTGCATTTGTCATTTGGACACTTACCATTTCCTTTTGTCCTCTGCTATGCATGAGTACTATTACTATCAGATAAAGTTAGGATTCCTTTGGCTGATTGATTTTTCTTTTTTTATCTTTTTGAAGGTGTTATGCTTGAAACTTGCTATTTTCTGTGCATATTTTACATTATACGCATATGACATTCTGCCAAACTCAACCTGTATATAAAACTGAAGTTTATTCAGGAATAAATAATTCAGGAATTTAATTACTTTAGACTTATAATTGTCTATTCATTTACATTTTTAGGAAATATTTTGAAACGCTGTATTACACTACTCTCCTTTAATTTTTCTTGTTGTCTGAACTACACACAGTTTCATGATACTGACTCAAAATCAGTATTACAGATTCACAGCATAGAAGCAAAAGCTGTTTTTCTTCTGTCTGTTAAATAGTACAGCTTTGCACAGACAGATCAATGAGCAGTACAATTTTTGTCTTAGGTGGGTGTTGTCTGTAACCCTGAAAGAAGACATGGATGATAACGTTGCTAAATATGATGGTAAGCAGTTTTAATGTTTACTTCCACTATGTAGTTTGTGATGTTCTGTTGCTTTTTGAGCAATAACTACTATTTCTTTGAGAAATAACACAGAATTTATCTTTGAATATCTAGATGGCATAGGTCAAAAATGTTAGTTTGTATAATGACTGTTGTCCTGAAACTGAAATGTGAAATGTTGCTCATTGGGTTACCTAGTGTGAAGATAACTTTCTTTTGTCATTCCAACAATGTATTGCCATGGATGATACCAGAATACCCTTTGGCATTTTAATATTTAATACTGTTAGTTTATGATTATTGTTTCTTTAGAACTGTCTTTTCTGAAATCATGTGAGAGATTTACCACTTCAATTTCAGTTGTTAAACAGGTTTCTAAAGCATTGTGTTCCATTTTGCTCCATCTGCCCTATTGCTGATTCATGGATTGATCTCTTGGTATAGCCTCTGAAACAAGAAAGTTAAAACTGCATGATTTTTTTTTTCAAATATTTTTTCAGATTGCCTGTGCTTGAATGTAGGGCTCTTCAGTGCTTCTTATACAGTTTAGTCTTAGAGTAGCCTAAAACAACTTTGGAAAGCAATAATAAAAATATTGTACTGACAGTTTAATCATTGCAGTTTGTACTTGTGATTTCCTAGTCTAGAACTGGCTGCTTAAAATGTTGGCAGATGAGTGATCTGTGGCAGTAATTTTGCAGCCTGAGTTTATTTCATTGAAGAGGGAGTGGGGAGAACAGAAAAAGTTCCTGCTGCAACAATTTCTGGTGCTACTGTTCTTATGTCAAATGAAATCAATTATGTTAATAGAAAGTGGTAAGCAAGCGTAAGTTGCAGAACTTTAGTGTGCGGAACAGAGTAGCACTGATGAATCTAAATTTAGTGGTTACCAAAAATAATTGGTGAAATTAAGCAGTTGCAGAAGAGATAGCCACACAGATGAGATGCATATGAGAAATGAGGTCTCTCTGATTACTTGGCTTCATATTAGATAAAAAATTATCTTTAATGTCAGAACAGTCATATTTGCTTGAAGTCAGAAAATTCAACATTTAATAAAATCTACATTTTTGAACTACTATCCAATTCTTTTTTCCAGTCTTGTTGTTTTGACTTGCATTATTGTTTGACCTTTGTTCCCAGGAAGGAACACTACTGAAGAGGATGGAATTTTCTTCCTTCCTGTCTGTTAGGCTAGAAGAAACTAGGATTTTGTTATTGACTTACTATCTGCCCTTCTTTAACAACTTTTACTAATCAAACTTCAGCTGAATAAAAGTAAATCACTTTTCGCTTGCATATCAGAATTTATGAATCTTCTCTAAAATACATGCTGAGGAACTCCTGATGTTCTCTTCCTTTTTACATTGACACAGGCATTCTTCAAGATTACAGTGGATTGTAAAAGTAAAGGGGTTTGTGCTGTGTTCTTTCCTGGAAAAAAACCCCAGTGAATCTTGTCCTGTTAATCTCTGATAAAATGTAACTGCTCTTTTAGAAGAAATCTTGTTCTTTGGATATTGGGCACATGTGTATTCAACTGTATTTCTCCCAAACTTGGAGACTGTATAAATATAAAATCTTCTATTTTTATAGCTGTAGGCTTGTTTTGGACCAAATCTGATAATTCTTGGAAAGACTTTGGGGAGGAGGAAGGAACTTCATCTACCCTGTGATTAGATTTGACTCAAAAGATTGTAATTCTGTGTAGGCAGAAAAAAAAATGATGCAGGTCTTTAGCTTTACACAGTGCTTTGTGACTAAGGTTTTTTATGTGATGATCGTAGGAGTAAATCTAAAATCTGGAAAAACATTTTATGTTCCTCTAGCCATTGTAGGATAGCACAACCTAAAGATACAGATCTACAGTATTGAAGTTTACTTAGAGCTTTTGTAAATTTGAGAACAACAAGGAATAACATCTTTGACATCAGATGTCAACATTTCTTCCCTGCTTTGGCAACTGGTCTTTATTTGTTGCTCTTTGTTTTTGACAGGGCTGTGATTTCTTTACTTCAGACTGCATTTTTTCAGAGACTTTGTCTGTGTGTGTGTTTTAGGAAGGTGGGAAGTAGAAGAGCTGAAAGAAAATGCAATGCCTGGAGACAGAGGATTAGTGTTAAAATCAGTGGCAAAGTATCATGCAATATCAGCAATGCTAACAAAAGCATTTGTTTTTGATGATAAACCTTTGATTGTTCAGTAAGTAATCCTTCAGATTTTTTACTTGATGTTTATTAGTAAGTTAAAACATTTTGCTTACGTAGAAGTGTTTTGACAGTCGGTACTAATATGCAGTCTTAATATACTCATAATTAGAACTGCAGGTTGGCAGTTAATTAGTGTTTTTCTGGTACTCTGAATGTTTTCTTTCTCTTTGCCCAGATATGAAGTGAATTTTCAAAAAGGCATTGACTGTGGTGGTGCATATATTAAACTTCTCTCCAGTAGCAATGACTTGAATCTGGTATGTCCTCTTGCTTAATATTTGCTATCAGTTGTTCATTTGAGGAACAGCTTGGCTCTCCATGGGTGTCTGGTATCCAGAACGGAGGACTTTTGTGTATGTTTAGTATGACTTTCTGTATTAATAGAAGCCATAGGATCTTAATTCAGAACTTGTGAAACTATTTTTTTACTGAACAGCACATAGGTGTTATTGTGTGTTCCAAATACAGAAAACATAAATATTTGAAAGATACTGACATAACTATGTAATGCAACATACTCTGAAGGAGAATAACTCTATCTGATACTTTCAGGGTTCTTACTTAATGCAGAGAGAAAAAGGTACTGATAAAATACTGGATATTAATATCCTGGGGCTCATCTTTATTGAAAAATGAAATGGTTATGAAGAACACTAACTAGTTCCCTTCCATCTTTTAGTGTAGTGTTTGTAGAGGGATAGAGAAACTTGGGTGTTCTGATTTGTGACAGGCATTCCTACTTAACATAAGGATAAAATTTAAATATATATATATATATATTCATCTTCCTTGAAGAGTCTGAGAGTTAGTCCATTCCCTGAGAACAGAGAGCACGCAGCAACTCCAGAGGACTATTGAGTTCTTTTCATGATTTACCCTACCTCTTTTCATTTACCTTTTAGAAATAGATAACTATGCTCTATGCCAAGGAAAAGAAGTACCAAAAATGACATAATAAAATGTCCAGTATAACACATGCTCAGCTTTCTTGCTTCTACAGGAATACTTTTTTGACAAAACACCTTACACTATTATGTTTGGACCAGATAAATGTGGAGAAGATTACAAGCTACACTTTATCTTCAGACATAAGAATCCTAAAACTGGAGAATATGATGAAAAACATGCTGAACGTCCTAACATAGACCTAAAAAAATTCTATTTGGACAAGAAGACACATCTATATACTCTTGGTATTGTTTAATTCTTACAAGTTTAAATTGGAAAGGAGAGATTAAAAATGTGGTTTTGTCTGCAGAAGCTTTTTAATTTAGTCTGCTTGTTTGTTTGTAATAGCCTTTTAATTCTGAGTGGTGGTTGCTTAATGAGTTGGGTTAAATGGTTTAATGACTGGACTTAAGTGCAGGACATAAAAGTAGCTTTCAGATGCTACTGCTTAATATTCAATTACAGGAAAAGACATATCAGCCCTTACTAGCCTTTACTAATAAATGCCTTCAGTAATTATTCTAAAACTATTTTTACTGAGAAAGATATTAAAATGTACAACTGCTCAATATTCCAGGAAGGTGTCAGAGTTCAGAGGAATTCAATTAAATCTGCCATACACCACTCTTTTCCACATGTTAAGAGTTCTCACCAGCACCTGCATCTGAAGCAGTGTGCATGAATAGATAGGTCAGCACAGACTCTGAAGTGAATGAATAGGGGCTGGTTTTAATTCATGTGACAGCTCTTCTTGTACCAGTGAACTGTACAAAGAAATGAAAGTTAATTTTTAACCCCCTTTTTCTAATTTCTGAGGAAAAATAGCAATCAGAGAAGAATGAGCTAATCTGTGGCACGCTGCATATCCAGCCAAACTGACTGTACTTATGAACTTCCACTGAAGAATAATAACAGAAGGCATGTTCAAGTGCTGTGCCATGGGAAAATTTAGTGGTTTCTAAAAGAGATTGCTGTAGTATGCCACAGCAAACTTACACTTTTAAATAATGGGAATCTCATAATAAAGGAATGTGTGCATTCCTGTATTTGGATTGTTTGTTAGTAATTATGAATTAAGGTACTTAAACTTGGATTGCATTTATTCTGTTATAATTGTTCAAGTAGACTCCATAGAGCTATCTGGTTCCAATGCATTTATGTGACTGATAACAGGAGTTTAAAAATTAGTTCTTTTTATTTTATCTAAAGGTGATATGGGAGTTTCATTTTTGCATTTATGGATATTTTAATACTGTTGAAAAATTTCAAGCTGGAAGGCCATCATTAGACATTATCAAACTGTTACAAGACTGTTACTCTAGTTTTCTTAACCTGTCTTTAGAAAACTGTCATAAAAGTTGAATAGTAATTAGTTTTACTTAATAATCTACTTTATGTTGAATGGACAGTTGAATCTGCTATTTAACCAGTGAGCACATTTATAAGTGCCTATTAGAAATGGATCTGGATACATCTGGATACTGAGTCTGACACTGCTCAGTTCTGTGACCTTGGCTTCTCCGTTACTCACACTTGCTAACATCCAGGAAATTCTCTTCAAATATATAAGCATTTGCAATGTGGCTTTTGAGAGAAATGGCTATTAGAGGTTTGAACCTGAAAGAAAATGCTGCTTTGATCCTTCTACTAAGTTACTGGTACAGGTCTTGTGTTTCCATGCTTTCAAGTGGGAGACTAATTTAGAGATGCCTTTTGGGACAGAGATTCTTTTTTCACTGCCTGTGCTTTTCAAGTACAAAAACAGAATTTTGGCCAGGATGGCAGGTTTTTGAAAAATCTCTTAAAATGTGTTTGAATGCGTTTCAGCAGTTGAATTTTCTTCAAGTTTCATCTTTGGGGGTCTGATGCTGGTCATACATTCCCTCAAGGGCAGTATTTTGTGTCCAGATCCAGTGGCTGAGTGAGGAGTCTGTCTCCTCTGCACAGCTCTGTTTGCTGTTATTTGACTAAGTCTGTGCTTATTCTATAGTTTTGGTTAAATATATCTGTAAAATGAAATGGCTCCCTTAGTTCTTCAATATAAATTTCTTCAATTTAGTGCTAAAACCAGATGATACATTTGAAATATTAATCGACCAAACAGTTGTCAGTAAAGGAAGTCTTCTTGAGAATATGATTCCTCCAGTAAATCCTTCCAGAGAAATAGAGGATCCTACTGATAAGAAGCCTGATGATTGGGATGAGAGACCAAAAATACCAGATCCAAATGCTGTCAAACCAGATGACTGGTAAGGAGAACATTTTAATTTTTACAGTCTCTTTTACATACAGGTTATTTATTTGAAAGATTTGACTGGTTTTGTTTTGGGGTTTGCTAATGACAGTTGGAATACATTTCACTAAAAGCACTGAAGTTTGAAAACATAATTGAGGTGAGCATAAAGAAGTGGTCAGGTTCTAAGGAGACAAATAAAAATCCTTATTTGCTGATTTTGTACCCTGCATGGTTGCAAGTAGTAACTAAGGTTGCTACATGTGAATAAGAATTTTTTCCTACCATATAGACTTAATTTACAATGAATTTCTTCTTCTGTGTGAACTGCTGTTCTTACGGCAACTCAGGAAGAGTAGGGAAAACCTCAATGGGAAGACCTGACTGACACCTGCCACTTGATACCAGCAATTTCTGGACTAAATAGCACTATAAAACAATGTAAATATAATCCAGATATTTATAAGCAGATAATTATATGTCTAATGCTCATGATCACTGATCACTGAGTCTCATTCTGTCGTGTCTTTGAAAATCATCCCTTTCATGCCAGTTGTAGTCCTCTGAACAGAACATTGGTCCCAAGTCAGGCTGCTGTTTTTTCCTAACATGTCTGTAATTGAAGGGATGAAGATGAACCTGCCAAAATAGAAGATCCTGATGCAGTTAAGCCTGAGGGTTGGCTTGATGATGAACCACAGTATGTTCTAGACCCTAATGCAAAAAAACCAAAGGACTGGTAAGTGCAGGTTGTTCATGTGTTTTGTAGATAAGACTGTTCACTGTGGCAGATTATTCGTTGTGGAAGTCAGTCCAAATCTCATTGTCTTTTGAGGTAGTAAGTTGGAATATGTAAGATATGGCCAAATATATGTTGGTGTGGAGGACTGCTTCAATAAAAACATGAACTTATCCTTGCCTTTTCTTTTCTGAAGATATATAAGCAAAACCAGAATATGAAGGTCCCCTTTGAAAGAATTTGCTACAGTTTAAGTTGATAACCTGAAATCATAATGTCTCAAAGGGATCTCTAAGCATCCTGGGTAGAAGTCTTTCAAGCTGTCTGCATAGGCAGGAATGTAATTGAAGTCAGTCAGGCTATGGTAGTTATGAACATGTGACTTTTAAGTAAAAAGGTGTAGCACTCCTTAAAAACAGTGTTTATAGTTTTGGGTAAAGTTCTGTGATCTGGTTGGAGTTCTGAGGTTGTTACAACAATATACATGGATCCTAACTTCAGACTGCCAATGTTTGATACCTGGCTGATCTTAAAGCAGTTGTTTTTAATTATTGTTTTTCTCTCTAGGGATGAAGAAATGGATGGGGAATGGGAAGCCCCTCAGATCCCTAATCCAAAGTGTGAGACTGCACCTGGTTGTGGAGAGTGGGTGCGTCCCATGAAGAATAACCCAAAGTATAAAGGAAAATGGAGAGCACCTATGATAGATAATCCTAACTATCAGGTAATAGCCAAATTGTAGGACATTGCTAAAAGATACAGAGTTCAGCAGATCAAGCAAGTCAAAGTAGTATATTTACTTAGACTTTTTTACAGTATATTTATGTTTTAGAATGAGTCTGAATCCTTGAGACTTTTTTGCTTTTAATTTGTGCTTTTTTTCCTTTAAGTATACTGGGAAACAATAATGCTTCCTGTATTAAAACAACTCATCTGTTTAAAGTTGTCTTTTGTATAATTTGCATTGGTACCATTTATTTAGTGTAGTCTTCAGAATTGTATTCTGAATTACATTAGTGTTTTAAATGTTGAGTCTTTTGAATTAGTTTTTTTTAATATTAAAAATGAAGCCTTTCAGTAAGCAGATTGCCTTACTGGTTCAATTTTAGAGGAAGCATCAATTTTGGATAATTAAATTCCCTTCCTCCCCTCCAAATACAAGATGTAATCAGTTGGATTTTAAAGAGAGGTACTTTGTATTGGTTATGGCTGGGGTGTACTTGAATCTGATGTCTCTGAGGGTAAGATCCTAAGCAGGTTTGCAAACAAAATTTGGCTCTAATTTGCACAGGTATCATAAGGTTGTATTTTCCTTCCCTAAAATTTTCTCTAACACTTCTGGTCAATTACTGTAACCTCTACAGTTAAAGAGAAAAAATTACTTAGGAGGTCTGCCCTAAGCCATAAAATTGAGGCCCATCTGCTAAAATCCTATGGGCTATTTCCAGTTCTGGTCTAGGTAGGTTAAACTCTACTGCTTGTTTTTTTTTAAATAGAAGTTATTATTTTGAAATCTCTTTCACAAATTGTTCTTTTGGTGAGCTATAGGTAATGTGTTTGCATTTGTTTCCATTAATAGGGAATCTGGAGCCCAAGGAAAATACCAAACCCAGACTATTTTGAAGATCTTCACCCATTCAAGATGACCACTGTCAGTGCTATTGGTTTAGAACTCTGGTCTATGACGTCTGATATCTACTTTGATAACTTCATCATATGTTCAGAAAAAGAAGTAGCAGATCGCTGGGCAGCAGACAGCTGGGGCTTGAAGAAATTAGTAGCAAGTGCTAATGAGGTATAAACTTTACTATGTCCTTGATAGTAGAAAGTAGTGAGGAAGCTGTGGTGTTGGAAGAATTTTCTGTCAATGCTGACAGAGTATTGATTTGTCTGCAGTTAATAATTTTGCTGACTAACTCTGATAGGTTTTCTGTCTTGTAGTTTGGCTTTTTATCTTTTCTAGATCAATATTTTCTTGAGGTTAAAAGGGTACTGCATTTTACTTAAATGCCTAGTGAGAAATTGACTTCCTGTGAAGCATTCTGCTGTTCACATTGATATTAGAAATTCATTACCTGACAGCAAGTGAAAGAATGAAGGCTGAGTTACTTACACTCAAAGGCTTCCCATCCTGCCCCTCACCCCCTATTTTTCCTTGTGACTATATCCATGATATATTTTCTTTAGGTACTTCCCTCCCATGAGGAATGAATAGTCTAGTGTTTGTTTCTGTTCAATAATTTGAGGCCTTTGGCTGCTTAGATGTGTGTTATGCAGCTCTGAAAATATTGCATGTATGTTTATAGAGCTGCATGTGTTCTGTTTGTATGTGTGCATCCACATTTTGTTTATGTACTGCACTAACAGTGTTCCTCTCTCTTCTCTATGCTGTGGGATGGATCTGCCCTGCCATACAGGATCACAAGCCCCTCTAGTGGCTGCCTGCACTCCTGTTTCTGTCTAACAGTCCTCTGTTCTCTTTGATTAAATGGCAACAGCAGGCTGCGCTTGTAGGGGAGAAACAATGGGTTGGTGGCAAATGTGGCCAATTCTTTATAGCTGCTGTTTGTCACAGAGTGAGCAAGTAGCAACAGCATATCTGTCTGTGCAAGCAAAAAAGCTATCTCTTCACACAACCTGGCCCCTTTTCCAAAATATTTGGGTTTATGTCTGAATCTGTATCCGTACCTGTACACACAATGACAAAAAAAATCCTTTGAGTCCCCTTTATTCCACTATGCCTCTCAAACTCCGTTAGTTCCTGTTGTACCTCTCTTACAGAGATGCGCCAGGCACTTGCCTAAGTGTCTCTACTGTGTAAGTCAGAGCTGGGCTGGGAGGACAATTTGCTCCTTGAATAACTGGCTGTCAAAGGAGAGAAGGTGGTAGTACAGGTGGAGCCAGCATTGCTTCTCAGGAACTGCTGCCTTCAGGTTTTTGATGCTTTGGGAGCTTTCAGCTGAGTTGGCACAGTGTGCCGGCAAAATAGAGTAGCTGGGAAAGGTGTAAAGTGTGAGGTTGCCAAGATTCCAAATGTTACTTTACAAAGCTGAGTTGTGGCTGGTCTGGTATGTTTGGAGTTCTACATCTGTTTTTCTTACTCAACACCTGCCATTTATTTGCAATTTGTAGAGTTGTTGCTTTACTAGTATTGAAATGCAATATTGTTTTAGTCATTAAAAAGCAAAGGTAAAGAAGGGTTTTGGACAATATAAATGTATACATTTATTTAAGTGTTGAGAGGGATGTAAATGTAATTATTTTAATTTTTTTTCAAATACAGCCTGGTATGTTTAGTCAATTGGTGACTGCTGCAGAAGAACACCCATGGCTCTGGGTTCTTTACATCTTGACTTTAGCTCTCCCTATTGGTCTAAATTTGTTGTTCTGCTGGCCAGGAAAGGTTAGTGAAATTGACTATATTTTTATTTGGTTTTGTTCTTAATACTTTTATTTGGAAACTCTTGAGCATCTGTGCAACAATATGCCATTTTAATGTGCCATTAGTATTACTTAGCTTACAGTACCTGTTTAATTCTTAACTGGAGTTGAAATATAAATAGATTTTTAATTTGTTGTAGAAATCAGATAACTATATTGACTTCAAAAAACCTGATGTATCTAAGCAAATTACAAAAGGAGAACTAAAAGAAGAGACAGAGGAGTTTGAAGATGATGAACTAGAAGAGGAAAAAGAAAATGAAGATACTGGTGAAGATGGTAAGATGAGTGTGTCAGCTTGCAGTTTGGTTAAAGACGTGAATAGAACTAGTTCATGGATTGCATTGCCAATAATTACAACCTGTTATCTTAGACTATGTGAAATGTGCCTTGCTCAGTGAGTGGCGTCCCATAGCTAATAGCTTTGATAAATATAAGCAGAAAGTAAGGCTCTACTCAGTATTTCTTCACTTTCAAGAAATGAACATGCTTTCAACACTATTTTTTATGTTTGTAGACAGTGATACATATTTTATCCCTTCTAAATATTTCATATATTAAACACATTTTAATTATTCAGATATAAGTACCTGAAGCACTTAAAGTCACTTTATCGTCTGTAAAATGGGTCTGGAGTAGCTTTAAGTCTCTAACATAAGTCTGCTTACACCTTTCTGGGAGGGTTATACTGTTCTGTTGGTCACTGATTTGAGTTATTCTTGTTAAAGCCTGAAAATACAGTAGGCTTGAAATACTCAAGTCTGCAGCTTCCCTTATGGTGATTTTTAGCAACCTATTGCATGCCTCCAGAGGTGTGTCCAACTGCCCTGGGGAGAAATTATTGACTCAGTAGGTTGAGCTGTACTTCAGCATCCAAGGATAAAATCATCCCATGTTACTGTATCAAAGATTACTGGGTACCACTCAGCTATAGCTATGAGATGCTGTTAGCATTTCCCTGTGTCTGTATAATGAATTAAACCCAAAGCACCTAACTTACAGTATATTATCATGACTTTTGATGAGAAAAATTTTAGCTTCAGAACTCTGCAAGATTCTGCCTCCTATTTCACTCTTCCTTGGTGAGAACAAAGAAAGTGACAAGGAGCTGGCATGGATAATTAGAGACATAGCAGGCATTCATGTTTTGTTGGGTTTTTTGTCTTAGTACTGACATCACTTTGTATTACTTACTGAAACTTGGTGGGTTTTGTCTGTTTTTGCACCATGTTCCATAAATGTTGATGGCTTCTGTCTGTATGACTTAAAAGTTTACTCAGTAACAGCAGTTCCCATGACAATACTGACAGAATTGAGTACATTTCTGGCACATTGCTTGCCACACAAAACTTAATCTGTCTGCCTTGCTATTGGAGAACCTTACCAAGGCACTTAATTATTCTGGTTATGCTACATGCATTCTTTACTCTAGCTTAAATTGTAGGTACATGATTTCAGTGTTGTATCTTCCTACATTTTCTTTTTGATCTTACTCTCTTTGACTTGTTCTTTGCTCCTGAGTTACAGAATCTGTTTTATTCTTCCCCGTCTTGATGGAGATCATAGTTTGTACCCAATATGCTGCTGTTGCAGGGCTGCCATTCCTCAATTCTAATATTCTTCTGTTAAGTCAGTCAATTAGTTTAGTTAATTAGAACACATCGCTTAATAAATAATACATTAAAGTGTGTGTTTCAATGTTAGAAATAAGGCCCAGGCAATTGCAGAGGAACATTGTTCAGCTCCTACAGCTTTCTTAAATTGTACTTGGAACAGCTGTTCATGGTGTTGCAAAGGTAGGTTCTATTTTAGACCTTTACTTTTAGTTACTAAACAGAACACAGAGTAAAACTAACATAGCTAGGTTTTGTATGACTATTTCAGGGTTTTCAAATAAATTCTAGGCTTCAGAGGGAAGGATTACACTTTGCTGTCATATGACTTCATGGTTTCTTGCTTTAAGAATAATTGCTTAGCTTCCCTTAGCTTCCTGCCACTAGAACTACTTGCAGGTTTAAATCTTCCATTTTTTTTTTTTTCTATTGCTGTTTTGCCTATTTGTATCTGAAAGCATTAGAGAATTTGTCTTCTGCCTCCTTTTCCTGATTTTTTTTTCCTACAGAGAGAAGAGAAATGGAGGAGACAAAAAGAGAGCTTATAAAGGATACAAAGGAGATGGGAAGGGAGTCTCCTGTTTCAGGTATTGGGAAAGGGAAGCAATTTGGGCCAGGACTTGCAAGTGGGTCTCTCCTATCTGGTTTCTTCCCTCTGCTTCTTTGTTGATGGTAGAACTTGAGGCTGGTGGATGCCAGCTTCCTTCAGGTGCAGATGCAAGTTTCCTCTGAGATTTCTCCCTATGGTATCTGTAGTCATAAATATTTTCTACTAGTATCTTTGTCTCCTTATGATTTTTATGGTTCCTTCATAGTCATTATCTCCTCCTTTGTTTTTTTGGGGTTGAAGGCAATGGGGTTTGTTCTGTGGAATACTGAGTGACTTGAGATCCACATTGTATCATGGGACCATTTAAAAAAGAAAGAAAAAGAAAGTGCAGTACAGCAGCAAATTTTAGAAACACTTGGATATTTATTTAACACCAGTGACAATGAGTTGCTGGCAGAGTACTTCTTGAAGGGCATTGTCTCTGGGATTTACTGTTTTATTTTGTTCTATGTTAATTTTTGTGGCATTGTCTATCTGTCTGCTTTGTCTCCTCGCTTTCCTTGACCTCTAGAAGATGTTGCAGGAAGTAAAAAAACGTTGCCACAAAATGGAATTTCAGGGGCACAGTCTGAAGCTTATTTGTCAAGTTCTACATTTATTTATATGAAATAATGCTTACATTACAATTTGATTAAATTTAAAATAATAATTTTCAATAGTATTGTTGTCCAGTTCTGGGTTCTACAGCTTCTGATATTTGAAGTATTTTTGTTTGGGGGTTTTTTCCCCTCTATTGAAATTCTTACTTATGGGAGGAGCTGGATTTGCATCATTTATAATTTGCTTCATTAGAATATGAGCAAAGGCTTTGTGAATTTCTGCCAAGCTCTTCTATTAAGAGCATATTTTTGGGACAGAGATCTTGGTCTACATCTTTCTCAAATCATGATCTTCGTTATTTGGTCATATTTCTCCTTTTGATCATAGAAATAGATACATATTGTAGACATGTATCAGGTATATTGCCGCATGGCAAAACTAACTTCTTGCTTCGTAACAATTAGTGAAGCTCTGCTTGGCTCAATTTATAGCTATACGGCAGCCAAAGTTCTTGGTACTTCTACAGAAGTCTCAAATATTATAACAAATATGGTATTTCTAGATTTTCATCACCAAGAATCAGGAGAGTCTTGTCTGATATTCTAAATTTGACTGCATTCTAAATTTGTATGGATACTTTTGTTTCAGTTTAACTGAGATGCTACAGTAAGAATTTGGTGTGGGTACAGATTTTTGGTATTGTAAAGAGCTGCTTATCCCTCAGTCAAAACAGTATGCCAGAAGAATTCCCTGCTGAAAAGTGGAGTACCCTTAGGATGTAGGTGTCTCTCCCATGCTGGATGACTGGTAACTGCAATACTGTACTTCCCTATCTAAATCAGAATTTAGTCAGATTTGGGATGTCTGAATTGTCGTATTTTGGACTCTGCTCTCAAAACTGTCCAATACAATAGCTAGTTTTAAAGTAAAGTAAATCAACTCCTTTAAGTCAGTAACAAGTCTGAAGACAGTATGGGCTATTATGAAAAGAGGCAAAGTTGGAGCTGTTAAAATTGCTTATTAAATCTAGCAGTTATCACTTTCTACTAATTCATGAGAATTCTACTCTTCTGTATCACAGATGTTTTTATGGGTTATTCTAAACAAGCAAATCATTCTAGGACTGAAATTGGCTTATTTTCCTTACTAGTATGTCTGGCTATAGTGTATTTGTAATATAGTTCTATTTATGAAGTAAAATTAACTTCTACAGAAGATGAAGGTGAAGGTGGTGAAGATATTTATGATGATGAAGAAGAAAATGAAGTTCCAGATGAAGAAGAAAATGAAGTTGCAGATGGAAGTCAAGAAGGTGATAGGTCAAATAAATCTGATTCAGAAGATGAGGTAAGTTTGCATTTTTCCTTACTTTTTCCTCACCATTGTCTGATATCATACTTCTAACTACGCTCAGTTACCTACAAGTATTTTTCTTCTTTTGAGCCATAAAACAAATACTGAGGTAGAAATATGTTTTCCTTCGAGTTTGACACCTCAAATGCTCTGCATAAATACAGGTATAATATAGAAGTGATCGGGCAGCTCCCTAAACCTGAAATGATTTTAGAGGAGTATAGTTTTTAGCAGATTATTACATGAATTGCAAGTCTTGAAAATTTGGATGCTGCAGGAGATTGGTCGGTTTTCATTGTGCTTCTTAATTGTTCTATCTTAATTGATAGAACATGTGCTTCCAACTGAATAGCTTTTTCTGGAGACCTAGAAAAACTTTAAGTTTTTCAGTTACAGTTTGGGTTTCTTTTATTCCAAAAAAAAGTTTTAAGGAAAATGACAATTCTGTTTTTGAACACAGCATCGGCAGTTTCATTTTTCTTGTGCAGATTAATCTGGTCAGCCAGATATTCTACAAAATTATTTTCATAAAATATAATTGTAGAATGGAACTTGTGCTTTTCTTGTTTGTCAACTACTCACTATTCTTTCATTTAGAAACTGGTAGTGTCTGAAACACTTTAGATCCACTCATTGGCCATCTTGTGCTTGTCACTCCCTAAATGAGTTACTTTCCAGGTTAAGGGGGTTGTTTATGTAAATGTTAACTCCTTTTCATGTAAAACTTTTCTAGGAAACTGTACCTTGCATGAGATTCCGTTGTTTCAGCACTAAAATTCTTTGTCAATTACTCCTTACTCTGTACTTCCTGTTGTTCCTGTAAGAAGTTTCTTTTCCTTGTACATTTCCCCATGAATACAGTATCTGCTGAACCCTACCAAGATTCACATGACTCCCTGTGGAAGTAATAGCAAGTTCTGAATGTGTCTGTGGCGTTACACCGTGTCACAGGGAGGCCATGACTTGCTTTTCTCTGAGTGTTTTCAGTATGTAGGTGTTTCTGTTGTGAACTGGCTGGAACACATCATGTACCCCATGTCCTCGCTCAGGCTGGGCCACTCAGGCTGTGATCTGTTCCTTCTAAAGGAGGTGCCTGCCATTAGGTGTTGCAGGAAAGTGAGGGAGCAATGCACGGTCTGAGAATGGATTTCACATTGGAAAAGCTTTTCCTGTGCCTCTGTAAGCCCATTGCTTTTAAACTGGGAACACCACGTCTGATTTAAGGACAGTTTTCTCTATCTGTAGCTCTTTATAAAGAGAACATTTAAAATGTTTTAAATGTGTCTTACTTCAGAAGGAGAAATAAAATTAGCAAAAGGTACAGGTACACTTAAAGGAAGTTGCTAAATTAATTTAAAAGTCACTGCTTTTAAACCAGCAAGGACATGGGCAAAAACAAATTTCTGACACCAGTTTAGACATACTATTCTCTTCCTTCTGAATATAAAAATGAAAAGTCTTCGACGCACTTTATTAATCATTAGATTAGTAGTGTGGAGAAAAATGTCCTATCACTTAAGTGCTGCACTTAGTGATACAGTGACCGGGGGGTTCAGGAAGAAGAGTAACATAGTGTGCCAGTTTCAGTAATTAAAATAGGTTAAAAATGTTAATGCTGAATTTATTTTTTTTTTCAGAAGAAAGAAGCTGATGAAGGAATGGGAGATCGTCCGCTGAAATCAGTGCGCAAAAGAAGAGTACGAAAGGACTGAGTTATTTCCAGCTGGTGTTTGCAGGTCTAGAGACAGTGACAGTAACTTTTGGTGTGCCACTTCAGTGAGCCTGGCAAATTCCTGAGCTTTGAATGGAAAAGGGGGGGCTCATTGCTATTTAACCTCCTATTTTAACTCTCTGACCTCTTTAACCATCCTAAACTTCCTCAATTCCCTTTTTTAAGGATAAGTGCTGTCTGTGAAGAGTTAGCTGGCATTTCAAATTCAAAATAAAAGGGAAATTACAAGTTGACCAACTGATTTTTAGGTGAAGATTCTTAAGATTTGAAGTTTCTTAGAAATTAGTATTAGTTGGAGATAAACTTACTCCAAATATTTTTTTAAAAGAATGCATTATAATACTTTTGTAGCTGTAGCACAAAATAAGCTGTTTACAGTTTTCAGCTAAAAGAAGATGGTAGTATAGATGTAGCATCTATAGCAGTTCACATTGCTATGAGAAAAGGTATTTTTTTCTGTGCAGAGCTAAATGCAATAATTGTTTTTGTATGATGATTTTGTGCTAGCAACAACTTTTATTGTAAATTATTTATTTTAGTTGATCTTGTTATATGGGTGCTCACCTGTTCACTTTAGGCATTGGTTACAGTAATTTATTTTCAAGACATATTTAAAAATAGAATACAAGTGGTAATTGATGTGACTTGTTTTACTTTTGAATGCAGATATCAAATCTGCAGAAGTGATATACAGATGAATTTTTCAAACTTTTGTAGTTCTCATGTTCCAAACCAGAGTGGTATAACCTGTTTATAGAATACTTACTAAGCGTATATTGTCACCTAAAAATATTTATTAATTCTTGCTTAATATGAAATTTATTAATATAGATAAGAATTTTTGATGGATTAAGTTTTTTACGATGTGAGTAACTTGGGCATTCTCATAATATAGTTTAAATAAACTGCATATTGCAAAGAAACTTTGTTTTGTTGAAGTTCAGCTGTGTATTAAACAATAAAATTTCAGTCACCAGAAACCTCTTGCTGCTTGGCAGCTGACTGTAGTAGTAGAACGTGTAAATGTTAGCAAAAGTAGTCATACATTACAAACAAGTAGAAATGCATTAATTCATAAGGAATCTTAACAGATTTTCTTGTGCCTGTCATAAAATTTGTCCACTTCAAAAAGAAGTATTTTCACAGCAGATTCCATGGAAGTCTCTAAGAAATGAATGCTTGACCCTGATGAAGAAGCCTGTGTCTTCGAGTGCTTGTTTTGAAGTGTTCAAAAGTTCAGTATTTGACTTGGTGTGAATTACATGGAAATGTCTCTAGGTTTTTTGTTTAATTTGGGGCTTTTTGTGTCTTTTTTACGTTAACTGCAAGTTTCCACCTCCTTATTTAGGAGCTCCATGCAAAAGGTAAGAAGTGAAGACTCCAGATTACTCCTCAACAACAGATGGAAGCTGTTACCAGTGTAGTATCCTGCTTGCAACAGTTACTGTGAGCTGTCAGGGAGCATTTCAGCTCACCTTTTAAATGAATTGTGTCTGAGTCTGATAGAAGTCCTTTGAAATTGTTACAGCATTTGGGTGTCTTTTTGAGGGTCAGGTTGGTTTGTTTGCTTAGGAGTTTTGGAGGGTTTTTTTTCTCTGTGATAGTTACTCTAGTTACTATGGTTTCTTAGTTACTCCAGGGATTGGTCACCCCATAGGGGATGCTCATCTTCCCTTAAAGTATTAACTGACGCCCCATCAGCTTTGATCACCTAGGACCTAGAGATAGCATACATCCTTCTGCACATCAGCTTGCTTGGATCTAGATTTATGCTGGTAATTAGAAGAGAAGTACCAGAGATGTTGAGGATTTGAGGCTGTAGAGGTAGAAAGCCAGGCAAAAGGGCAACCCCTGTTCATTGATACAATGTAACAGTGAGATTTCACCCACACTTCCTGTGGACTGCCCATTTTGATCTGAGAAAGTGTTTCAGGAAAAACTTGCTATCGTGGTTGGTTGAAGGAGCTTTAAAATTAACAACATCATGATTTTCAGTTCCAGCATGTCTTGCCATTAAAACTGTCAGTCATCTTTGGAACTCCATGAGTAGGAAGACCTCCACAGGCAGCACTCCCTCTGGCTAAGTTGTAGCTTGGTAGAAGAGCTCTTACTGAGGACGCTAGATCCCAGACTGAACACTTCTTACATGCAGGGAAGGCCTAGCAGAGTAAAGAGGCCCTTTTATTTAGTTACAGCTGAAGCTACTCTTCAGTTGGCATCCACATTCATGAAGGCATGATGTAATAATTCTGGTTTCTATCTAATGTAAAGTTCACTAACAGTGTAGGAAAAAGAAACATTTCTACCTTGGCTTAATGGTTTCCCACATGCAGAAGTGCAAGTTTTAGCTTTGACAACAGTGGATGCAGTCTACCAATCCTTTTCCTTTTTACTTAAGCAAGAACAGAAAAGTAGACAGAAATGTAAGATTCATGGCTGAAAATAGCAAAAGAGTCAGGAACTGAAGCTTTGCTAAAACTAGATTCATTAACCCAGATTTAATCTCTAGTTTTTCAGACAGTTCAGCTATGTCAAAACCATTAAGATTATCACTAAACCTACTGCTTTTTCACCTTTTGAGTACAGATAGTTATGAGAAGTTTTAGGGTTTACAAATGTTAAACCGAACTAATTGAGACAAATGAAAAGTTTTTATTTGGTGTAAAGTCAGAAATACAATATCTTTAAAATATTCATAAGTTAAATGAAGGCCACAGTAGTGGGATGTAAAATGGCATGGAGATGAAATAACTGCTGTATACACAGTGATGGATAAAATACCACTATCCAATCTACAATTCAAACCATGATTTTAAGATTACTTTATCCTGGGAATTGCTGAAGTCTAACAAGCGCATGCTGTGTTACCAGGTGATCTACAGTGCAGATGGAGATGGCAGTGACATGGCTTTAAAGCTACAATGGCTGTAATGCAATGCAATCTTTAGAAGTGAAGTGCTTGCTGTGATTGTTCTTCCTTTAATGCTCAAACTCTGAACTAGCCATGTGATCTACTCTACCTGCTAGCAATTCTTGGATTACTTGAGTTCCAGTAATGTGAGAAAGTAGTCCATACAAGATGAAAATTAAATCTAGATGTTGACAAGGATCCCATGACACAAATGGTATCATGATCCATTTTTCATCATTAGGTTTCTTGACCCAGACTTGTAAACAGCCCTTAAGACTGTACTATTAATGCTTTGATTGCAGTCTTTTGACTCCAGTGAGCATTGTACAACCATTTTAAATGGGGAGAAATGGGAAACCTCACCTTTGGGAGGGGGGGAATCTCACAATGTCAACTTACATTTGAGACACAGCAGTACCTAGCTGCTAAAAAACTTGGGATTTGAGAGGGATTTATTCTTCAATTACACTGACTCGTTCACACCATGCTTGAGAGAGATCCTTGAACTAGTGGTTTCCTTTTAAAAGGTCAAGTAAAATGGCTTCAGTACTGAAGTGAGAACTCAGTCCTAGCTAATGTCCATAAATAAGTGTGCAGTGCTGCTGTAGGGAAAGATGAAACAGATGCAACTAAGTACTGCTAAAATTTACATGTTTGTATTTCAGCTTCTGCTCTCCCTTAATACTGCTTATGCTGGACATGCTGCCTCTGTGGGAAGTGCTCAGACCCATAATCTGGGATGAGCCAGCAAAAAACAGCACCTTGACACCAGGCATTGCTCAGAGCAGCACCATTCTGAGGCAAAATCCACCTTTGTTCCACTGCATCCTTCTTCCTTAAATGTTTTTATGCAGTGCCTCAAGAAGCACTTCATAAGCTTAGGCTCTGAAGCAGGAAAACAGCTGCTTTGAGGCCTGAAGTAAAGACAAGTTTGGCATTTCAGGAAGAAAGAGAAAGGTGGCAAGGAAAGACTTGTTCTCAATTCCTCACTGCAGATTGTTCACAAGCGTGAGGAGCATTGCTGACCTCTTTCTGGAAAGTTTATCTCTCAGGTTTTTACTTCTCATCACACATCAGAAGAACTTCAGGAAGATCATACATTGTGATGATGTGCCTGATCATTCTTCAGGGAAATGGGAAAGTAGCAATGGTTTCAAGTGTACATAATATATTTGATACTGCATCAGTTTGGTATTTCCCTGATTAAGTTGCTTACCCTTGTTCCTCCTCTCTTACTGTCCCCCTTCCAAAAAATCGGAGCTGTTTTTCAGTATGCAAGCCCTGCAAACAATGTCGTACTGTTCCTACTTCACAAAAATGCTTAACTGGTTTATAGGTTTTTGTTTTGTAGAGGTATGAACAGTACTACACAGTAAACACATCTCAGGTGCAAAAAGTGATGCAATTAAACTCTGAGTACTTTTAGCAAATGGAGTTTCAACACAATATTGTAACTATTACTTGGCTAGTTGAGAAATCTACCCTAAGACCTCAGACTGCCAACAGACCTTTGTTTAACCTGACAAACTGATTCTGCTTCATAACAAGATATGGTAATTTTTAAAACATACCAAAAATTTGTAATTATCTACACTACTTTTGCACATTGCTTAATCTTATACACAAAGGTCTGTTTCCTGTTCATGATAATGCTCTTAATTCTGTTTATTACCAAAGTTTATAATCTTTGAGAATCCAGTAAGCCACAAACTAAAGAATTTTAGCTTATGTAGCCTATGCCAGTTAAAACAAAAAAAAGCAGCAATACAATGACATAATCTGTGAGTCAATCCTTACTTCCTTTTGCTTTTTGTGTCAGTTGTTTGGAAAACACTAGATGCTGACATCAGATTTTCTATATACTGTCCAAGAACTTGGTTTTCTGATTTCAGTTTCAAGTTTTCTTCCTTAACTGCATCTACTCGTGCTGAGAGATCTGTGAAGGTGATATTATAAGAAAAATATTAGACACTATTGCATACAATAATGAATATATTCTATGGGGCTACATCAGACTAATCACACCTTTAATCCAGAAAACATTACCATACGGTATTATGTTATAAAACATTCTCCTACTCAAGTTTTACCTAAAGGCCATTTTTCCAATATTATTTTGTGGTACAGGATTTTGACCAACTTGTTAAACTTACTACTAGTCTGTAAGTTTATTAGTTTCTTCAATTTTTGAATTAAGCTATTGCAATCTAAGTTACTTAAAAACAAGAGTTCAGTGATGAGCAGCCCCAGATGTGTGTCTTGTAATAAGTGTGGATATATTAGCTGTATCACCCATTCTAGTTGCTGTGTATTACCAAGGTCAAACAAATGTAATGTTGCATAAAGAGGAAGGAAAAAACTACTTCCAAGACCTTGGTTTTGTACTTCAACTGCTTTAAGTGACATACTTCTGGACACTGTGACTAAGGGCAGAGCAGTCAGGTTCTCTTCTTTTGCTTATTACTGTGTACTTGTAAAAAAATCTGATGTGTCAAGCTGCTAACCTTCGAGTGTGTGCTGCAGTTCCAAAACTTGATTAATAAGCCGTGTTTTCTCTTCTAATTCCACCTGATTCTCAGCCTCAACAGCTGCAATAAATTATGAGAGTTTTAGTGCAACCTTTGTTAACAGTTACAAATTATACTAAATAGAATAACAATGAAGAACAAGAACATTAAGAATTTATACCATCCATATCGGCGTTCATCATTGTAGTAGGGGCTCTTTCCACTTTTGAAGAGAGTTTTCTTGAGCGATACTCTACTTAAAGAAAAAAAAACAGGCAGCAATTACCGGCTTTGAATTTTAGATGCATTTTTCTAATTCTGAAGGGTCAGTGCTTTAACCTAAGGCAGAGCAACCTTTTTCACCATTCTTTGATTATTTTCCCTAGGCCTCAAGCCGTACGTACCTATGGTTCATTCAATAACTATGCCTCTGTTTACAAAAATAACTGATCCAGATTACTGCAAAGCATGAACTATCGCTGTTTCAGTGATGTAATCGCCGCCTTCTCAGCTCCGATCATTCTGGAATGGGTTATTCCTGAATGCCGAAGCGGAATGGCTCTGCATTGTCCCCCCGCCACGCGTGGCCAGTGCATGGGCCTGCGAGAGGGGGGTGTTTGGCTTCGGCCCCCTCGCATGCCCCCCCCCCGCCCGTTCCAATCCCCGCCTCGAACTGCGGAACGGGGCAGGTGCGGTAACAGCAGAGCCCGCGGGCCGGGGAGCGCCGGCCGGGGGGGTGGCAGCACTGCAGAGGGGCGTCCCCGCAGGACCCGGCCGGCAGCCCCGCGGCCCTGCCCACACACCTCTCCATGCACTCCCAAGTTGGGTCGGNAGCGCGCGTCAGAGCTGTGCCCCCTCACGGGCTCCTGCAGCCCAGGACGGCCCGCTCCCGCTGAATGCCTAGGAAGATAATGTCTCCGATTAATTCGTTCTGTGCTCGTACGCTGCCAGTCTTCAAAGCGGTCCTCAATGGTTGGTCGCTCTGCGTAGTGCTCAGAAGAGATTAAGGAAAGTCATCTATTCCCTGGTGTGTAACCCCTTCAGATTTAGGTAGGTTGGCAAGGCCTGAGGAAGTTCCGAGAAAACAGCATGTGTGTGGCTGCTGTTAACTCCCAGGTGCTTGTATGTGGAGCTCTGGGAGAGAGGAGCGTCCCAGCAAGGTTTCTCTGCCCCAGTTCAGTGCCGTGTACACCTGGCCCAGCTGCTTCCAGTCTGGCACGTCAGTAGCCTTTTTCACAGCACTGTCCAGAGTAAGAAACTTGTGATTTAGCTCCGTGCCTCTCGGTCTCATAGCGCTGAGATCACATCACACAATAACTTAAGTAACTTCACAGAGTTGCTCTGTCTAATGGCTTAGTAGCTCCAAAACAACACTCCTGTGTCTTTGTTCTTTCTCTGGTTCCCTGGAGGGAATAACCCTTGCAGAACACGATACACGGGGTCCTCACTTTGACCTCATAGCACAGTCTGTGAGCCACAGCAAAGGAATGAAAAACATTCATGACCCGAGCTAATTTTAGTGGCTTCACTGAAGTGACTGCACTGCATAACTTGTAGTACTATGTTGTTTGAACCGTATGTTGCAGTGAAATATATTGATATTGTGTCTGTAAATTGCAGTAATATATTTAGTTGTAAATAAATAATTCAATGCTGTGCAGACACTCAGGAAGATAAAGGCATTTGGGAAGTGAGCCCTCTACTGTATTTTTAAACACACTTCAGAAAGTGTATATTTCTAACATCTTCATCTTCTGGCTGCCTCCACAGTATTATTATCGTGTCAATGACTTTTTTTAACCTTACAATCAGATAAGTTCCGATTAGACTGAATGCTATTCAAGGTCTGAAAATGTACTGCAATTAGAGTCTTGCTGTCCATCTGTACTGGAAAATTAATCTGTTTCCAGTTTCATTAGCTAGTTTACTTAAAAGAGTATCACCATCTCTACAAAGGGCATTTTCAACACAGCAATCCTCCTTATTTCTTGCAAGCAGTCCTCTCAGGTGGTGGCTGGGCTTTAGGAGCTTGTTGGAAAGTTTCCTGAATTGCTGTTTTTAAAATGCTAGGTGCTTGCACTGTTTTGATCTTGCTTGCTGCCCTGGCAAACCTGGCAATCAACAAGTTCTCCTAATTCTTTCTAATGAAGCAGTATCCAGCACTTTGATTAACAGGGGAAAAAATTATGGCCAGATTGTCCAGGTGTATGCAGGTGGATGGAGACCTTGTTTACCTGGTGAAGAACGTGCTGTGTTTTCATACGGTAAGACGGGGAAAAACTATTAAGGGCTGATCTTGTGGAAATGCACCTCTCTGCTGCAGAAATTCCACTTTTCTTGCTGCATTGCAGTTGGAGATTATTGTCAAAACTGTCCTAGATTGAGAAATTGAGAAAACAGAGGAAATCCTTGATGTTAAATTATGGGACAGAATGGAAACAAGACATATTGGCTCCTGTGCGGTTGTAGCCAAAACAGTAGTAATTTCAAGAGCTGCTGGTTTACCTCCTGTTTCCTTTTTGGTATGCATACCTTTGGGAGTTCATTCTACTTTGCCTAGTTGTGGTTTCTCACTGTAGTACTTTCTTTTGATTCTGAACTCTGATGTTTGAGCATGAGCATCAGGATGAACTCCTTTTCAGAAGTCAACCTCTGTGAGAGGCTTTTTTTGGTTTTCCTTTAGAGAAAGCTGTTGTTCTGAACTTTCACTGTTGGCATTGCAGAGGGGTTATCAGCAGAGAGCAGATGACATTTTTAGCCTACAGAGTGCTGTGTGTTATGAGGTTAGCACTGAACTGTCCAGGGACCAAAATGTTTGGATTGCTACTGTTATGTGTAAATTCTGCAGAGAGAATGCCTACATCATCCTCTTTTCCCTTAAAAAGGCTTGCATTCCTAATCCGTCCTCTATTTTCCAGTGCAAAGAAGACAACTCCAGAATTCTAAATTTCTAGTGCACCACTATTTTTAAACAAATAAACCCCAAAGAACAAGCACTCAAAAACCCCAAAACACAAATGCAAAAATGCCCAAACCCGATATATCACAGAATAAAGGTCCACGGCCCAAAGTATTCTTGTCTGAGAAATCAACCAAGAAACCAGAAGCTTAATGTATCACGATTTACCTACTGGCTTTTCAAATTCCTTACCTCACCTGTCTTACACTGCGTAATATATTGTCAATTCAAATTTTTGTGCACTTTAAATGTAAAGCTTTAGGGACTTAGGATATATCCCCAACAATCAGATTCCTTCTATAACACAGAACGTGTCCCAGGGAACGCACCTATGCATATTATGACACCAAGTTGGGTGGGAGTGTTGATCTGATGGGTCCTGCACTTGGGTCACAACAACTCCTGGCAGTGCTACAGGCTATTTACTAAGGCATTTGGTTAAATCACAGGATGCATTCCTAATATGGTTATTATATTAAATTTATAGGAGCAAGTTTCAGTTTACATATGGAACTATCTATACTTTCTTGTATCCTAAACTCTAGTTAGATTTTCTAAAAGTAGCTGATGTTACTGGCAAAAGGAATCAATTTATTCAGTTTCACTGTGTCCTGGGTTTGCCTTTGACTCAGTTTTCTGATGAGAAGGAAACCAGGAAAAGTCAGTCTTGGAAATTATCTATCCTGCAGGAAGTAGTACAGCTTCCTTTTCTGGGTGCCAAAACCAATGGGCAGCTGGCGTTGAGTATTGACAGGTAAGCAAACCAATTAAAAGTTGTTCCACCTTCAGGAAGAAAGACCTTATACAAGCCGGGGATGCAAGGGGTAAGATCCGGTTTTTCTCTTGCTGCCAGAGAAAGCTTTTGCTCTGCTCTCTCTCCTGTAAGACTAGGCCTCTTTCTTCCCCCCCAGAGGTGGGGGGGAAGTGGGGTTTGGAGCTGCAGCTGAGCCCTTTGGTTCAGACACAGCTCAGCTGTAAATTCCAACCACGGCCAGGCAGGGCCGGACCCTCGCTCTCCCCACCCCTCCCCAGCCAGGACGCTGAAATGCTGCACTCGAACAGCGCGGGCTGAGACCACGTGATGTTTGCAGAAGTCGAAGAGAGAGATTAACTCTTTCTGGATGAAATCTGCAGACATCCGTCCTCCCCTGCACAAAGAGAGAAGAGTGAAACTACCTAGAAAATACAGCATAGAAATCTTAAAGTCAGTGAAGGAAGCAGAGCCGATGTGCAGAGAGGGAGGAGATAAGGAGTGCCCCAGCTTTGAGGCTGAAACTTCTCTTGTGAGGCTGCAGTGATGGACTAAGCTAATTCCTTGTAACGTATCGAGGTAATGGGGAGAGGGAAGCGTTCTAACTAAGGTTAGAACCAAGACACCTGTGTAGAAATGAATAGATACTGAAGTAATTGGGACCTGATGAGAAGCTTGAACAGAGAGAGAAGAGGTTGTGGTCCAATCCCTTTGCCCCCAGGGATGAAAGAAGAAGAAGATTTATGTTGCCAGCGATAGAAGAAGAAAATCCTTTGCTACTATAGTAGAACAGCTCATCTATAAGAGTATACCCCATAAACCATGATAACCCACCGTAGCTGTGGGAAGGCTACAAGTGTGGAAGGGACTTCCACATCCAGCAGATTTTCCTCCCAGGTGGCTGCTTGTTGTGAGGCCAGAACCATGAGAGAACTGTATTTCTTGTGGAGAAAACATCACGGTGGGCAAGAGATAACTCCTTTCTCTAAGTGAACTGAGAAAAGATTATTTTAGAGGTGGTAAACTGATGGAAAGTCGAAGTGTAGTTTTTTTTTATGTTGTCAATGAGAAAGAGATGGAGAGGTGGGGGAGGAAAGGTGTTCTGAGGGGTTTGTTCTGATTGTTGTTTTTTTTCTTTTTAGGTCTATTAATAAACTTCCTTTGTATTCTTTGAAGTTTGAGCCTGCTTTGCCTACTCCTAATCATTATCTCACGGCAAAATTGGGTAAATTTTGGTAAGTGTGCTGGCGTTTGGCCAGAAACTGGGATTGGCGAACTCGAACCACTACACAGTGGAAGAGCAATTTTTGCTTAAAATGCAACAATCTCCATAGGATATAAAGTATCATTTATAGTTTACCTGAATTCATGTACTGGTACAGTTACAAATTGAGAGGGAAGGATTTGATTGCTCTGCACTCAGACTCTCAGTCATTGCTGCTAATGACAAACATTTTCAGACATTTTATTTCTAAAACTCTGTTTTACATCCTGTTTTTTCCATGGCACACAGTGCAAACCAACAAGCCTCTGACTTCCCTTTTGGCAATGTTCCAGGCAGCAGAGGGACCTGTGTATGCTAACTGATGACAGAGGCTTCACTGTTCACCAATACAATAGAAACGTATCTTTTTTTCACTAACAGTGGAAGGCATTGTGCATATTGCTGAGATGACTGCTATTTGAACTGTACTGTTTGCTCCTTTGACTAATTATTGCCACAAAAAAAAAGACAGAAAAGAACACAAGTGGCTTAAGTCTTTTTCCTTGCAATGCTAACTCGCGAGACCCTTTACATTAAATCTTCATCCTTTTGTTTCTCTGTAGAAATAACAGACTCTGTGGAGAATTTTTTTTCACATAATGTTGCTTTACACCAAATTCTCTGCAATTCTTATTACTCTTTTAAAGTAACCTCAAACAGCTTTTATAGCCTAGTCCATATCCTTGTGCAAATTTTCAGTTTGGGTCTTCAGTTAAATGCAGAACTTAAATATTTCTTAGACTGTGCTTTTTCCAACTAAATCAATTTATACAAAATGAGCAAATACTTTGGCTTACATTGTTCTAACTCATCTGTGTCCTTATTGTGCATGTCTTCATTTTGCCTTAGGCTGTGAGTGAGAATGGGACCTCATTAGTTGGTGTAGCTTATGAGCATACAGTTGGAATGAAAAAATGCAGTCTCCTTAGAAAGTCTACAAAAAACAAGCCTCAGAAAGTCATAATTTCTCTTTATCCCTGAAAAGGCCTGCCTTCATATAGCTACATATATAGCCAACATATAGCTACATCCTATCCTTCCAAGATTGAGCATGAGTGTGAAAGTTCTTGTTTTTACTGACTCCACAAAAATGCTATTTTAAATAGACTGAGGAACTGAACTCTTTGCAGCTTTGGACTGTGAATACCAACATATATTGCATAACATTATCCTCTTAACTGTTTGATCCTCCTTGTAATTATCAGCTATAGGTTTACCATCAGATTTTGTGGAAGGATATTTAGCAAGGCTCCAGAAAGCTTTACTGGTAACTTAATGAGACGAAAAACTGCTTTGTCTTTCTGTAAGTTAAGGGTTTGTATCTGCTTTTAAAAGGATGGGTTTACATGAGAAATGTAGTCATGAATGTTAGCTTTCTGTAAAGCATATTTGAAAAAAAGAGTAAGATAATTTCTAGGTACTCTTCAGTGAGGAAAGAGGGCCTTGATCTTCTTATTCAACATTGATCAGGAGTACAGTAAAGAAATTTTTGCAAATGTTGGACAGCATTTCACTGTTTTGTTTTAGTTTTTGTTTTATTTCCTCTGTGCTTTTGTTTGGGTAGGTCATTTTTTGAGGGAACTTTATCTAGTGCTCTGAGTTTCTAAACTGGAAGATATTTCTTTCATTAAAGGTGAAAATATTTTCACAAATGTTTTCCTTGATTTCATGTGCTGTTAATATTGCTATTAAAATACAAGAAAGTTTCTATCTTGCTACCATTTTGTGTTTGTCTTAATTTACATGGAAGAATTTTATTTTTAATACCTGCATGCTTAACAAATAGAAAGACTGCTGTTTTGAAAGAGCAATAGCCATTAAATATTCATGGCTTGTGCTTGGTTAAGGAGGCTCAGTAACCCCTGTTGCTTCGACACAATGGCTTTTCACTGTACCATGGAAACTGATATGAAGGCTGTATTCTGATTCTCATTCAGATTGTACATATATAGCATGATGTTCTACTTGCCTGTTTAGTATCTTTCCAGTACGTTTTAAGAAATGGGGGGAAAACCTTATGCAATAACAAATGTGCTCAAGTTCATTAAAACCTGTACACTTTTGTGAACCTTTTTAATATTTAATTAAGGAACACTTGCATGTAAAACATCATTATTCTCAGACAAAGTCCACTTAGGATCTACATATTGCAAGCCTAGTTTCCTTAACTCCTTGCTTGAACTTGCTCTCGTCCATCCTAAGGAATCTTTTGCTCTCTCTCACTGTGTAGACTTTTAGCTTCCTTGCTCTTCTGGAATTGATGTTATTCTCCAGTCTTACTGTTAGAGCCATAAGGCCCACTCTCTTTGTTAGCTTCAATGCCCCAGAGTTACTGTAATTGGTCTTAACTTCAGCTGGGAGAGTTAAAGAAGACTGTTTCCTGCAAAGTATATCATAGTCTCTTCCTGTTAAAGGTTAGGAATCTTCTTATTCTTTCTAACCTCCAGGTGTTGCCCCATGCCAGAAGAAATGGACCAGGGTTATCATGTTCACCATGAATCTTTCTATATTTACCCTCTGTGCCTTCAAGCTATAAGCTTGCCTGAAAATGTCACTTATTTTAAGTTATTCTGATTTTGCTTTCGACTTTCTGACTGGTGGTCCCCACCTCTTCACTACCAGGGGAAAAGCTGTAATACTGGTGGCAGATTTATAAAGAAGCCTCTGTATTGTGAACACAAGCTTTCTCTGATGCTGGGTGTTCTGCTTCAGTCAAGAGTTCAGCAAATTTGAAGTGATCAGTTTCTGAGGTGCAGTACAGTCCTATTTGCTGTGTTGCTGAGGAGATCTCTTTTATAGCAGTGACATCTGTCAGGGCTTAGCTTTGAGTATCAAACCCCAAATGTCAAGGTTTACTAGGAAACCCACTGGCAGTTGGTGCTTGGATAAGAGAGTTTTTAACCTTGCTCTGTTTTCTCATGGGTATTAACATTTTCCAAGCTGCACGGTGCTGAGGTTAGAGCAGAAGAGGAGGCTGGTGGATGTTTGCCTTCTGATGAAAGAGAATTGACATCTCCTGAAAGACTAAGAAAGCTGTATGGCAAAAACACCCCTCTGTGAGACAGAGCAGATTGAAGCCCATCCAGTATTGTGAAGTCATCCCTGAGTCAGCTACCTCTGGATGCTTTGCAAAGACAAGACGATCATGCCACTGAATGCTGCCCCCCATCTGTTACCAGCTGTGCAGCAGGTCACAAAACAGTGTCCTATAGGATACCTTTTCTCTACTCTTCTACCCTGCTACAGAAAAAGAGTGGGGTTCATTGTCAGAACCTTTCATCATTGTACAGCTTGGACCAAGCTCTGGCAAATTGTCTTCTTGTCAATAGTTTGGGCCAACCACATCTTGGTGTCGGAAGCCCTGTATATACCAACGAAGTGCATTCAAACATCCAGCTCAGCCCCATCACACTAATGTGCAATTGCTAATAGAAATTTGTGTTCTAAAAATAAGGGTAACTTAGTGCATTTTGGGTTGGTTTTTTTTTTAATATAGGACGTAAATACAGCATGCACAATAACACTCTTTATGCAATGCAAAAAAAAAAAAAATTGGGAAGGAGAAGAAAATGTGGCTTGTATTGCTCAAAAATAAGCCCTCCAGATCCCTAGTAGTGTGAATCATCACAGCTCTTTGGCAGCCATGCTGACATGGTCAAGTTGATACTCTGGCCGCACCTTTCTAAATAATTTATTATCAGTTAATATTAACTCACTTTATTTTTCCACTATGTAGGACTCTCCTACTTCCCCTTCCAAGTGATTTTTATTCCGTAAGTGGGGAGGAGGAGGGTAGACAGGTAGGCAGTCTTTGCTTTTGTAGTTTCTTTTAAAACAATTAAATGCTTAATAATGGGGATTTAAAATATCACCTTATCTCCATTACCAATTAACTTGCATCACTTCTTGTGAGTTCTCACTAGAGTATGTCAGAGGTTTATTATTCTGTATACAGCAGTATCTGTATTTTATTTGATAGTAGTAACTACTGAGTTAATATTTCTGTAACAGTGTCCCTCTAACCAGTGAAAGAAGAATGTGCTCAGATGACAAGTGTATATTACCATATGCTAATATATGAAAACTGTGGTAGCCTCCATACCCCCAAACCCTCAATTCTTAGCTCATCACAAGGCTTATTCAAACCACATAACTCAAAAAAGTTTGCTTGAGGGAATTTGCTAAAAATATCTTGTACCTGGTAATCAGGACAAACTTGCCTGCTCTCAGAGTGCTGTTATTCAGCCTGTGGAATTTGCACTGTATCAGTAGAGTACTGCAGTCTCTTACCTGAATCATCTGCCAAAGAAATGCTGGTGAATGTGCCATCTTCCTCGTCCGAAGGTAACTCCATTTTACTGCCTTTTCCCAAAGTTTTTGAGGTGTGTGTTAAGCATGGCAGTTGTCAGCCATTTTTAAGAGCACACGTGACTTCTCTGGTTAAATCTTTAATGAGTCCAGCACTGGTGTTATTGGCAGCTGCACACGTCTTGCTCTGTGTGCCGTCTCCTCTGAACCTTGAGCTCTTTTGCGGAAATTGTTCAGTTGGAAGGTTTCTGACTTCTCACTGCTTCATCAGACAAATGCTGAACAAACACTGCTATTACAGTGTTTCCTTCTATAATTCTTTCTGATTCTTCCTATAACAGAATTGTATCCATCCTGGCTGGTTTTTTGCTATCATTCTTTGTTTTCTCTAAGGCTGCACATGGGATTTTCTTGGAGGGGTTTTTGATAGAGAAAAGAGCAAAAGTAACTTAGTGATCAAGAAATGTTTTTTACAGTCCAAGAAAATGCAATAGATAGACCTGGGAGCAGCAATTTTAAATTACAATCTTCAAATACTTAGGAATGTGAGTGGTTTTATTTTTATGAAACAGCTGCATCAAAACCAATCAGGTAGTGTGAAAAAGTGAAGTTATATAAGTGAGTGTCTGATGTTCTGAGGTAGAAGACAGGCAGAAGGAAGAGAAATCAAGTTCAAAGAAAACCCCACTTTAGTCATCTTGTTTTGCTTCTTAAAGAATGCTGGACATAGTTTGAATAGACAAATTAAAAATACACCTCAAACTACTTACTTTAGTAATATAATTAAGAATATATTTTGTTTGTACTCCTGGAACACAATATTTTCTTGCAATTTATTTGAAAATATAAAATGGCCTTGATTGAAGACAGAACAGTGAATAGTGGAATCACTGTTTTGAGGGTGTTGCATGTTCAGAATCTACTTATCCTTTATTTTTTAAGTTTTGTATTCAGAGAAAGACTGTAAATTAAGAGTGTTGACAGATGCTTTTTTTTCCTAATTGTAATTTAGAACCTCTCTAAAGTCTCACTAAAAATCAAATCCTAGTTTTTGAAGCACTGATCAACTATCAAATGAGAATTCTCTGAATTTACAGTTTGCCTTTCACACTTTTGGCTGTAATCTTGGACTCCTGAGACAGCTTCTATATACAAAGAAAATGCATATGACTTTGTAACACAAAGGGCATAAGACACAGAATCACAGAATTAATTAGGCTGGAAAAGACCTCTGAGATCATCAAGTCCAACCTTTGACCATGCCACATCCAGTTGTTTCTTGAACACCTCCAGGGATGGTGACTCCATCACCTCCCTGGGCAGTCCNGCACTCCCAGGTCCTTTTCCAATGAGGAGTTTTCCAGCCACTCTGCCCCAGCCTGTGTCGCTGCCTGGGGTTGTTGTAGCCCAAGAGCAGGACCCAGCACTTGGCCTTGTTGAACCTCACACAATTGGCCTTGTCCCATTCATCCAGCCTGTCCAGATCCATCTGCAGAGCCTTCTTGCCCTCCAGCAAATCAACACTCTCACCCACTTTAGTGTCATCCACAGGGTTACTGAGGGTGCACTCAAACCCCTCATCCAGATCAATAAAGATTTCAAACTGGACTGGGCCCGATAGCGAGTCCTGGGGGAAACCACTAGTGAATGGCCATCAAGTGGATGTGGTACCATTCACCACTCTAATGACACCAAGCACTGGAATTGGTGCAGCTTACAGAAATTATGAATGTTATGCTACTTTTTAGTTTTTTCTTCTGATCTCTTAGTTGCTTTGTTTTATTCGAGCTTTTCTGTTGGTGTCAGTGAGGTTATTGAGAGCTGCTTTCAGACATTATTGAAAACCAAGCATGTCTTGCCTTTTTAGAACTGTGTTAAGTAGCTCATTTTTTGTTTCATACAGATCAGAACCAGATCAAAATTTACCTTATTGATCCTGGGGTTCTCCTGCCCAAGGCTGGGGGTTGGACTAGATAATCTTGATAGGTCCCTTTCAACTCAGCATATTCTAGTATTCTTGGTACTCTGTAAAGAGACGTACTGGTTGCATTCCAGATCCTTGAGTATCACAAAGGGGTTCTGGATCAGTTGGGTTTTTTTTTCTTCTTCCAGGGATGCAATGGCATGCTTTAAAGCTCATTATGAAGATAGAGCTAGAAAACATTTTGATCTTTTGTCTTCATTACATCTTTTATTGTCCTCAGACGTGTTATGTATGGTAGAAGCATTTCAGCAAATTAGTTTGGAAGGTCAGTTTCTAAAAACATATGCAATTTTATAATCTGCTACCTCTGAATCTGTAAGTATTGTATGCTTGTGGAACCTAAGAGCTGTATCTTGTCTGAACTGTGAAGCCCCCATCCAACCAGTTTAATTAACTTCTCGAGCCTATATCAATATTGTTCTATTATATTGGCCGTGCAGGTACCCTCTTGTAGATACACTTTCCATGTAAATTATTAGCTGGTTTTACACAGCCTGTCACAGCAGCCAGGTGAATATGGATGTTGTACAGTTGTTAGTCATGTCTAGATCAAAGCCATTAGCAGAAGTGTTGCAGAGCAAAGGCTATATTTTAACAAGAGTTGGTTAGAAAGGCTCCTCTGGGTGAAGGAGCATATGATTCAGGGAGGAATTGGGCTGTCTCCTGAGATACACCAATCCCTGCAATTTATGGAGTCAAGCTCTTGTATTTGTGCCAAGTGCATTCCTCTCCATATGGCACCAAAGAGCAGGTTACCCGAGGAGTTTTTTATTCTGCCCTACAGAGTCAAGACTCCAAGGTTCAAAAGTAAGGCTCTCTGCAAGTGTTTCAGAGCTCATTAAAGCTCCCTGTGAAAGAAGGGCCTTTGGACAGATGGCTTGTTTGATTCATTTCCTCAGTTAGTGCCTCTGCCTCTGAAGGAGAGAGGGAAGGTATAGACATGTCTTTGAGTGTGTGTATCTGCCTGTTTGCACGTGTATGTAAACAAAGACAACATGGAACTCAGGACCCGCAGTGTTCTACAGATGCCCTTTGCTTCCCATGAGGACCTGGGAATCAGGTTTGTGGAAGACTCGTTTACCAACGTAGAGATGGGATTTAAAAGGAGTCTACAATGTGATCGAGGACAGGTCTTGCCCCAAATAGTCTTTGTATGTAAACATGCACCTGTGTTCCATAACTTTAAAGGCCCTGTAGAATTATCTGTGGCTTGCTTGTTTCTATGAGTGCAATGGTGAGAAACATTTTCTTTGGTGGTGTCCTGATATTTTACTAGTGAAAAAACATCTTTGGACAGGAGATGCCATGATAAAGTACAAGTACCCGTTTCTTGCTGTCACCCTGTGTCTTTTAAAAGAAAGAACATAAAAGAATAGCAACAGAGAGGAAGAAAAAAGCTTAAAAGAAAGCTATGTAGTGGAATTAAGTGTCAGAGCACAAGAAGTTTAGTTATTTCCATGAGTGAATTACTTTCACTGGAGTAATGGACATTAATGTAAAAGTTGATTTGATTATAAAATATCAGTTCATCTTTCTGAGGGCTTCATTAACAAGTTAGCAGAGGTTGTGGAATGCTGAGCAGTTGTCTGGCTGCCTTTTAAAACAGGTGTCAGGAACTGTCAGAGGAGGTTGAGGGTAGGGAAAAGAAGGGGACAGCATCTTCTACAGTTGCTCCTGAGCCTTTTGTTTGTCTTTAGAGGACAGGTAGCCATGTGCTGGCCCGGTTTTGATGAGTGTTGATAACAAGCACATCAGGAGATCACTGTTGGGTTGTGATTGCCATGAAACTGGTAGATAAACTCCCAAGAATGTCATCATGCTTGGTACTGAAATGAAGCCCAGGTGTTTGTAGTTGGTCTTTGTCAAGGACACAATTGCAGAAGGGTGTAGACCCTTAGATTTAAAACACTGTAGCTAAACCTCCCTGGTAGCAGGTTTGAATTTTTATTACTGTAAGTACTGTGTAACTGTTTTCTAATTAAAGTGATTTAATAGTGACCTGAAAAGGAAGTTGGCTCTGAGTTAAGTATGGATTTATGAAGCATTTTAGCTAATCCACAGCATGTGCTATGACTCCTGTTTATACCAACAGTGTAACAGTGCTTATGGCAGCATGGTTGAGGCAGACTTCAACATCACTCCTTTATTTAGGGTTCAGCTTTGCACTTACAAACTGAGCTACAACATCAAAACGTTCAACAGCCCTCTTCACCTGCTTCATTTTTTTCTTATTACAGTGCTAATTTCTGATCTCTGTGAGTCCACAGCTGCAGAGCTTTTTGGAAACAATTATCAGTGACTCTGTTTCAAAGAGGGAAGAGTTTAGTCAGTTGAGACATTTTTGCTGTTTGCACCACTTGGTAAAACCTCACTGACTCCTCGTCCCAAAGGTATAATCCTCTAGATGTGCCTGCTGTTGCTCTGGTATTTTCTGTGCATCAATAACAGAAAAGTTTGGGGATTTTTTTAAGTCAGAAAAACACTCAAGTTATAGAAGGTTACAATTGCTTTCAGAGAACACTAGGACAGAGTCAGAGCGCTGTTGGTAGGTAAGATCCGTGTTGCAATGCAGGTGTAATGGCTGATCTTCCATCATGTTGCACCATGTAATAATGTGTTCTTTTGCTTTTGTTATACAGTGGTTTGATCAAGAGCCTAACTTGAACACAAGTTCTGCAAATGTGGATGTCTATGTTGTATGCAACACAGTGTAGCAGGTAAGCTACTAAAAGATTCTGAACTAAGAAACCTATTTTTTGGAGTCTTAAGAAATGCATTCTTCTGATTTTAGTCAACACATTTAAGAACAAACCCAAAAATACTCCTTTTGATTTTTATTTTTTTCCAAGTAAGACAATAAGCTCTGTGCAAAGAGCAGTATTTGGAATTATTTTTCTTACACAAGACATTCTAAAATGCATACAATGTATCAGTTTCCCACTGTATATAAACCACAGCATTTTAAAACTACATGCCTTGTTAGGAAATGGCAGCTGCCAGTCCATTTCTCTATTGATGAACTTTGACAGAAGGAACTGTGGCATGTGTTTAGTGCATTCTAATACCAGTGAATTCACGTGATGTTCAGTGCTAGGCTGATTCTGTGGGACAGTAACCTTCTTGCAGAACAACAGTTTCCTAAGGTGGTGACAGAAGTGTATTAAATGTGTTATTCACAGATTTAATCTGTAAGCTGAGGTATTTTTATACTTGTTAGGAAGTGTCCTAGGTGTTTATTTTCTTCCTCTGTTTCCTTTCTCGCTCACCCCTTACCAGTTTAACATACTTACAAGCCATATTGTGGCTGAGATTATCTTCCAAATTTTGAGATAGACTTCAAGAGGCTCATGTTATGCAGATACCCATCATTATTTGTAAATGCTGCTTCTGAAGCTGCATCCAAAATTGCCACCTAGGAACCATCCACAACTGCCCACTTGTACTCATATCCCCTGATTTACTAAATTTAATTTTAATGAATACATACATATTGTTCTTTTCTGCATGAGTAATTTTTTTTTTAAATTTGGATCCACTCTCTCAAAATGAGTGACTTGTTCATAACATCTGGTAGGTATGTCTTAAAACACGCCCACTTTCCTTCACATTTGTGTGTTCTACCCTCTCATATTTCCTGTCGTGTGCCTTTCTAGACTTGGAGAACATCTGTCTTCTAAATTTAGAAAAAAGAAAGAAAATTTAAAAATCTACTGCTTCAGACTGCTTCACATACTCCTTAAAGTTTAATTCTGTTACGATTCCTGTGTAAACCAGTGACTGAGCAATGGTCTATCTATATTTCACTGGTGTGTGCTTTTCCATTTCCCATTCCTTTTTCTTTCATCTGATATATCATCATTCTTAGCTGGGTGCCTCAGCATATGAGCAGTGTGCAGCAGAACAGGACTCTTCCCAAGACTTTGGAATGATCATTCTACTCTTCTCTTTGAGTGAAAGCCCTTTCTGCTTCAGTCCATTGTTCTGTTATTCTGGAGATGGCAGTCATTCAGCAACAGGCCTCAAGTAATTTCTGCATCTCTGATAATACTTCACAACGTTCATTAAAGACACTAGGAAATTGTTGGTTAGCTCACTGGAGGGTACCAGTGTAGAAAATGATGAGATGCTTTTTTCTTTCATCACTCTGTAGTCATACTAAATATTTCCTCCATGTCTTTGGAAGACAGAGATGTAGAGCATTTGGCAGTGCGTACCTTATCCCAGGGTGTGTGTTCCTTCTGCTTTTGGCAGTGTATCTGACCCCTAGCATCCTTCTGAAGTGAGTATGACCCAGAACATAGGAACTCTTCCTTCTTCTGGGGCATCCCTAGGCCCTTCCAGGTCTATCACCAGCTGACCTGTTTGCTTCTTCTGTTCCATAGTGTACATAAATGGAAAACATTTCAGATTTTAAATGTGTAGCCATTAAAATTGTCATTGTCAAATGGATGGGGAAGGCTTAATGCAAAGAAAGCTTGTCGATAAACCAACAATTAAATGCATATAATACTAATAGATTTTACTTTGTAAGAGGATTGCAGAAATGGGTGGATCTCAACGCAGCCATAGAAACTTTCTGCACAACACATGGCATTTAAACTGCACAACAGTTTAAGTGCTGAGATCTCTAGTTGGAGTACTTAAGCAATGTAATTGAAGTACAGATTTCAGTGCTGGCCTCAGAATTAGAGTTGGTTTCAGGAGCAGAGTAAGCGCCTGGTGCTGCAGCAGCAAGGCAGACATAGGCACGCAGTCCAAAAGGGTGTCAGCCTACCAGATCTTCTGCATCTTCCCTCAGAACCTTACCACTTACCAGGGGAAAAATAGGGGAGATACACAAAGCATTTTGTCATTTCAAACCCTTTTTGCAAAATCAGATGCAATCTCTTCATGGCCTCAATCCTGCCTACTCCGGGCTTGATGAACTTCATGGGATACTCAGCCTGCTGTTGCTGCAGGCTTTGAAAGAGACAGTCATGTGGAACTGTATATGCTGGTCTTGGGTACTTTGTGCATGTACCAAGGGAGGATTTTGGCTTGTTCATGGCCCTGTAATGTGCAACTCATGAGGAGGACTGGGTCCAGAGTACCTGGCAGAATTCCAAGTCCTAGATGACTTATTAGTTGAAACAAATATGCCATTTGTCATTTTCTCTGCTGAAGGAGTGACCAAAGCACATAAACAGGCTGCTGCTACTCCTCACTTGGAGCACTCTGCAGAATAAGGTGTCTGTCAAAGAATGTCAAAGTCCATACATGTATATCCATTTTTTCAAAGCCTCATACATTAATAGATATTATTGTCGCTTGTGTGCAGATGCCTCATTTGAAGATCTCAAGTTAACCATTGTCACACATCTGGTTTCTAAAGGAATCTGTAGTGGAATGCAATCATGTAACACATTTGCTCAGTCATTTGTTTTTTGCTTGTTTTTGGATGTCTATTTGAGCTGCAGCTATGCTGACTTTTCTTTAGTACAAGTCTCCTGGAGGGTTATTGCTGATGGCATCTGTGGCCAAAGCTAGTCTGGAGAGATGAATTATTTAAGGTGACTAATGCATTTAATGGACTTGATGATCAATAGTGCTTATAATAATACAATAGCAGGGAAATCTCAGTTGAGAGCGAGAGATGTTTTCATATATGATAAAAACAATTTCTGGAGAAGGAAGTGGTCTTTAGACATATTTTTTTCCCCTATAAAATGGGCTGTTTCCCAGTGACTTTAGTAGAATTATGCATAGATCTTAGTTTATCATGAGTCTTAAAATAGTTGGTGTTTCCTTAAAAAAACCAGACTCAAATTATGTGAGAATCTTCATGGGTTTTATTTTTAATATGCATGTCTTGTGATAAGGAATGAAAGTTAAAAGGATACCTGTGAACTGTGGCAGAAGCTGAACACAAATGTGAAGTATCTGAATGTATTAAGGAGAAATTCTGGTACTTTAAATCCATGGGTCACAGCATTTAAATGGTGGAGTACTCTGTTCCCATGTTTCACTTTTAAAATGTTTTATCAAGACAAGGTTTTTTTTCCAGACGTTTAGTTCTTATTTTGTTTTGTTTTGAGACTGTGGAAGTGGTTACAAGGTGTTGTCTCTTATATTTGTGTTTGAGTGATTTTGCTTACCAAATCTCCTGAGCGGGAATTGCATCATCTTGAAGAAAAGGTTTTCAGTTTTGATTTGGGAAAGCTGTAAGTAGGTGGGTGTACTAGTTTGGAAGCAAACCAGTAGACTTGGGAGATCCCAAGTCAGAATTACAATTTAATAGGAAAATTAGGATAAAGACAATAAATAGAGTAAACTGGCTTAAACTGACAGAGTCAAGATACAACCTGACACCCTGTTGGTCAGGGTGGTGGGAGCAGTCCCATTAAATGGTGGCTGCAGTCCTCTGGCAGTGACAGATGTGGTTCTGTCAAAGCAGTGATCCTGTAGAAGGGTCTGGCCTCCTCTGAAGGCCCAGTGGTGGTTATGTAGCTCTTGTCCTCTGGGAATTCAGTAGGTGAGGCTGCTTGTGGTGTTCCAAATCTCAGATTATATCCAGGTAGGAATGCTTGGTATCTCCCCCTGGGCGGAGCATCTCACAATGGCATGATGTAATTTCATGAGTCATGCTGGGAGGGTTGGTGGCCCATTAAAAGGAGACATTCCCGGGAGTTATCAGGGATGAGTCATGGAAGAGACGAAGAACACTGCCCCACCTGTTTTTAACAGCTTATGAAGATGGTGATAGAATACATCCTTTTGGTTACATCTTACATTGTAACCTAAGACACAGGGAAAGAGAAAACAATAAGAACAAAATGAAACTTAGTTTCCAAATTGAGTAAACTATTCAAGAAGGAAAGAATGAAGCTGTGACAGAAATGCCAAACTCCAAGATTCAAAAATGCTACTCTGTAAATGGTTCGACCTGAAAAAATAATATTTGTATTGTTTTAACCTTTGTGCTCTTTAGCCATGGGCATTAATGCTTCTAACACCTCTTTGGGCCCAAACAATTTTTTTTTATAGGGCGTCAAAGCTAAGATGTTATGAAAGTGTATCAGTTCAAGATACTGGAGGAAATACATCATTATTTGGACACAGTCTAGAATAAAATTGCAAGAGTTGTAATGATACCTCATGTAGTGAGAACCAGCTGCAAGGCCACCCTTGGAGTGGCTACCTAGAACAGAGGTTAGACAAGGTTAAGAGAATAAAAGTAGGTATTTATTATAAAGGCCTTCAAAAGGTACACCTTGAGCAGTTAAAGCCTCACAGAGGGTACACCCAAGATGGACAATGGTCTCAAGTTTTTCAGACAGATAGAAGTTTGGTCCATTTATATATCGGGGGTTAAGCCTTCAATTACAGCTTCAGGTAATGAAGTCATATACCCCCAGTTTGCTCCCCCCCAATTCACTTTTGCTTTTACTTTTCAGAGCCTGAGGTTGTAGGGTGTCCTTGAATCTGAGGCCTAGAGGGATTGTTTTGTCTGACCAAAATGTGAAGACAGTTAACTGACACTCTACATGGAGTTTGGAGATATACACTAATGCATTACAGGATTTGAAAAATATAAAGGCTAAAATCCTAAGGCATCAGTGCAACAGTAACAGTACATATTCTATGTGAATGTTTGCTACCAAAAAAACCTCACCAAAAGCCAACAAACAGAAAAGTTGCTCTCAGAAGTTGCAACTCTAATGATGGAAGTACCTGGCATGTACCAAAAAATGGAGCAGGTGAAGGAGCAGCAAGAAGCTTTCCTGTATCTGTGCCTCAGCTGAAATTTCTGTAAACATGGAGAGGACCTGAAAGCCCTTCATTCACCTGTGTGCTGTGGTTTACTGCTTCCTAGGCTTTGATCATAAATATAAGGCAAGAGCCTAGTACCTGAGGAGAGAGATGGGTGGGAAATCTGGCCTTATTTTTAGGAAAACTACACTGAATAACTTAATATGAAATGATACCTTTGTAGGGCAAAGTTAAGATTGCTTTATAATTATCATGAGTTTTGTCCTTTGGGAATGAAATGTAGTAACTTTAGAGGTACTCTACTGGAAGAGTTTCAGACAGAAAGTGAAGATGTCTGCACATACAAGAAGTTAATGGGTGAAGAGCTTCCCTAAGCTCCAAGGATTCTCTGTAAAAGAAAAAAAAAGCGTTTATTAGTTCTCCTCCTCTAGTGTATGAAGACACAGGTCCTAAGATACGTGCATGAGTTTTCCTTTGACAGGCTCGGTGGAAAATTGGAAGCAAACAAATAAACCCGTCTAAGCATCCTCTCAGGATGTGACTCTTTACAGTACTTTTCTCATTAGTCAGACCAAACTGTGAGAGGATGTACTTGCCTTACAAAGGGAAAAGGAGACATCTTTTTTCTTCATCTTCAACTTTCCCATTAGACCTCAGTCCCTTTCCTTGTATTAGTTCCCAGTGGAGCAGTAGTTCCACACTCCAGCAGTGTTGTGGATCAACAGCCAGGCTTCAGTGTTGAGTTTGACATTCATCAATGCTAATTATTCATGCTCTGTGTGTTGTATGCCTTGCATGTGTATGGATCTCAGATCCCTACAGCTATTTTGTTAGATTACCTGAGAGTTTTCTAAAATCCATTGCTTTGTATGCAAATTATCCTCTCTAATGAAAGTAGGGAAGATATTTCCAAGTCATTTTGTAATGTCCCTAAATACGTGTTAGGAAGTGGGCCCCTTGTCATTTAGATTGAGGCTGGTTTGAAGGACTGCAGCATAAAGTGTTAAATTTAATAAATATTCCCCTTTCCAGGTCCTTGGCAAGCATGGCAGGAGATGTATGGGGTTTCAGGGTGGTATCTTTCAGAGGAGATTTTAAATCATGATTCTTTTGGCTAAATTCCAGAGATGGATCCATGGGATTCAGCTAAAGGATGCAATACCAGACTTGACTCCTCCAGAAGGGATTTCCTTGCTGTGTTCTGAACTGGAGAGTGTTGATATCTGATCCAAAGGAGGGCAGTGTTTTCTTCTTCTTCTTTTTTTTTTTTTTTTTTTAGAGGAGCTTTTTTTNTTTTGAAGGGAAGCATTTCTTTTGGTTTGTTTGAAAAAGTAGCCTGACTGACTTTTCTACCTTTTTTTTACTAACTTGGGAAGTCCAAGTGTAGTCCATCTGCATTTCATTCTTCTAAATACACCTGACATTTATGCACATGTTTATATTACAGTTCTTGTAAGTTTTTGAGTTTTTTTAGTTTGTTTGGGTTTTTTTACAGAATGCGTTTCTGAGCAGACTAGAAAGTGAAAATTAACAAATCTATCAAGGGTCCTGTTTTGGCGGGAATGTTTGCTTGCTTCTTGGAGTGCCAGAGTAACAAAACTCAGCAACGAATTCTTACACACATAGAGCAAGGAAATCAAACCTCAGCATTTCTAGTTCTGCCTTTTGTTGCTGTTCACCCCTAATTTTAGCACTTAAGTGCTGTGAATCTAATATCCACAGCACATATCCCTAAGTTAAGTCAGTTTTGTGTGATCAGGCTCAATTAAGTGATGTGGTTGTCATCTGTGCGTGCAGATTTAAAAAGTTTGGCCTTTGGATATATAAATAAGTATTAGGAATTCAAGGTCTTTTGGTGGCTCAATAAGCATGGCAACATTTGTAGTGCTGAGTTTCCCTGTACTATAGTTGCCTTCACAGTAAAACTTGCTTCAGGATTTAAGGTAAACCGCAATAATTTGTGAAGTTCTTGCATACAACTATGCCAACAGCCCCACAAAAATGCTTTTTCCTAATTTTTTTAGCTCTGATTTTTGATTTCTGACAAAATATATTTTTAAATAACATTTTGCCAGAAATGCCACCTAGAAATATTACAATTTCCTATAGAAATGAAAAAGTGTGCCAGGAAAATTTACATAAGTGTAGTCCTCCATAACTATGGCATGAGCCTTACTGACAGCACCTCAGGATCTGCCCTGCAGTATTTTCTCAAAGAAACTGTGAACCTCTTTAATTTCATTATTGTTTATATTTATGTTATGTACCTTATAGTTAGCCACAGATGGAGGGTTCACTGTGTTTCATGCTGTACAAATGCAGAACTAAAGGATCACTGCTCCAAAGAGGCTGCAATACAGAGACACTAAAAAGAGGTGGAAACATGAAGAGACAGGGGGATAATGTTGGCTATATGCCAGGCAGTATTTTCAGCACACTCACAATTTGACTGTTGTCAAAGTTTTCTTTAGAGCATCAAGGGAAAACTGTGGAGAAAGGTAATCAGGCAGTATTGTTGATAGGTTGCAACTATCTTTAGGGAGTCACCTGTTTGGGAATATAACAATTAAGCATCCAAGCTTGCATGGCAGTGTGATCAGAGTGGAGCATCTCAGTAAGGCACAAGAAGGTGAGGGAGGAAGAAAACTGAGAAGTCTGAGCAATCAAAATGGGTTGAGTTTGTAGCAGAGAAGCAGCTGCTATTTGAAAACTGAGGAGAGAGATGGCCCCGTCCAAAAAAAAAAAAAAAAAAAAAAAAAAAGAAGCANNAAAAAGAGCCAAGAGAAATTATCTTTGCAGTGGTATTTTGAATGAAATAAGACAGACAAGATTGCTTCTGCCAAGGCCAGGGAGAAGGATGTTGTGGTAATCAAGATGAAAACCAGAGTTTCAGCTGTGTGAATGGGTAAGAAAAGTCATGGCTTAGATTTGTTACCCAGTAAGAACATACAAGACACACAGGTTGTCTGGCTGTGCTGAACAGATTAACTTCTAATGGAAAGTACAGGTCATCTGCCTCAAGCAGGTGTTTATTAAAACAGTTGTCAAGCTGTTAATTTCAGAGGAAGTGGGGGAAGGGTGAAAAGACAGATGAAAGAAGTGAAGAATAAACTGTGAGAAGGTTTTTAGCACTGCTTTCATATGTCATCATACCACAGCCAGAGGCTAATGGCATATATCTGATCATAAGGTGAAAGTTGGTCTTTTTTTTTCATTATTTCAGAGCTTCTCAAATCAGCAGCCTTGGTGCTATAACATTGAAGGAGTGTTGTGCGTCCACCCTTAGAGGTGATGGTTCTCATGAGCTAAACTGAACCATCAGGGCCTGTAGGACTCAATAGATACACCTCTGCCTCAAACTCCAGCAGAGAAACTGACTGGGCTTAAATTATTAACCAGGCCCTGATTTATGGGTTTTCATCAGCCCTGTGTTTTTCTGACAGTAACCACTTTCCTAATGAAGTTTGACTTGATTCTCCTTCCTTACTTCATAGCAACGTTTGGGTTCTTTTAAGTGTTATCTGCAGAAAATGTTATTGGCTGAAGTAACAAGTACATAATTTTCTCCCAGTTCATGTACAAGTAAACCAGTTTATTTGTTAGTTAAGACTACAGACAGAATCTGGAAAACAAGTGATGACAGAATTTGCTGCTCTCTGGAATATCTAAGGGTGGTAATTGGGCCTTTTCTTCTTTTGACATTCAATCCATGGAATAAAGCTTTAATGTCAATTGATTTATGTGGTTTAAAAGATACATAATTCTGTCTCAGTATTACACTTCACAGATATAAAGCATTGAGACCTAGTTGAGTCATTACTGTATTCTGTTACCGGGGATCTTTCTCATATGATCCCCAATATTTTCTATGTAATAAATATGAGTTCATGTCAAAGATAGCTTGTAGCTCAGAAAACTTCCTTGGAATATTTCCTTGTGAAATCTTGTTGAGAATATGAGGATTGCTCCAAACAAGCAAATGTTGTGATGGCTACTCCTTTCACTTGGTTAGGTGATGAGAATAAATCCTGAATTCACAAAAGCTGCAGTTACATGTTGTGAGATTTTAGAAATACAAGAGAACAGTGTTGAGACCTGGAACCCATTAGGTAGACTGACTTTGCTACTTAAGGAATAAAACCCCACAAAGAACAACACATTTATTACAAAGAGAAGGAAGATTCACATCTCTGAATAAATGTGTGGCTCCTTCTGTTCCTGAAGAGCTGTAGGTGGTGTAAGAAGAGGAAGTATTACAAAGAGAGTTCAAAAGTCATGTAGCCTGTCATGCAAGGTTGTAGATGACATGATACCTCTTTTCTGCTAGCACTATGTTGTTAAGATTTCACAATCCAAGGAGGCAGACAAGGTCTTCTGCAATAATTAGAGAAATGAAAATTCTTTTCCTGTCAATTGTGTTGCAGCAGAAGAATGTGTTCTCCTGAATTATCTTTGAGGATCCCTGGAACCTATTCTTTGCTTACGTTGCTTGTGGAAATCAAACATTCATCAGGCAAAATAATTTTTGTTTGGTTAATATAATCCTTGCATTTTGAGTGGCACCTTTACCCATAGTTTCAGTGCCACTTGAAAGACTTGAATAACATTTAACTCTTATGTTATCTTGGGGTCATTTTATACCTGGGTCTCCTATTTCAATGAAAATATCAATAGGAATGCCTATTACAATTAAATGAATTACAGCTTCCCTTTTGTGAAACTACCACAACAGGCATCTACATCAGGAACAAGAATTTGCCATTTGTTGTTCATTGCCAGACATTTGTTACTTTTTTTACTTAAAGCTCAAAACTTTCCTAACTATATTTTGTAAATTTGTGTTGGCTTATTACCAGTTAAAATACTTGATATATATTGTTACAGCCCAGTTATTATTATATGCACAACCTGGATCTCTGCATTTGTTACATCCCTCTTGTTTGGATGTCATTGCTGGAAAGATGACATGTTTTACATGTACTGCAAAGTGCATGTTCAAGTCCTTAAGAGCTAGTACATATAAGAAACAAAAACATCAGTGTGCTTGTTCATTGAAATGGTCCCTAAGTTTGTAAGTGGTCCTGCATTCAGGGGGACATTTTCTTTTAGTCTGTGCTACTATGGAAGCAGCAAAAGAGGAATGCTTCTTAGAGGCTGCGACACAAGGAAATCAGAAGACAGAAATTCCAACTGTATCACTGATAAAAATGTCTCGGATAAGTTTGGGCAAGGTCTGGTACTCTTCTTGTTTTTTCTGATTAGGGAATATCTCTTCTCCTATGATCTCTCTGGCTCATCTCTTTAGACTGTTTGCCCTTCTCTGGAGAACTGTTTGTTATTTTATATTTGAACAATGCCAGTTTTAGTTGGGGTTAATTTATCCCATTAGTCATCTCTGTTCTCATTTGACGTTCAGTTGCTCTTCCTGTTCCAGTACTTGTCAAATACTCACTTGCACTTATTTTAAAAAACTTTCAGTTTTCTAGTGAAGATTTAAATTTTTGTTTAGCAAAGTTTGAATGCAATTGTCGTCAGCATCTCATTTCCTTGGCAATTGAAAGCAGCCTTTATTTAAAAAGAGAGGTGTCTACTGTAATAATTAGGGCTATAGCACAATCCTGTAAATCAGACTTTACCTCAAAAGGATCTAGCCACTACTGTGTGAATGTCAAGATTTTTCACTACTCATATTCTAAGCATAAGAATTTAGGGATTTACTGCAAGGTGAAGTCGGACAAAACTGGAAAGGTTACATATCAACATAAATGGGTGGTTGCATGTACTGATCTAACAGAATATTTAAAGTAATTATGTTGAAGCTGATCCTGTTATGGCTTGATATTACGAAGAACAAGAGGAGAATGTTTCTTTTGTCAGAAGATTGCTTTAGTAGGTTATGGTATCTTCTGGTTTTTGTTGAACTACATAAATTAGATCTGCATCACTGGAGAGCATCCAGAAAGTTCTCAAGTATAATTGTTGACCTTTAAAAAAATATAAATTTAAATCTACATTCTTGTAGATGAGCTAGGAGTGCAGAGGTTTCTTTTAAAGTCTGTATTTGAGTGTCTGCTGTGGAGAAGAGCTGTTGAAACTACAGAATTTTGTTGATGCAGAAGAAATAGGAGAGACGGGTTAAGACTGGGGCTAGAGAAGTTATCATTAATTTGAGCAGAGTATCTTGGTTTGATAGCATTGTTGTACTCACTTGCCTGAAGAGAAAACTGCTGTAGAGGTACAAAGCAAAGGCAAAGCATCCAAGTGAACTATATTTATTTTATAGAAAATTTAAGTCCTATAGCTCTTCTCCTGCCTCTTTCTCCTCCAGAAACAAATGCATGTGCCTTTTGCTCTGGATTTGTTTGTTTGCCAGTAATTAATGCTTCAGTATTCCACAGCCTTGGTTCTAACTGTGGATCAGGACACTGGAGAGCATGACAGCTAAAAGGAAAGAAGTGAGTCCATTGTGATCACTGTATGCGAGGAACTGAAATACTTTGCCTTATTTTTGCAGAATAAAATTCCCTCTCTTTCCTTGGAAATAGTGACAGGTAGGGTACATAATCTTGTTTAATAGTCATTAAACAAGCAATTTTCTTTTTCAAACATATGTTGCCTACAGTAATGGTTAAAATGTATGGAATATGAGTTACTTGAGTTTCATTTATTTTTATGCTTAACATTTACTCAAAAATATTCTGATCAGACTGAACTTATTTGTGCTTATATAAGTAACAAAAGAAAATTTGCACATTTACAAATGAAGTGTGATCATTTAGTAACTTTAAAGTTTGCTTTTGTTGTTTTATTTGCTTGCCTGTGACTTTCACATTAACAGCATTCTTCTTAAATGCTTATTTGCAGATGTCACTTTAAATATTATTTTTCAAGGGTTTCTTTTTCTTAGAAAACAGATGTCTGTAATTATCTTCTTTGACCTTGAGACTTACCAAAGTCAAATAGGTAATCATCCAATCAGACGGGGTTATCATTATCAGAAGAAAAGTAATTATAATCTGAATATGTTTGAACATGATTATTACAAGCTTTAAACAGTTACACTTCTGATTGGGGCAGAACTAAAGACATTATCACTTCATAATTCACATGATGTAACTTCACTTACTCTTGTCATTTTGGAATATGAAGAGCTAAATTTATTGAACAGTATAGTTCTTAAAACTTGAAAACAAGTGTGTAATGCCATCTCTAAAACCAGAAGGATTCTCAAAATCTTTATTTTGAAATTAAGGAAAACTGTATTTAAAAACGCAAGAAATAAAAACAATTGAGAACAAACTCTGAAAGGGCTGAGGAGTACAGCCTGTGTTTCTGTATGAAAATGCTTGGAATTAAGTGAAGCAGAAAAAAAACCTGTTGATAATTGGAGAATGGTAGATGGGGAGAAGGAGAAATCTTATATAGACAGGATTGCCCATGGTAGATGTTTTGATTGTTAGGATGTAGTGATTCTACCTCATAATGCAGGTAGAGCTTGAGCTCAAAGCTCAGAAGTCACACTAATCTCATAGCCAGGGAAAAAGTTATTTTAAAAGAAAATTCCTGAAGAGATTGTACCTGCTGAAGTTTGTGTGGGTCTGAAGAACAATGTGACCTCATTCAGTTGCTGAATATTCCTGCTCTGCATGAAATAACCGTGATGGTTGACTTCGCCAAGTGTGAGCCAGCAGAGCCAGAACCAGCTGACAGGAAAATGCTCAACAGGGGATAGTCTAGATTTTGTTTAGAGTGTTTCAGCACTGTGCTTTATGTTCAAATTGGGTGGAGCAGAGTGATCTGAGAATTTCTGCTTAGGATTTTGAATGTCAAGTTCTATTACACTGGTCCTGCACAAAATGCATGTGTGGATTAGGGGCTGACTAATTAAGCAGTTTCAAAGAGGGCAGAAGCTTCCCACATCCCTGGGGAAATCTGTCAGAATAATCTAACTGCACTGTTGGCCATTTCTTGGATCTTGCACATAGTTGGGAAAAATTACCAGCATCATATTCTCTGTGGACCATTTGAAAATCAAATAATTTTAAAAGCTGAGGAAATAGATTCTTTCACAGCAGGATATGTCCTGTGGCGAGATGAATGGGTTTGGGTTTTTTTGCTTGGGACATGCTTCAGAGCTTCACAGAGACTTGTAAGGAGTCTTGTGACACCTAGATGTCTCGGTGCTCACCACACCTCTGTAGAGGAATCAATACTCTGATCCATTGTTAGGAATTACCTGAAGGCTACCAATCTTAATTAAAGCAAAAGAAATGGAAGTTGTTCTGTAAAGAGGGAAACCACTTCCAGCATAACCAGTGAGACAAGAATTTGCTTGGAGGAAGAGGGAGTAGGGAGGCTGGAAATTGTGCAGAACTATGTAACTCCCCTCAAAACTCACTGACCTGCAGATTTTTAAAGGGCTCCATTCCCATTACAGAAAGTTTATCTGTATTTGTACCCATATTTCTCAATCCCTGCGTAGGCTGGATGAAAAAGGGAAACCATTCCAGGAGTCAACTGCATGATTTAACATTTTTCAGCACTGGAAAGGGAGTTTGTGCACTTTTCAACTCAGCCATGTTTCAGAGTCCCTCTGATGCTGAGCACCACTATTAGAACTTACTGTCTGACATAGAACACAAATGATGTTGCTGCCTTGCTACAGGAGAGATCCAAACTCTCCATGGAGAAATTGCTTGCACTATCTGAAATTTACAGCAGTGATTAAACATACACAACTTTTCCACTGGTATCTGTAAGAAAGAAAGGTTATAGGCAGGAGATGAAGTGCATTGCTCTGATGGGGACTTTGGATTCAGATGTTCTTCCTGTTAATAGAAAAATTACTATTTTTATGTTGCTGCTGCTTTTAAGTCCAGGCATAAACAAAATTATGCTGCTGGTGTCTGTAGACAGTGTTGCAGGTGGTTTGTTGTCTTTCCATGCTGGAGAGCAGGGAAGTGACTGTTCAGTAAAAAATGTGACTGCTGACAAGGAAAGCACAGTTGTAATTTTTCCTCCTTGCTTGTCAGAAGTAGAAATAACTCAGTCCCCTGGAAGAAGGAACACGGAGACCAGTTAGTCTCTATTGCAGTTAAAAGCTTCTATGATACTAGAATAATGTATGACTTGCAATTCTGGTTTCTAGTAATGAATTAGAACAAAATGTTCATATTCTACTCCTGCCATTCCATATCAGGGATGAACTAGAAATACCCTTTCCTGATTTGCTAAAAGAAATTTGGAAGAAAAGGGAAAAAGTGCTCTAGAGTGACATGGACAAGATGGAAATCAATTTGGGTTTTTTTCATGAAAATGATGAGATAAAAATGATCAAACAATTATTCCTTAAGTCAGTTGTTGAGTTGCCTAATTCTTGCTGGACTGTGTTACTCTCAGAACTGACATTTGGGACCCAGATGTGTCAGTTAATGATGAAATTATTTGGCATGCAAAACCAGGTTTTCTTTAGGCTTTATGGAATTAGGTCCTTTTAGCAGTGAGAAATGTGAAACACTAGAAACTATTGCCTGTGGCAGCATGGTCTTCATGGAGAGGGGCCGTGGAAAAGCCAGCTCAGATGAGAGATTTCCCTGCTGCTGCTGCTGCCTAATGTAGAGTCTAAGGCATTTCTAAGTCAGAACACCAATGAAGTGTAGGTTGAGAGGCAAGAGAGACAGTTTGTTAAAGCACAGTGTTAAAGAATTGATTAAAATGCAGGCTGGGATTCCTGCACGACAGCTCTTTGTCCCTAGTACATTCAGAGAACCACAATTTAATATATGTATTTTTAGCAGAGAAATCTTATCTTGCCGAAGAAATATTCAATGAATACCATGTTGGTTTTGCAATGGCCCTTTGAAGGGGTCAACATACAGTGGTTGGGCCCAGGGTGAAGGGGCAACAGTGTGTTTAATTAACCATCTTCCTTTGGTTTATTTTTCTGAATTTGAAGTAATTTGGAATTTGTTTTAGTAATGCCATGACTTCACAACTGCAGCCTGGTGTAAGTTTGGAGAGTATTGTCAGGATTTATCCCAGGCCTTCAGTCAATAAAGTCTGGCTATTCCTTCTAAATTCTTTCTTGTCTACACATCAGTTTATTTTAAAGATGATCTGTAAAATTCTTGGGTAAAAAGGAGGTCTCCCCAAACATTTCACTCTTCACAAATAAGTGAAACCCATGTAAACAATTTATTTTCTAATGAAGAATTTCTTGTGCACTGTCCGGTTTCCAGCCATTTAACGCCTTCATCAACACAGAAATTCAAAACCAGATGGAACACCTTTCTTCAAAAACATATTCATAAATTCTCCTTACATCATCTTTACAGAGTTTTTTGAGCTTAAAAAAATTCTCTTTTACAATTTTATTACTCTTCAGTGAGTAAAACAATGCTGTGAATATAAAAACTACTCTAATTTTTTATTGTTTAACTTTTCTCTTATTTGGAGCTATTTTCTGTTTTTTCAAGACTATGAATATTTAGATGAAGGAAGAAAACATTCAGGTTATGAAGGAGTGATGAAAATTGTTTTACTGGCAGTTTTGTTTTCTATTTTATTAACAAGTTCAATACCTGCTCCCATATTTCAGGCATTTTAAATTTCCTTCACGTGCAATTTGTTCCCTTCCCCTCTCGTTTCTTATTCATCAAATTAAATCATAGAAGTTTTCTTGCAAAAATACCATAACAACCTAGTGCAACCTGTTGCTTTTGTTACTGTTCTGCCTCATTACATGCCCATAAATTCATTTACCTGAACTAAGCTTAATCTGCCTCACTACATGCTCATAAATTCATTTGCCTGAACTAAGCTTCATCTGCCTCACTACATGCCCATAAATTCATTTACCTGAACTAAGCTTTATCTTGTTGGAGGAATCAGACTTTTTTCCCTTCAATTTCCTTGTCTTGCATGATGGGTTACAGCTGCTTAAAATGGTTCTTTCCACAAAAAGGTACTTTTCTTTGGTCTGAAATATTCCACTGTTTGCATCATCTTCCCTGTCCTTCCTGCCCCCAGAGCTACTTGTGGCCACACTTCCTTTCTGAGGAGGGAGTCCTTCTGGACACACCAGGAACATAACTTTGGAGATTTACTAGAAATGGTTCTATAATTAAAAGTGATTCCTTTTTGGAAAATATGAATCTATAGGCAGATGCTGAACTTCCTCATATGGTCCATGCTCTAAATTACTTACATTCCAGGTTATGAGAATGACATAAATTATATCGTGTCTTTTTAATGTCAACAGTTTGGAGCCCTGAGCTGTGACAGCACATTGGTATTTATAGACAGCCAAGTGTATTCATGGAGCTGAATTAATTGAATAATAAAACTAGTACATGTCTCCCAGTTCAAAAGCATCTATTCTTTGGATCCTGTGGCATCTGCTTCAGGGAGCCAAACCATGCAGTAGTAGGGCTTAAAATGTCTGGAGCAGTGCTGTTATTTAACTTAGAATAATGTAGTGTCTTTAACTTGAGCTAAAAAACAAACTGAAATATACATTCAGTAACAATGGGATCCCTATAGAATTATTTCATCACTAGGAGAATAACATTCCATGCTCCAAATTTTCAGCAGCTAAAAGCAGCAGAAATTTTGTGAGCTGACTTCTCTGGAGAAAATTACCTGCAGATAGGCTTCCAGGGAAGCTGCACATATGCATGATTATATGTTGCTAAGTTAAAACAGAATTTGTCTTGCAGTTTTTATAATACATTTCTTATACAAAATAACTGGTGTTCTCCAAGAAAATTACTTTCCAGTTCTTATTTATCACACATTTACTTCCTTTCAGTGTTCTCTTATGAACTACCTAACCTAATCTTTAACTGTCTTCCAAACTTAGGCCCTTTTTCTTTTCGTCACTTATTCCCTATTCTATTTTCAATTTCTTCCTCCAAACTTAGTCCACGGTACTTGTGCATGAAACACAGATAGTCTGCTGGCTAAGCTTAAATTAGGAGTCCATTTACATTTGAGTCGAGCAGATTCTGAATGCAGTGATAACCCCCACTTGCAAGGCTCCCAACAGAGCAGCTCCAAAGTAAAAGTGCTCTGAAATACAAGATAGCAAATACAAAATTTAGTGCCAAATTTTAATGCCTTGATGTATTGAAAAGGAACTAGAGTTGTCATCTGGTTTTGCACAGACATTATAGAATTGTGCATCCTAAAAACTTCCTTGTCTCATCTAAAATATCTAATATGCCATGGGGTGGGTGGCAGGGACTATAGCAGTTATATTTACATTGGATGTCATTAGTTTCTCAGAAGTGAAAGAGCAGATTTTGCAATTTTTTTAAACTTGCTTTCTATCCAAAGTTATTGACATTTCTGCTGTTTGCTAAAATTATCATAATTTCCTAAATCTGGATGGATTTTTCTGAGAGAAATACCTCTGCTTTTTCACCTTTTCTGCTAATTCTAGTACTGACTTGACACTGTGCATGTCTATTTCGACTATTGCAGAATTCTTCATTCTGTCTTAAGCCCAGTATCTTTCCTAAGGAATCTGAACTTGCTTAATTAAGTAGTTTATGTAATCCTGCTTCAAAAATTCATCTGTTCTGCATCACAGCTAATCCTGAAACTTGGCATGAAAGTATGCACAAAATATTTTGCATTATCACGCTATATTCTTCAGAAAGTCTGACAGCAAGGTTAGTGGACACATTTTCAAAGCACAAAAGACTGAGACCTATTTAATCTCTACCTTTGGCTCAAGGAAGTTCCTGACCTACAAACAGTTCAGGCTGGATGGACTGTTTGGTAGCTCCACTGTAACTGTTCAAACACATTCCATCAAAAAAACTGTACCCAAATTTGAGCAGAAACTATTAATACCGTGCCATAAATAGTATCTCTTATACCACCATTGAAGTTATAGCAAGTAGACGGTGTTAATCTTGAATTATGACATATTGGTCCATTGAAACAATGGCTTCTCTCAGTTCATTAGGTGTCCTGCAGCTTCCATTGGTTCTGTTTAACTTCATTTGATCTGGATGTTTGTAGCATCATAAGCATAGAGAACATTTTTAGAAGAGGAGCTCAGCTGAATCAAGGTTGATACGTGTATGTCTTGGCTGAAAACCCCTGGTCTCACTTAAAATGCTTTTAAGTGTGCTTGTGTCATTATATTCCTGTGCTTCTAGACATCTTCATCTTTCACTAATTGGACCGATTATCTTCTCTTGTGACCAAGTTTGGGACATTAGGATTTGAACCTCTATTCCATACTCTGATATCAGTAGCCCTGTCTTTTGCATGAAATTTACTGACAGCTCTTCAATTTAATGCAGATTAAGAACCTGTTTCAATTATGCTCTTCTTGCTCTAATATGTGTAGCTGACAAATAAAACAATCCATTGCTTTGGAATAATTTTCAGCTTTGAGAATGGTGAATATTTAGTAAATAGTTAGCATTAATAAATCCAACATTCCATTGTTCAAAATAAAAGTATTTTTTCATAATAAAATATAAAGATCTAAGACTACTTAATTTATTGTTTAAATATTTTTAAACTCATATATTGCTCATAGTGTTTCTATAGACACTCATTTATGAGAATATTTTATGTATCTGTCTATACTCTGTCTACACACAACTAATTTGTAATAACATAATTGTGACTGCAAAGTCAAGTATTTAAAGTTGCGGCTTGTCATAATTAATACCTTATCTTCAACCTGTTTAATTTTTTCCTTTTTAAATTTTGCTTTGTGACATACAATTTGAATATCATTGTATTCTGTTGGTTTAGGGTGTTTTTCCCCTATTGACCTGTCTCAATGTCTAGTAAGGATGGTGTCAAATGGAAACAAATCTGTGCAGCAAAACAGAAGTCAGTAACCTGGAAAGTACAGGTTACAGTGACAATGGTGTGAGGGTTACAAGGTTACAGTGACAGTTACTCAGACTTTGCCCACTTTATAATGCCATCTCCTTTATTTAGACATTTTGTAAAATTTTGGTTCTTCCCTTTCTTTCTGTCACCTCTTGGTCATCAAATTAGCTCTCCTAGGTATTCAAGTATCTCATCACACCTAAACTCAACTGGCCCCTTGGTTTGCAGGTCAACTTCATTATCTGCGGTACCTCAATGAATCAGTTGCTTCTTCATCATCATTAGCTTCCCTCCTTGATTCATATTCCTGCACTACTTATCAGGAGAGTTCATCTGCTTCATTCCCTATTCCAGTTTTTAGATTGACTCTATACCCAAATGAGATCTTTTTTCAGAACTGCAGTCGTTCATGCCTTACTCTTGACCCCTCTGTAGCTGATTCAATAAACTACACTACCTGAGAACTGACTCTTGACTCTCACAAATTTTCCCACTGAAAAGTCTTGAAGAAGGTTGAAACATTTCCCCAAGTGACACTGCTTCCACTTGAAATCTTACAGAGTTGCAGAAAACAAAGAATAAAAATAATGTATAGTACTAACTATTGAGCTGCCCCACTAATAATATATTTGATCATCACTCCCAATTTCTGCTTATCATTGTGATTTTTTTAATAGCAAAAGCCACATGATACATCTTGTAGAGAAGGCTTTTGATAAGCACAAGTGAGGGTAACTTGTGTGACTGTCCTTAACATCCTGTGGGCTGTAAGCATTTGATAGCTGGTCACATTTTTGCCAAAATTTTCCCGTTAAATATATTGAAATAAAGCAAAGTAAAACAAATCCTGTGTTGAACTATAGTTATTAAAATATTATAAATATGCTTTTAAATGTACTTTGTTATACTTGTTTCCATAGAATCAGTTCAGTTGGAANTGACATCCTGTGGGCTGTAAGCATTTGATAGCTGGTCACATTTTTGCCAAAATTTTCCCTTTAAATATATTGAAATAAAGCAAAGTAAAACAACTCCTATGTTGAACTATAGTTATTAAAATATTATAAATATGCTTTTAAATGTACTTTGTTATACTTGTTTCCATAGAATCAGTTCAGTTGGAAAAGACTTCTAAGATCATGAAGTCCAACCATTAACCCAGCACTGCCAAGTTCACCACTAAGCCCCTAAGGGCCACATCTAGAGTTTTAATAAATGAATAAATGAC
>VZTZ01006142.1:248227-273872 GCA_013400955.1 Drymodes brunneopygia
CTCCCAATTTCTGCTTATCATTGTGATTTTTTTAATAGCAAAAGCCACATGATACATCTTGTAGAGAAGGCTTTTGATAAGCACAAGTGAGGGTAACTTGTGTGACTGTCCTTAACATCCTGTGGGCTGTAAGCATTTGATAGCTGGTCACATTTTTGCCAAAATTTTCCCGTTAAATATATTGAAATAAAGCAAAGTAAAACAAATCCTGTGTTGAACTATAGTTATTAAAATATTATAAATATGCTTTTAAATGTACTTTGTTATACTTGTTTCCATAGAATCAGTTCAGTTGGAAAAGACCTCTAAGATCATCAAGTCCAACCATTAACCCAGCACTGCCAAGTTCACCACTAAGTCCCTAAGGGCCACATCTAGAGTTTTAATAAATGACAAGTAATCAGTTTAAAAGCAGTGCAGCAAAAAATGGAGCAGTGGAACATAGCAGCAGTTTTGATATGTTGTCTTTGTAAGAATAATTTTTTTTTTAACTTGAGTTGATTGCAACTTTTAACTGAAGATAGAAGGGGATTAGGTATTTTGCACTTCTACCAATAATGCCAAATGTAAGAGGTCTCTAGAGAGCTGGAGGACTTAAAAAGTACTGTATAAGTAGTGACTTCATCATCTCAGCAGCTGCTATGCAAAAAGGAAATTACTTTTCAAATAACTTTTCCAGGATTGTGTTCTTAAATATTTAAATATAGGTGCACACATGAGGAACACGGTGTATATAAATAATCCTAGTCACTTTAGTAAATGATACATTTATATATGTGCTCAGGAAAAATGGATGTCAGATCTGGACATGAAAATGCTGTTCTATGGAGCAAACAACAGGAGTGAGGATTAAGTTTCTGCTGAGGATCAAAGAGAACTTCCCAATGTTTTTTGATAGGCCTTGCATTGTTGTGTGCCACAGCTGTATTTCCATCTCCAGCACTGTCACTGTTGCTTTCCTCATGCAGAGTTTCCATCCTGAACGCTGCCACTACACTGTCATAGCCACAATGCTGGTACCACAGGGGCGTTGGGTTCTAGAAGACTGTAGTTGTTTCTTGAGTAATGGCTTCCAAGCTGACAGGACAGCAGGACACTGGGGTGGCAAGAAGAGGCAGGGTTTATTTGGGATAGCATGGCAGAAATCTGCAAAAATAAAGCATTTGTAAAAAGATGGTTAGAAAGAATTTTCTGAACAAGGCTGTTCAAAATGGTTTTAGCTTGGGATCAATGTTTTTAGTGGATCTGCAATTATCTGTCTGGATTATACAGTATGCCATATTCACCTGAATTCTTTTTCTTTCAATATAACCTTTATTAACAACAAAAAATATTTTAAAGTTCTAGTGAATCTAGTCCCATTGTTGCATTTTGGAAGGGAAGTAGTAATGAGGTGCTTCAGCTCTGCTTTGGTTTGGTAGGTCTTCTAAACAGTCACTGTTAGTGTTGGCTGTACTTGTTCACTAATTGTTTTGGGGAAGTAGATTTTGTTCAGTAGATGTTTTAACGTGCCTAAGTGAGAGAAAAGGATCACTGTTCCTGATATAGAAATTTCTTCTGATGCAATTTACACACTAAAAGAAACTTGTAGTAGTATGAAATTTAATGGTATGGGTTTGTGGGTTTTTAATCTAGAGATATTTCTCAACTGCTGTGTTCTATTAAACCACATGAGCTCTGGTTTGTTCCTCTTTGGGAACAGGTGTACTTCAGTTACTAGGAGAGATCACCATGTACCGTGAACTCTTAGAGAAGAAAGAAAAATAACTTGAAGCATTTAAAGCAGTGCAAGTATGAAAAAATTGAGGGTGTCTGGAGATATTTTAGATTTGTATATCACCTCCTTTCCCAGCATCCACAAGGTTGCAATAATGCATTACAGACTCGCAGTATCATAAATTGTGTATTGCTACTTCCATTTCATTGACAGGGGCTGAGATACAGAAATACTCATGGTTTTTCAATTCATTCTGTGAGCTAGCTTAAAAATGGAAATATTGTTCCCCTTTTTTTAATCCTAATTGTGTTTCAAGTAAAAAAGGTCTTTTTCCTCTCATAAAATAATATAATTAAAAAATAAAAATATTTTTGTAATCCCCAGTAAGATTTCTGATTTTTTTATATCAGTCTCAAAATAAGTTTGTTTCATTTGTTCTCTAGTGACAAATACATCACAACCTCTCCAGGCAATATGTTTCAATGTCTCCCTGTGCTTATCACTAGAAAAGTTTGCTGCAATTTAAATCTATTACTTCTTGTTCACAATGGGCAGGCAGAACAAATTACTCATTTCCTTTGAAAACAGTGGCCCTACTCCTCCTCAGTCTTCCCATCTGGAGATAAAACTGTTGTAGTTCTTTTGATCTTTCATTGTAGGCCGTATTTGCTAACCCTCTGATCACTCTCTTTGCTCCCTGCTGCTCTTTCCAGTTAACAACGTTCTTGAAACATGCCCAAACCAAGGTGCTGCACTCAAGCCTGTTGCCTTATTAGTGATGAATACAGCAGAAGGATTACTTCACTTTTCTCACAGAGCAATTTTCTGTTGTGCACAAAATATATTTTCCTTTTCCCTGCAAGAGAGACTTTGCTGATTCCCACTACTTGTCCTGAGTTGGAGACCTGTTTTTCTGTGGAAAGGCTTTCCTACCACTCCGGTCCCAGCCTGGCCTCTGTGTACCCACCTTGCAAGTTGTAGCAGACATTTGGTTTGCAGTTTCAGAATCAGTCTGTCTTCATCCTTTCTAGAACATAAAGCACAGAGCCCACCCAAGCCATCATTACTGCAGCCATCACCATGGGATTATGTCTGTAAATTCTTCAAATGTAAGTTTTTTCTTGCCTATACCATGTTGATCATTCCGGGGTGTTTGTCACCATCCAAGGGTGGTGAAATATTTGATCTACTTGAACTGTATTCACTTGTTCTCATAGCAGAACATTCTCCATGGTGTAGATACCTGTGCAAAGAGCAGCCCTGTCCCTTCTTACTTTCACAAGGCCCTATAGGCCAAGGCATTTTTATTTCCTTCTGCGTGTTGAGTGCTGTCAGTGGCAGGATCACCTTTGGCAGCATTGTGTGTTTGACTGGGGTCTTCCTGGGCTGGGGTGACTGCAAAAGAAGAGAAAAGGATAATCTGTACCATCTGGCAGGTGATAAAGAGGTGGTGTATTTTACTTTCTTTTCATTGTTTTCAATTGTTCTCATCAAAACATTTTATATGAAGTTTTACTCAAATGAAAGCTAATGCTCTCACTAATATGTGGTGTATTATGTCCTGCCTTGCAGCGTCAGTTTCAGGGACGTTGCTCCAGCCGCTCGTGCTTGACCTGCCCTCTCCCTGCCCGTTTGTGCCGGTCATTTCCCTCTGGGAAGCTGCTCGTCCGCTGCTCCCCCGGGCGGGTCGGGCGCGGTGTCGCCGCCGGCCCCCAGGTGGCGCGCCTGCNTGGAGCCGAGAGCGGGTCTGGAACGGGCCTGCTGGTGATCGGAGGGTGGAAAGGCTGGAGCCTCAGTACTCCTGTTTCGTGCTTTGAATGGTGTGCGGGAGGCACACCTATCCTGAAGGATTTACACTTCACTTAGTGCAAATGCTCAAATAATCAGAAAGGCTAGATTCAAGAAGGAGATCAGAAATAAGAAGTCACTGAGATGAGCCAGACTTGTAGTGTCCATGGTGTTGCTTCAGGTTCTCCAATAATTTCCTAACAGGCGTGTTAGTCAGACCATCACTTTTGGGAAGAGCAGTGTCAGAGTCGGCAGGGCTATGTCTGTGTTTGGCAGTAGTGGGATGCAGTGGGCGTGGATCTGCACAGTCACTCTCGCTGGTTTTTCAGGATCCTTCACTTTGTGCTAGCCCTGGTCTGGAGCACTGAACTGAATGTCCAGGAATGGCTGGAACACATCTTCCAGTTTAGCTTCATTTGAAATAAATCCAGCTTCAAACTGCTCCATGAGTTGAACGAGCCAGGATGAAACTATCAGGACAAATCTCTTCAAAAGCACACTCCTCATACAAACTGAAATGGTAGTGCCAAGACACTCTGTGCATAATTTTTGTCATCCAGTCCTACAATGCTCACTCACTTTTAGTACTGTGGGTGTAATTCATCTGTTCCATGAAGTTTAGCAGGACTGCTGGCCCAAACCTTGCTAATCACCTGTGATCAACTGGGATAGAACAAGGGCTTTCCATGAACAGCATGGGCCTTTGTGGATTTTGGAATGCAGGTAACTGTATCTCTTTCCAAACCTGAGATCAAGACCACATAGTGGTTATTTTAAGTGAAAAGAGTAAGATTTTTAGAGGACTCTATGTAAAATATATATTTTTTTTTCTTTTTTCCTCCAGCAACAGCTAAAAAAAAGGCAGAAAGTAAGAAAGGTGCAAGCCTGCCTTTGAAAGTTCACTGTCCCAGATCTATCCCTCTTCCTCATGCTGAGCAACATTATAACTACCTAGAGAATCCACCTCAGTTAAACAGTATCTGTATAATTTCCATTCAACGTTTGGAAATTTCAGTGTGAGTACCTATGTTGAACACATCTGAACCCTGCTATAAGTACAAACACAAAGAGTGTTCACAGTTTTAATGTTTTCATCATAATGTAGGCATATTCAAAGAAAAGTAAGTTAAAACACTGGATCTGTTTTGATTTCTGAAGAGCATTTGTATTCTGTGCTGGAGTGAAGGAATAAGTTCTTCTACAATATTTTCCTTTAACAGGAGGTGCTTACAGTTGATGTTGGATTTTTGTATTTGAAACTGGAACTGGCCAGTGGAATTAGCACTGAGTCACAGAAAGCAGAGATGGAAAAGCCCAGTTATATCATCTAGCCTTTCTCCTTCCTGGTGTAGGATCATTGTGTACTGAACACTTCAGTGCTTTTTCCAGTGCAGTTTTAAAAGTCTTCAGGGATATGCCATGTCTCTTCCTTCAGGCAAATACTCCACAGCTTTCTGTACTTTACCATTAGAAATCTTTTCCTGCAATTTGACCTAAATTTCTTTCTTAAGTACATTCCATTTGCGGAAGATTTATTACCTTGGAGCATTCTAAGTCATTCCAGTCAGTCTTTCGTATTGACATCTCTAACATGCTTATTCTTTCCTAATGTTTTGTCCTTTAATCAGAACAGCTATCCATGCCTCGCTTGTGTCTTTGCAGTCTTACAGACCACTTCTGCTTTGGTCTGTAGGCTAATAAGGATTTTTGCACTTTTTATTGCACTTCCACCTTAAGTTCATTTTCTTGAGAGTAACTTTTATAAGAGTGACTTTTTCATGGTTAACATGCCTGAAATTGCAGGTTCTTTCTGAAGGAAAATTGTAAAAATGCTGTCATTATGGTTATTACTTCTCGAAGACATACAGATAGAAATAAGATTGTCTCTAATTACCAAGCAGTGGCACAGGTTGCCCAGAAAGTTTGTGGAGTCTCCATCCTTGGTGATAGTCAAAACTTAGCACAGCCGGTGGCTTAGAGCAGGAGACTTGGAGCAGACAATCTCTAGAAGTATCTCCTAACCTCAACTATTCTGTGACTCACTTGGAAAAGGACAGATCTGGCACTAACAGTGGTGAGTTCACACACTCTATTGTTAGTGCTTTGTAACGTGAGGTGTATGAGACCCTAAATATTTTTGTTCATCTGTTGAGTCTTTTCATAGTTAGAAGCCTAAGAAATTTCTTTTAGCAAATCCTACAGCTAAGTCACTGGGAATCACAAATTGCTTCAAATGCGGAAGTCAGATGATCTTGCTCCTTCCAACAGGTCAAGATTAGAATTTTGAGGTCCATCCTTGAAGATGGACAAATGGAAATTTGCATTCATCTTCAGGAATACTAATGAGGAATTAAGTTTCAGAGGTTATCAGAAATTGAATTAAAAAGGCAGAACAAAGAAGTAGCCATTCCAGGCGTGTGTTTGTGCCTATACAGCCTCCCCTGCTATTTCACCACTTTGCTTTTGTCCCTGAGTCTCACATGCCTCAGGACAGCAGGACACCATTTAGGTTTATCATGAACTTTGATGACTGGCATCTAGACTTCTGCTTTTTAGAAAATAAAAATCCTGTGGTCCCGGTGAAGTTCACAGGAGCCAGCACAATACCATTCAAAAAGGGCTTTAATCTCCGGTTTCTGTCCCTGTGGGATGCACAGCTCCCTGGCACGGCGCTATGGGATGTGCCGTGCCGGCTGTCAGCCAGGGAGGCAGCAGCACAGGAGTGGGTCGCTCGGAGCAGCAGCCGGATCTAGGGAAGAAGCCTTTCTTCCCTTTAAACAGATGGATTTAGGGGAAGGAGAAAAGGGGGAGGGAGGCTGAAATACCCAGTCCTTTTAGAATCTCTGAAGGTTAACTTGGATTGTTGCTCTCTCTTAACTTCTACTACCATAGCATGGGAACTGCCTTGTGGGTGTCCATGTAGCAAAGCCTGAGGGTTCCCAAATCGTGGGGGCTCCCAAAGCCCGGGCTCTCCCAAAGCCTGGGCTTAGTTCTGGGCAGGAAGGTGCTTCTTGCCCTGCTCTCGGCAGCCCTTAGCAGCTGGTTGTAATTACACACTGCAGCTTCAGAGGAAGTTGGCTGTGGGGAGTGCGCAATGCTTGGCTGCAGATCTGCTGCTTTTAAGGGTACAATGGAGATGGACAGGGTAAAAAACGGTGGCACACAGTGAAGGGGAGGGTGAAAGCCTAATTATCCCCCACTTAAACTGGCTGCCTTGCTAAGTCGTTACGTATTTCTGAAAGTCCCTTGATAGATGTAGATCCTAAATGAAATCAGATGAAGGAAAGACCATATTCAGATGCCAGGAACTCTTGCCACAAAGGATTAAAACTTCAGAAACAAAAAAACCCTCTAAAACTTTCTGGAAAAATATTTATTTTACTACTCTCTACCAAAAAAAAAAAAATTAGGCTAATTTATCTCTTTTGGAAAGAAAAATTACATTCAGCTAACATATTGCAATGACTATTTTTGGTCTTACCATTTAAAATTATAGAGTTATAAATAGAGCAGTGCAAAATGCTGCTATTTTGGTTCTCACTGGGGTTCACACAAACATTTGCTTTGCTTTCTATCATTAGATTCAACCCTCCACTCAATACTGATTCTTCTTTGAATACAGAAGATTCCTCATTTTTTTATTTTTAAACAGTCAAATCAATTTGTAGTTGAGATTTTTTGCTGACATTCGACCTTAAGCTATCTATTGTTTTTACATCATCTCAAGATTGCCAAAAGAACCGCAAAAATTTCAGTGAAGGTGGCTTATAGTGCTGATTTTGCGATGAAACCTAGAATGAGGCAAATTTTTTCTGACTGTGGACATTGTATCAAAAACTCTGGTTATAAGTCTCAGGAAAAGAACATTTGTAATAGAAGTGGCCAGTGAATCCTAAATAGCAACAGAATATATTGCTATGAAATGGTGTACCTAGAGGGGGAAAAAGTTATCCCACTCATGACAGAAAAGCAGCAGCTTCCTTGGAGCTGTTCTCAGATATTAGAGTCAGTCATCAACTCCCTGGTCTGTGGTGGCATCCTTCTGAATTTTGGCCCCTCCAGGCAACTGTGATATATGTTTTTAACAGATGAAACAGCCAAAGTGCATAGAGAAAAGGTGGGCAAGGCTACCTGCTGTGTGAGATTATATTTAGGGGTACAGCAGAACTGTGATTTGCATATGTTTGGGGTTTTTTCTTTTACTCTGTTTTTCAGATGTGAAAAACTTCTTGAGGTCATCTAGATGAGTTATCTTAAATCACAAAGTGTTGATTAATTATGGGTTGCTTAATCACATCAGCAGTTCTTTCAAGTAATGTCTGTGCTGTATGTGGATCTTATATATTGCTAGGCAAATACAGCTAAGCTTGAGTCTGGGAGATAACTGTTATGGCTGCTTTACTACCAGAGTATAACAGAGGATATTAAAACTTGGATGCTTTGGACAGGCTTCTCAGGTGAACTTTCCTGTCTGAAAGCCTTAAAGGTCTCTTGTTGAGAAACGTACTCAGGAGTTGAGCATTTAGAGGTCTGTGATGGGGAGGTGGGTTTAACCAAACTAGTGCCTAACTATTATGCCATTGCTTCTTTCTTTCTGTCACTTCATATAACAAGTATGTAAGAAAGAGCATTATGTACCTCTAATGGACCAAAGTCTACTTTAATTTACCCAGTCTAAATATACATATTTTTACATATGTAAAGAAAGTAATTTCACAGCTTTCAGTAGCCTTACTCCAGAGAATCCTAACTCTAAAGCCCATTGTGTCTCCAGATGTTTCTTCAGGTTTTCCTAGATCCTGGTTCCTGCTTACCCAAACCAAGAACTTACTGCTGTTCCCATCTTACTATGCATTAGGTTTCTGGGGAAATCCGGCTGTAGAGGGAAAAGGCTGATATCAACATGAAGACAAGATTTGGTCAAGACCTAGGAAAACTCTTGCACATTATATATCATGGGGTTACCTGCACAGATGGGAGGGAAATAGGGATCTGTAGCTCATAAACCTGTGTTTCCTTAGGTGAATAAATAGCCTTGTTATTGGAGACAGAGAACTGCACCTTCCCATCAGAGCAACACAGCTTATTTTATGGCAGGATCATAATTGAGACTTAGGTACTTATCTCAGGCACGTAGTATTATAGACAGTTTGACCAGAGACATCACCTTTGGTGGGGCTTTTGCCTTGAAAAAATTTTTATATTTAATAACATATCCCAGACAGTTAAACATTCAAAGGTACATTTATTAGCTGATACATTGCTCAGAAAAATACCTGACACTACAAACCCTCTTTGGCTTAAAAAGGAGATGGATTTTTTTCCCAGCTTAACATTAAAATGGTCATGGACTGAAATTTCTAGTAGAACACATTCTTAAGAGCAGCTTTTAAGCCTGTACAAATAGGCAGTTACTGTAAATGGAAGAAGTGGCAGTTTTTTAAGTATAGGAACAGTATGGATGCTGACCGAGGTTTATAGGGTTTGGAGATGAGTTATTGTTTCTTTGCATTAGGCATTAATGAAATAATTTGAAGATACAGGAGAAATTCTGATCCTAATGGTGGGTGTAGATAGTACTGATTAAATGGTCTGAATTTATGCAATACTTCTTTTAATAACAATGTCTATTAAAGACATCTGCAGGAAGTCTGTAACACTGATTTAATAGGGAGAAAAATTAACAAAGTTCTTTAGCAATTCTGTCTTCAGTATAATATTATTAACTGAGAGGGTTTATGTATGCTACATAATTAACTGAAGCTCTGCTCAAACTGAAATCAGGCCCACAAAACTTGCTTTTCTTCAGATCATGCTAGATTTTTAACACAAATATTTAAAATTACACAAGAGAATGAATATACTTTCACTTTCTTTAGGATTTTTAAAGACAATCAGGTCAGGCAGAGAAATATTTCTAAATACATATTCTCTCACTTTCAGTATGTGACCTCTCTAGCAATGTTAAAGTGCAACAAAAAAATTACCAGCTTCCTCCACTAAGTCATTACTGGAGAAAGAAATCACCTCCAAAGTGACTGAATTACAACTTGTAATAAAACACCCAGTGCTTTATACTGGCTTTGTCAGGGCTGAAAGATACGTCTTTAGTTATGAGAGAGACTAGGGGCAAAGGTAGGAATGGAATCACAAAGATCATGGTCTGGAAGAAAGCTTCCTTACAGGAATTAAATACTGAGTTTAAATTAATCCCATTGTTGCCTAATGATAGGTGACATTGTCAGGTTGTTCTTTTTTTTATAAACATAAATTATAAAGATTAAAGTAAAGTAATAAAACACTTTGGTTTTTTATCACTTAAATTTGGAGAGGCCTCATGTTTTCCACATATGTAGCCTTGATGATTCTTTAGGCAGTTCTGCCAGTGATAAAAGGAATAACTCACCACTGTCAGAGAATTTGGCTGTTTCATCACTGATGTGAGAGGCCAGCCTAACTCCATGGTGATTGCTGTCTAAATGACTTATGTAGATTCTTGGTGTACTTTTTGATTGAAGAATGATAACTCAGGCAATGAGTTATTTGGTGTCAGCCTCCAAGACAATCTGTTTTCTTTTTATAAATCCTACACCTTTCAGCCACCCATTTTAAAATAAGGCTATGGTGGGTTAGGTTCTAATGTGCCTTGGGTATTTAGTCAAAGGATAGTTAAATTAGGTTTGCTGCCATTGTTTCTTTTTTCTTTTTTTGTAAAATTATACTTCCTGAAGTGGTATTGAGAAAATGAGAGGTGAACTGAAAGACTATCTTTATTTTACAATATAGGAGTGTGACAGGGCATTTCCTTCCTGGTGGTAGTGACACTGTCTCTTCCCAAGAGAAGACCACATTGTCCAAGAATCCAGAGGGGAAAAAAATACGCTAACACCAGCCTGACTCTAAAGTCTTGGACACACCCAAGAGGAAGAAAAACAACAAGTACAAATTTTCTACAACTGAAAAATTATTAGAGATTGTGCAAGGAGGAAGGTTGTTGTACTGTAAATTTGGTAAACAAAAAGTAGAAATGCTGTGAAACTGACAGGTTTTCACGTTTGGTTTTTTTTCAGTTCTATCCAAGTATTTGGACGAAAACAGCAGCAGTGTCCTTGCTTTAGATTTTCTACATTTTTATTTGGAGGATTCCCTACATAACAGGATGACTGAGGAGTGTTAAATCTGAAGAGCTGCAGATGGTTGCTTGGGACATCCCTTTCTTAGTGTCTTTTACTCTTTTTAATTACAGTAAACCAGCTAAATCATACAGAAATAGTTGCAGCTTATATTTATGTTAAGCCAATCAATCTCTTGTGTTTCTCTATCTTTTTTTCAATTTGGCTCTTAATTTTTAGACAAAGCAGTGACTGAAAGGTATAGGTGAGTTTTACAGTATTTACACTACAGTAATGCACAGGGCTCCAAGTTAGAATCCATATCCTTTTAAGTCAGATGTTTAAGCAAATGTAAGGATGTAGTTCCTTCTTGAAAGTGTGTATGAGAATGATCTGTGTCTTGATTTGTGTCACCAGATGAAAGATACCACCTTTTGTCAGTCCCATTTAAACCTTGAAATGACAGTGCATCATTATGTGATTACTTTCAAAGAATTCTAGCTATACAAAGTTTAGTATTTGTCAAAGAAAAGAAGAATTATTCATAAGGAGAAAAAGCTAATCACAAAGAATTTGTATGTACAGAGCAAAAAACTGTCCACTATCCTTACTGAGGTAGTTCAGTGAGTGTCCTGTGGGTTCATTTCATATGGGAGGTTCCCATTAGTCACCCAAAACAACTGAGAACAGGATTATAACAGATGAGGGTTGCCATTCTTCACTTTTCTCTCACTTTTATTTTCATCCTTTTCTAATTTTTTATCTTCCATGTGTATTTTTAGGTTTTCATTTGTATGTTGAGCTCTCTCATGAAAAATAAGGACTTGCAGTCTTCCTCACTGTCATGGGAACAGACTGTTAACTTTTGATCCCAAGCAGCAGCACTCTGGAATTCATGGCAACAGGCAGGGCAGGGCTGCTGGCCTTGGCAAAGTGCAGGGCATGTCTGAGATCCAGAACTGCCTGCTATACTCAGTGGGCAGTCCTGAGAGCTCTTCTGGTGCAGAAGTCGAGTTCAGCAGCAGTCCATGGGTGTGCAGACTTCCCACTCACAGCCATTTCCATGACCACTCCATTGATGCTGTGGTGGTTGCTACATTGCGCTTACAGTAGATCCTGCCTTCCATTCCACTTTTCATTCTCTCCATTCAAGGGCTGCATGAAGGTCCAAGCCTTCGGATCCGAACTTGCTTTTTTATGATTCTGACATTCGGATTTATTGATGTTTGATTTTTCAACCTGACAAAACCTCACTTTTATTTTTGTTGCGGTTTGAGGTTTGGGAAACTGGGCAGAAACACCAATTTGTGTAGTGGTTTCATTTTGCCTATTTGAGTTTCTGGTTAAATGCCAGCACACTTACCAAAATTTACCTGATTTTTGTGGTGAGATAAGGATTAGGAGTAGGCAAAGCAGGCTCAAACTTTAAGAATATGAGGAAAGTTTATTAATAAACCTATGACAAGGAGAAAAAACAAGAAGAATCAGAATAAAACATTTAGAACACCCTTCTTCCCTCCCACCTCTCCATTTCTTTCCCACTGACCATACAAAAAACACTTCAACTTTTAGTCAGTTTACCACCTCTGAAATAGTCTTTATCTCAGTTCATTTAGGGAGAGAAGTCTCTTTTGCTTATACCATGGACTTTCTGTAAGAAAATACAGTTTTATGGGTTCAGCCTCACAACTAACAACCATCTGGGAGGAAAATTTGTTTGCTGTGGAAGATCCCTCCCCCCATGCCAGTAGCCTTCCCACAGCTACTACAGGGGTACCCTTTTAAGGATGAGCAGTTCTATTACAGCAGTAAAGAAATTCCCCTTTTTGTTACTGGTAACACAAGTTTTCCAGCAACTCCCCAGGACAAGGGACAGCTTATAGTCTTTTTTGTTGTCTCTGTTCAAGTTTCTCATTAGGNGCCGCATGGCCTGGCCAAGCCTCACCATGGGCGCGGAGAGGGGAGAGCGACCTCTTCTCTCAGCAAACCTGAAGTCTAAAAGAGAGTCTTCAGATTCTCTCCTGGTTTTATGAGTTCTGGAGGCGAAAACTGCAATACCTCCTTTTGGATACGTCATTTCCTGCTCGACCTCTTTCTGTCTGTACCGGAACTTTCAATTAAGGTTACCCCACGACAATTTTCTAATTAATTTTCATTCTTTCTCTACAGTAAAATCTGCCAGTCATGGGAAATTATGTGAGTGATTCTGTGGAGGCTAACCCAAGATTGCTGAACTCATTTTCATGCATGGCTAAATGCAGAATTGAACCTCATGCTCCAGAAGTGAAAGGTTATTGATTTTAGATAATTTTAAAATGATGCTATAGGAGTTGATACAGCTACTGTCAGTCTACCCTAATCCTGTTCTGTGTTGACTCTGCCCTTGCGAAGGCACTGCTTTCTGTCAGTGATTAAGAGGAGAGATTGGTTTTCAGTGCTGTGCTGATTCAGCACAGTAAAGATTCAGTACATTAGCAGGGACTGTGAGGGAATTTTAAATATTGGTAGAGTACCAAACCTCTACTGTTACTATGTCTTGGAGGTGAAATTTCAGTGTAATTACTGTACCAGGCAATATGGGAGAGGTGACAGCTCTCTGAGTAGTAAGAGAGAAAAATGGAGAAACCTTGTATCCAGTTTTTGGCTTTTATTATGATGTGCAGAATATAGGCCTGTAGAGCTAGTATGCTTTCTACTGGTCTCTTCATTTATTAACAATACTACATGGACAGCTGCGTAATAATTAACTCTGCTAGTTCAGTCTCTTTGCACTTTATGGAATGATACTCTATAATCTTGAGGTCTCTTCTTGGTTTTTTGTTTTTTCTCTATCTGCACAAAGTTAGATGCTTTCATAAATACAATACGTAGCTCAGTTAGTTTTGGTGGATCATGAGGTGCTCTTACACACATAAAGCTGCCTAATCTGTTCATCCACCTGATGGTGTGACACTGACATAGAAATTGAAGTAGTATGCCCTTAAACACCAAGGAAGCCCCACCAAAGAAAAGGGGTTTTTTTCAGCTGGTAATGTGCATAGCTGCACTTGGGACAAAACTGGTAAAATGGGGTTAAGGGACTAGCTGCTGAATATTCCAGCTTGAGATGATATGTGACATAGAACTTGCCTTGGTATCAAAATATTGCTAAAAAACTGGATGAATAACACAGATTAGTAGGAGAAATGGGAGTCAGACAGGTGAAATGGAAATGAATGACTGTGCATCTCACAGGACAAGAATGAAGCAAAAAACAAATCTATACATACAGGTATTGATGCTATACCCTGGAAAAGTTAAAAATACTATTATTTATTTCTTGTTTTATGATGTATTGTTTATGGACTATGTATTTCTGCAAAGGTAGTGCTTTAGTGGTTTTGGTAGGTAGTGCTGGATTTCTCTAGAATATGTCCCACATGAGTCATGGGAACATCGATGAGGTCAAAGGCCCAACAATGTGAATGTTGTGTCTGTATCACCTTATTCAATCAGAATGCATTGATGAGCTATCAAATACTAAACATGCTCAAAAAGCTAACAAGTCACCTTAAAGTATCTGTTGCATGAAAATCACTCTATGTTACCTTGATACATCACAAGTCTTTGTTATATACAGGTGAAAGAGGGTCTGGAAATAAGGATGTAAACACCTCATCTGGGCATGTTTGCCACATAAAATCAACTGTAATTATAATAGCAATTTGAAAGCAATGCCCCCAGTAGTTTACTAAGTTTGGGGTCCTAATAAATAGAGGACATGCCAATGCAGGTAGCAGAGTGAAATGAAGAATTGCAGATACTGTCTTTTGGCACTTCTCTGTTTTGTGGCTCATAAATGCTCTGCAAAGAGGAATAATGTCACTCAGAAAGGTCTGAGAACCACATGCTAATAAATGCTAATTACTATCAGTATATTTATCAGGCAAACTCAGGAATCAGAACAGATACAAATGAACCCTCAATTATGTCTGGTTACATCCAGGAAAACCAGAAGTCCTTTTGCAGTTGTTTGTCTGTTTACCAGCCACATCTGCCCTATATATATATAATTTGCACGACTATGTATAATGAATACATACACATATACATAAGCATATATATGCTCATGTATACATATATATCTTGCTGAACATTAAGATTGCTCTTTAAGAATGACCTAACACCCTTGGATTCCATATCTTTGGGGAGCAACAGAGGTCAAAATGCTCACTACTGTTGTGTTCATTTCAACATGAAGAACTATGTGAAAATGAGAGAGTTTAGCAAGAACATTACTAAGAAATTCCACACAAGACAATTAAATCCATAAAGGCAATATGAAGACTACAGAAGAACACCCAATAGGCAGCAGAGTGCCAGTCCACACCTTTTAATGAACACGCCTGAAGTACAAATAAGCAGTCATGGCCAAACAGCAAAGAGAAATAAAGAAGGTGTTCTTCCAAAAGCTAAAGACATATGCAAATGAAAAAAAAAACAAAAAACAAACCAAAGTATCATATACACTGACAGATATACTCATAACTGTTATGAGTATGAGACATAACTACTGAGAATAAAAGAATTCATCAATATTCTTTTTTCAATCCATCAGGAAGGAAAAAATTGCCAGTGAGTCTGAATATGACAAGGGTATAAACTGAACTCTCAGGGAGGGCAAAGTCACTGGAGAGAAGCTGAACAATTTATATCCTTTTTTCGCTGTGGAAGATTTGATGACCCTGACAGGATGCCAGGTGCCCACCAAGGCTGCTATATCACAGCCCCCCTCATCTGGACAGGGGAGAGAAACTACAACAAAAGGCTCATGAGTTAAGGATGGGGAGAGATCACTCACCTATTACCATCATGGGCAAAACCACCTCCCTGTCCTTCTGCACTAATCTTGGTGTCTGCAAAGTTGTTTCTCTCACATATTTTTACTCCTCTCTGTGGCTGCAGTTTTGCAGCATTTGTTGTTTCCTCTTCTTAAATATGTGACCCCATAAGCACATCACTGATCATCTCAGCCTGGGCCAGTGGTGAGTCCATCTTGGAGCCAACTGGAATTGGCTCAGCCAGCCTATGTGGACTTGTGGTAGAACTCCTCAAATGACTTTCTGGATCAAGGAGTTCGTGAAGAGGCAAGGAGAGACTGGAAAAAACTTTGGAAGAGATGCTGTAGAGTCCACTAACTAGATAAATCACATAACCTGACTTGAAAATGTTTGAAGGCTGGAAGGCAGTATGTCCTTACCCTGTTCTGTTTTTTCATGAGTGTCCACTCCTGTGGCTACTATGGGAGATGGAGCACTGTGCTAGATGGACCTGTGGTGTGAGCCAGTAAGTTCATAATAACTTTCTCATTGCACACCAAAGTCAGAATTAAATAAATTAACTTATTAACAACTTAAATATATTTGTGACTTTCAAGCTCCCTAAGTAAATGTAATGCTATGGGAATTTAGGACCAGAAGGAACTTTAAGAACCCAATCCACCACTTTGTTCTATGGCAAAATCAATTACATTGGTGTCCTTAGTGACAAATTTGTCTAACCAGTTCCTAAAGCTTTCAATGAAGGAGACTCAATGGCCTCATAAGTAATCTATTTAAGTCTGACTGTTCATACTATGGAAAGGATTTTTTCCCTGTCTAACTGGAATCCAATCAGCTGTTGTTTGCTGCAACCCCTTAGTTAGCTGCAAGCCTGAGCTAGGATTGGAGGCGTCCTAGACTTCTAAAGAATGTTGTCCAGTGACTTCCGTGATTCTGGAAATAGCCTGAACACAGACTTGGTTTTTAATGTAGCTAATAGTTATATGTTTTTTATTTGGGGTATTATGACCAAGCATGATCAGAGATTACTTCTGTATCCTTTTACAGTTTTTCTTGTTATTTTAATGTCTCATTTCTTTAGCATTTTCTGGCTTCAGGTAAACTTTTCCTGAGCAGTACTTTCTAAACATAGCATGTTTTGACTTCGCTGTGGCAAAATCTATTTGAAAGGTGTGTCTACAGAAAAAGTGGAACAAAAAGATTTCTTTTAAAATTTTAAAATATTACTGAAAACGGGTAAGTAGTATTTTCTTTCCTGTAAGGTCTAGTTCTGGTTTTGCCTGTAATTTGCTGAGCTGTATGTGTTTGAGATTAAATGTTTGAGCTTTCTTATGTGATGCTACTCAGTTCAAGCAAACTCTGCTTCTTGCAGATGATCATTAATTGCATTTCCCATTCTCCAGGTATCTGTCTTGAGAAGAGGGTTCTGCCTAGCAGAAATGCTAAGCACCTACAGATTCAACTGCAGTTGATGTGGGCTGCTCTTATAAAACATAGTGTGCTCTGAGTTGTGTAAGCCTTTATAAAAAATCAGCTCAATTGGGGCATTTTAGCAAAATCTCTTAAGCTAAATTTCCTTGTTCTCAGTCTCCACTCTCGGTCTCCGCTCTCCAATGTAAGAGCGCTTTCTTCTCACTTGCCATGAATTGTGAAAATCAGTTTATTGGTACAAGTGAAACACTCTGGAGAAGGAGTGGTAGCCATTCTTAGGAAATGAATGTCTATGAACAGGGTTTAAATTAGTAAATACCCATGAGGTGATATGAGGAACTGAAAGGAAAAAAAATGTGTTAAATATGCTCCTCACTGGTGAGCACTGACGATTCTGTGTGTAGAATGAAACAAACATCCTGTGGAAAAATAGCATGTAATGATGTATTTGAAGACTTCATCATGATGTGGATTGTGCAAAGAAGCCAACGAAAGATCGCTCAAGTGCTTTGATTTTGGTGGTTTTAAACTCATTGCAAGGCTGCAACCTCAGTGATGTACTTTTAATACAGGTTTGTAAATGTATGTGATATAAAGGTTTATTTGTAAGTTGTAAAGTCTAGTGGTTTCAATGAAATAATGCTGTTGTCAGTCAGCACATTGGCCCAAAGAGGAAAATATTGTATTTCTTTTTCTTGAAGACTGAACTTACGAAAAATTACCACTATGGAATCTTACCCTTTATTTCTAGTTCCCTGTAATTTAAGCATTTATAAAAATGTTTCTATTTGAATGTTGAACTTGGTTTGTTGTGCCAAGGGTTGCAGAACAATTTTCAGTTTTCCATATGAAAGAGGACGAACGATAGTTTTCAGTAGCTTCAGTCTTATCTTCTTGCTCAAAAAATTCAAAGTGATCATGTTCACACTGGAATTCTTATAAATGGCTGACATCTATACAGGAATTGCCCTGGAGAAAAAAAAATTCCCCTGACTGCTTCCTCATTACCAAAGTTGGGCATTTGATTTCCATGATAGGGGTTTTTTTGTTTGTTGCCCTGTGAATTCAGGCTATGTTGAAATGGGGCAGTCATTACTGAGAAGCAGTGGGCTACTCAGTCTAAGAATGACTTAAATCTAGTATTTCTAGTGAAACCTTGAAGGAATCTCCAGAATCTTCTCTTTGAGATTTTTCCTAGTGTCTTTTCTTCTCATTGTATCCTCTCCACTCCCCTGCCTTCCCCAGTTATTCTCTTGGGATCAGTGTGACAGATCAAAGGCTGAGATGGGGCCTGTGCCTGAGTGATGACTTTCCCCCTTCAAGCTCTCTGCTAGCTGTCTCCATGGATATCTCCTACAGATGTTAGCATCAAAACCAGACCTTCAAATTAACAGAAGGACATACTGTGGCAAATCAGAATTAATTCTCTGAATTCTTCCTAAAATAAGATGTATAGCAGTAACACTAATCTGACAGGATAGTGCGTGGATAACAATGCCCATTCATGGCATTTATTTTCTTTTTTGTGTTCTTATTGTGGCATATCTGTAATCAGAACAGGAGAGAACAAGTCCACATTTTGCATTCTTTCCCTATATTTTTCCAGCCCTCGTTCATTAGAGTACTTAGATATGTGTGTATCTCAGTCCATGTGCCTGTCCTGTTACAATAACTGCTGAATTGGGGCTTTCAGTGTTGGTCACAACTGGAAAGATTTTGTAAAAGATCTGATTCGGATTTGCCATGTTCGACAACTTGACATGTACAAGCTGGAGAATGTGTTTTGAGGGTGTTTTGGTTTTGTTTGTATTTACAAAGAGTGATTACTCTACTTCATGCAGTGCCTTAAATCTCTGCCTTTTGCAATTTGAACTTTCTTTCTGATTTTCTTTGTTGCTTCCCCTTTCTGCCTTTATTGTTTTGTTCTTGTGTTCCTCTGAAGCTTTGATGACTTTTTCCTTAACTATTTAGAGCAACTTTTTTTTGCTTCAGACTTGGTTCGTCCCTTGAAGAATTCCTCCAGCTCTGGATGTTCTGACAGCCATAGCTTGTGGCCACCCTAAATGTCATGAGAATTTTTGCCATGCTGTAGTTGGATTTCACAGATACATTCACTCATGGAGGTTGTGGGGTTTTTAGTTTTCAGTCAACCCTCAATATACAGTTTTGCTTTAACTATTCTCAAAATGGCGTTATTATTATTATTTTTTTGACTATGGATGTATTAGGCAACATGCACCTCAGTAGTTTGTGGTAGTAAAGGAAGCACATCTGATTTGCTGTTAGGTAGCACTGTGTCCAAGAAACCTTCAGCTGAAATCCTCTGAAACCCTTTTCAATATGTAAGAAAGCTGCTCCTTGCAGACCCAAGAAGTTCAAAGTTATTCAGTGAACACCTTACGTGGTTGCCTCTACGTTGGCCTTCCAGCCGACGCCTGTTTCACCAGGTCATCCACTGATTTAGACATAAACCATTTAATTATAGTAGGAGCTTTTGGAAAGGTTTCTGCCCAGGTGGCCACTCTGAAGGTTAATCTCTTGCCCAGGATGGTTTGAAACTTGCTGTCACAATGATTGGAGTTTCCAGCGTGACTGGCAGTGCCAGGAACTAAAGTGTGGTTTCTGATGGAGTGGGATTCCCATTTGTCCTCACAGTGGTATTTTTCATGTTGCCCATCGACTGAATAACCCTCTAGGTCAGTTCACCAAAGGAGAGTGGTATGTTGCTCTGCAAAGGCATATATTCTGTATTTTTTATAGAGCCCCTCCTACTAATATGACTAGCTAGAATATCTGTAAGGCTGTGCTTGTTCTGAAACCACTATTGATTAAATGCTGAGATGAATTTTTTTTTAGAAGCTGTCATTGGAACATGCTTAGACTGCACTTGCTGTCAGCTTAACAGTCATGTTTCTGTGTCTTCCTCTAAATTCCTCTCCCAGCTGGGCTCTTTCATATCTTAGCATTAAAATAGTTCCTTCCTAATTAGACAGATCTCTGTCATGATAATCATCTTGAGAACGTATGCTGTATTTTCATACTGTGTATCTTTTCACAGATCAGGCCTGTGCTTTATAATTTTTCAAAATCGTAACTCACTGAATAGATCTCTCACCAAGCAATCATCTCCTGTAACTGGTAATTAGTGTCCTGTCAGCTGATATTGGTAGGCATTAGTGTTTATCTGCTGCCATCAGCAAGTTCATCTTACATCATTTGGAATTCTGATAGATTTGATTCTTTTTAGATTCCAGTTGTGAAGATAGTATTCCAAAGCTGATGTGCAGACAGGAAAAAAAAGGTTATAGAGCAAATAAACACATTTGTGCATGCAAAGTGAATTTCTACAGAAGAGGTGTTTGCAAGTCCATGGCCATAAGAGTACACACGATCATGAGTGAGTCTGTGCTTGTGTCTGACTACAGAATAGAGTTGTTTGGTCAAGGTTGTGAAGAACATCTTCTTTAATGACAATAATCAGTAGTTAAAATTGATATCTCTCTATTTCCTGTATTGCTCAGGCTATAATACAAGGGTTTTGTTTCCTGTTTTTATTTATTCAGACTCAGAGGCTTAGCAGAAGTGTTGTCCTTTTCAAAAATTGGATTTAAATAGTTCACTAAATAGCTTATTTTACTTTAGCTTTTTAGAAGCTGGTAATTGTTTATGTAAGTGTCCTTAAAATAAATGATGCAAAAATGAACTGTGAAATCTGATCTCTATTATGCTATTTCACAAATGCCACTCAATACTCAGCTTTAAAGAAAAACCTCCCATCAGAAGAAAATTTTTAGTTTGCTCTTAGGTGCTGGATGACAGCTGTAAAATAACAGAGGACAACTGCCATTTTTTAAAAATGGTGATTGTGTTGATTGTCTTTAGATATAGGAGGGAGTGCCTTATCTTATAAAATATTGTACTGTAGAATAATGCAAGAATCACCACTGTGCTCTTAAAACGAGTGGAGAAATAGATATATATTTTCTCAGCTTTGCTTTAACCTCAGTCAATGAAAAAATACCTTTAAATCAGAATCAAATGGTCTTTGAATGTATTCCAATGGAGGGGTTTTGTTGGGGGACTTTTGTGTTTTGTTTCTTTCTTCCTTTCTTTGGTTGGTTGGAATTTTATTTCCACAAAACCGGTGATTGATTTGTTTGCAAAACTTCTAACACTAAGCACTGGTTACTCTAAAACTTCTTTTACTCAAATCATTACCATTGGGCTGTGCAGCCTGGCAGAACCAAGATATGTAGCCAAGAGATAAAAAAACCCTACATTTTTAATAGGCCAAAATTAAATTCTACAGCAATACAGCTTACACTTAAAAATTACCACGTTGACAGCTGCCAAAGTGATATACTGGAAGTTAAGGTGTATTTGTGTGACTTCATAAAGACTGAAAAATGCTATTAATTGTAGTCGTAGGAAAAGAAGACAACTTCTGTAAAATGCACCGAAAAAGCAGTCTGTAAGAAGACTACTGCTTTTACATGTATTTCTGACCCTGTGGGTGTAAGAAACGCTTCTTTTTCTTGGAGTCGTTTGCTGCCCAGCACACTGTGGAGCCAGGCTGCAGCACACGAGCTGCGGGCTGCAGGGGGCACTGCGGAGGAATCCAAAAAGTACTCACTGTAAGTTAAACGCACTTCACAGCCCTCTCCCTCCCTGGCCTGATTACATTTTCCATTTCAATTTAATATTACTTATTATAATGTTATTAATAATAATAATAGTTTTTTAATAAAAAACCTCAAATCCCTCCCTCCACTTCTTTTTTCTTCCTCTTTCTGTTCTTTCGTTATATCTTGACTATTCAATTCAAGAGTTACTGGAGAGATTACAACACATCCCCCGTCTCCAAATTAAGAGAGGCACGAATCTCTATAATTGACTCAGGATTGCGGTTTCCCCACGTTCTTACGCTGCTTCTGAGTAGAGCTGCAATTTCCCCTGCTTGTTCTGTGATAAAGTAGTAATCGATGATCATGAAGAACTTTAAGTATCTTCACTGTGGTTCTCAAACTGATACTACATAAAAGTTGTTTGTTTTTTTTTCTGGAGGGAATACGTTTTTGTTAATCCCAATGTAGGGAAGGTACTAATAGCTGTTTTTATTTGTCCACTATTATGTTCCATCTCAACAAAGTCATGAATTGTGACAATAGGCATGAAATCAACCCCAAATTTCATACTGCTGAGCACTTGACAAAGACTGCTCTTTGCCACTGTATCTTAGAAATAGTATCCTATGCTAATCTGCAGTGGCAAAAAATGAAGACGGTTTAAATCAGATTACATGACTAATGCATCAGTACCCAATTTTCTTTATATCAGCTGCATGTTAGAGAACATGGGTGTCTCTCTGAGATAATTCTGTTCTATACAGATGTATTTTTAAAAATGGAAGTGCATTTCTCTTAGGGCTAGGTAGAAAATTACAATCAATGACAATCGTGGGTGCAATAGCTTTGTCTGCAAAATGGTTTAAAACTAGATTCCCGGGATGTTATTCTTGATCCATTAATCACCCGCGCTCTATATGGAGGCAGCCACCGTTCGCCTGGAAAAATGTTGCTGCCCAACGTGTCATGTTTCTTCTGTTGTTTAAAATAGAAAGTTCAGCCCCGTGCCGGGGAGGCGCAGGGCTCCGCGCTCCGCTCCCATTCATTATGCAACAGTTGACACAGAAGGGAAAGGCGGCACACGCCGCTCGGGCGCGGGCTACGGCCGCCTGCCCGCCGTGTCCCCGCCTGCGCCCCCCGGCGCCCGCCCGCGGNCCCAGAGGAGCTGCCGCCGCCGCTGCCGCCGCTGCCGCTGCGGTGTTTACTGAGCGCTCCTGTCCTGATATCACTCCGCTGGCACGGAGGAGGAGGAGGTGGAGGAGGAGAGCATTTGATCATTGTGATGGTGGCAGGAGGAGCAGCAGCCAGCACGACAGAGCAAAGCGTTAGGCTGTATCAGCTCGGCGTTTGGCAGAGACTTCAGAGCGCTACTTTTTTTTCTTTTTTTTTTCCTCTCCAGCTCGGTCCGGATTGTTCATGTGTTTACTTCCCCCAGCCCGAGGATTTGCTATTTAGGTTCCTGTTGAAATGCAACTGAGCAGCCAAAGTACTTTGCGAACACGGTGCGGCATAAACACCAAAACTTTTTTCTTGAAGGAAAATACAATAAGCAAGCGGCTTTGCCTGTCTTTTGATGCCGTGGAGTGCGAGTGAGTGTGCCGTGTGTGCCCAGCGTGTGCCTGTGCTTGGATGTGTGTGTGCGAATGTGCGTGTGAACGGGTGTGTATGTGTGTGCATGTGGAGGGGCGCGTGTTTCTCCTTATCCATGGGGAGAGAAGGCTTTTGGCAAAATCTCCGGAAATCTCATGGAATCTGTTTTGAAATAATGGATTATAAAAAAGAAAGAGGAGGAAAGGAACTGGTCTGATATCTCCTGGAGTTTGCTAACCCGAATTGCTGCTGCTTAGTTTGTTGTGCTTTTTGTGTGTGTGTGTGTGTGTGTGTGTTTGTTGGTTGTGTTGCTGGCGATAACCTTTTAGCACCTTCTCTCTTTATTTCCCTCCCCCCTTCCCTCTCTCTTTTTAATGTTTTGGAGCTTCTCGAGAGGGATTGGCTGGGGGGAAAGAGAAACATTTGCTTGGGATCGCTGTTTCCCTGATACATGATGGTGCCCCCTTCCCCCCCCTCCCCGGTTCTCTAAAAAGTATCCCATCAGGACCCCAGAGGAGACTGTGTGTGAAGGGTAGGATAAAAAGTTCTTCCAAAATAGTGTGCACGGGGACGAGGATGGGGGATTTTGCAGCCCCCGCTGCCGCCGCGAATGGCAGCAGTATTTGCATCAACAATAACCTGAACAGCAGCCTCAGCGGGGCCGGCGGGGCCGGTATCGGGGTTAACAGCACTCCCCATGGCCCTCCTGCCGCCGCTCCCGGTAACAATAACGCTAACAGCGGCGGAATTCCCAAGCACAGCACGGTGGTGGAGCGGCTGAGGCAGCGCATCGAGGGCTGCCGGCGGCACCATGTCAACTGCGAGAACAGGTACCAGCAAGCCCAGGCGGAGCAGCTGGAGCTGGAGCGCAGGGACACGGTGAGCCTCTACCAACGGACCCTGGAGCAGAGGGCCAAGAAAACCGGCACCGGCGGCGGCAGCAAGCAGCAGCACCAGAGCAAACAGCAGCAGGATGCTGAGCCCACGGCGGAGCAGAGGAACCACACGCTGATCATGGTAAGGGGATGCGGGACGAGGAGCGGAGGGGTGGCTGTCCACTCCGCATCGCTTGCCGGGATGAGCTGGAGGTCGGCCCCGTAGTTTGTCAAGGGGGAACGAGGCTCGACTCAACTTTGGCGGTGGCAGGGTCTCTGGCGGGACGAGCAGGCGGGAGCTGCCGGGACGCTTCGCAACTTCTCATGGGTTGGGGTAGAGGGAGCGGACAAACTTTTTTCCCCCCGTCCCTTTCGGAAGGGTAGAACTGGTCTGGGGTAAGGAGGAAGGAGCTGTGCCGGGCGTGCGCCGCGGGCTGCCGAGAGCCGGGGGAGGGTTTTGTGTGCGTGTGTGTGTGCGTGCGTGTTTCGCCACGGCCTCTCTGTGCGGGGGGCTGGCCGCCTTTAAATCCCGCCGCGGAGGAAGGTGGAAGCTGACTCCGCAGGCTGGGCAGGCGGCAGGAGGAAAAGTTGGGCAGGTTTCTCGCCTAGGCTGCCCCGGCGTGCAGCAGCCCGGCTCCCCACGCGAGCTGAATCGCGTCCCAAAGTTTCCTTGGGATTTAANCGCTGCCCCCGCCCCCCGGCGGGGGAGGTCTCTTGGACAAAGCGGCGGGGTGGCGGCCATCCCGGTGGCTGTCCTTCCTCTCGCCAACCCCCCCCGTACGTGAGAGGAGGGGGCCTTGTGTTTCTCCGGGGCCGCGCCGAGCCTGCCCAGCCCCGGCCGCAGTGCCGGTTCGGTGCCGGGCAGGTCCTCCCCTGCGGGACGCCGGGCAGCCCGGCGGGCAGCACCCTTCCCGCTGCCCTGGCGGGNTTTCGCCACGGCCTCTCTGTGCGGGGGGCTGGCCGCCTTTAAATCCCGCCGCGGAGGAAGGTGGAAGCTGACTCCGCAGGCTGGGCAGGCGGCAGGAGGAAAAGTTGGGCAGGTTTCTCGCCTAGGCTGCCCCGGCGTGCAGCAGCCCGGCTCCCCACGCGAGCTGAATCGCGTCCCAAAGTTTCCTTGGGATTTAAGGAGCTTAGCGAGGAGCGGAGGGGGGGAAGGGGGCGGGGGCTGAGCCGGTAGGAGCGTAGCGGCAAGTAGGAAGCGGAGTTTCCCACTCCCAGGCTGCACCGATGATGAATAATAAGAGGAGTGCGGGGGGAGCCGGGCCCTGCGCTCCGGCAGAGCCTTATTTATAGCAGGTCGCGGCCGCCAGTCGTTCTGGTTGGGGGGCCGGTGGTGTTCGTCCCGGCCGGCGGGGGCAGGGGGGCGGCTCTGCCGCGGGGGACACGCGTGTGTCCTGACGTGTCCCCGCGCGGGGCGGGCCCGGGTGCCCGGCGCTGGGGGCGGGCACGGGGCAGATGGGTCCTCGCCGTCTGCCGGGCGCACAATGGGCGGTGGAGACCGGCGGGGAGGAGGGGAGGTGCGATGGCAGTGTGTGGTTTACAAGCTTCGCACGTCCCTCCCTCTCGCCTTCCCCCGCTGCGCGGGGAGGCGCGGCCGTGCGGGAGGGTCCAGAAGGGCGGCAGCTGCTGCCGGCCCCCGCCGGGGGAGGGCTCTCTGACAAAGCGGCGGGGGGGCGGCCATCCCGGT
>VZTZ01006142.1:274045-314469 GCA_013400955.1 Drymodes brunneopygia
CCTTCCCGCTGCCCTGGCGGGCGCTTTGCCTGCCCCCAGCCCCGCTTCCTCTCGGTGGGGTGACTTGAGGTGGGGATCGCTTCGCCAGCGGCAAACAAAAGCTCAGCGCCGAGCGCTGCCCCCGCCTCCTGGCCTCGGGAGCGCGACTCCCGGCAGCTCGGCGCATCTCCCGGCGAGGCCAGTCGGGAGGCGGGGATGCGGTGGGAGCGGGGCCGGGGGGAGCGCGGGCAGAAGCCGTACAAAGCGGCGGGGGTGGCGGAATGTGTCCGTGTGCGCTTGGCAAACAGGAAGTAGAACGACCTCCCTGACATCTTTCCTGATGTTACCAGCGAGGCATAACCATGTTTCTCTTCCTTCTGACGCTTTTCCTCAGGACCGAGGCTTTTAAATACACGCTGCACCTCAGTACTTTGCCTCGGCTTGCTCCCGGGGCAGCAACAGAGTCACTCCCTAAACCCGATGAGCAGGGACTATCTTTTCGTCAGCCCAACTCCTCAAATAGATTTTCACATCTCATCTCGTTTCCACAAGATACAGGAAAGGGCTGGAAGCTTAGGAGACATTCTCAGAATGACTTCTCTCCAGGGCAGCGTTGTGGTGCTCTGTGTCCCCATCCAGCTCCAGAACAATTCGGTGCTTTGGGGCCTAGGCTAGTGGTGGGTTGTCCTTTCCCCTTATTCCCAAACCCCGGTGCTGAAGCATTAAAGCCAGGATTTTTAGGTAAGCAGGTCATTGGTCTTCCCTTGAAGTTGTGGGACAGAAAGCCGAAGCTGTAATATGGAAGTTGTAGAAACAAAATAACAAAAGGAGGAAGTGCAGTTTCAGCTCTCACTGTTACTAGATTCTTTCAGGTTGGGACATTGGAAGTGCTAAGAGTAGCCTAATTAAGGAGTAGTTTGCTATGAAATTCATTGTAACCCAATTCCTGTGCTCTGATCTTCATATTATTTAAAAATACTCAATATGCCCTATACTTTTAATCTTAAAAACATAAATTCTACTGCCTTATTAGAAAAAAAACCCATTTCCATTTAAAAAAATACACAACTGTTGCCAAAAAATCTAGAAACATCATCTGCTTTGTTTCACTTGTAACATCTTAATTATGATTTTTGACTAATGTCTAAGAACATTGGGAAACATCCATGGGAACATGAAAGCAATACTTAAAACTCCAGAAATTACTATTTTTAAAGCAGTCAAAAAGTATTTTCTCTGAGACATTTAAGCTTTTTGCAGTAAATTAAATGCAAACCCCCAAACTTCTTAGTTTCTAGCAATCTTAACAGCGTGGTATGTTTAACTGTGTTATGTGCATCATAATTTCATAATTTTTATATTTTTATTTAGCAAAACAATTCAACTTAATTAATTTTTTTTTTGTCACATGCCAAAAAAAGTTCACTACATTTAGGGATTTTCTCCCTTATTCTCTGGTAAACTCTAGTGGAGAGTTTTACAGTGGAACAGTCATAGATCTACTACTCCTTTACTCTTCACACAAAAATCATTATTAAATTTTTCCCTCATGTTATTAAACCACATGATTTGGAAAACAAGCAGTTGGGATTAACAAACGCAATGAGGACAGCAAGAAATGCTTTTTTTGTTCTTTTTTTTTTTCATCAAAGCAAATTAAAGGAAAGTATTATCTCTGTGTGTGTGTGTGTGTATGTGTCCTCCCAACTGAGAGATGCTGAGAAGGGAGGGGAAATGTGCTTAATCCAGGCAGCCAGTCACCCAACAAACCATCCCAGAAGCTTGTACTGACACATGCTGAGTGCCCTTCAGCAAGCTGGGTAAAAAAACCAAAAACATCTTTAGAAGATGATTATTTAAGAACATGCACTCTGATTTTCTTCACTGGATGGAGTACAAGCAATGCAGTTAGTACAGTGATTCTTGTTGTCACCCCCACAATTTGCACCCTTCCTCCCAGAATTCATGGAAGGCACTGTGCAGTTTCCACTGTTTAGGACTCTGTGTCAACTGACAAGTTATCAATGGAAGCCTTTTTTCAAAATGGGGTGTAGGAGCATAGACTTGGCTGTATTTCATGGGTTGCTGTTCTACCCTGAATTTGTGTCTTGTTATAGAGAAAGTTTTCACTTGCTGAATTTTGAAATACCTGGATTTATAACTACTTCAGCCTCTTCTATTGAAGAGAACAGTAGGTTACAGAACTAGTTTGCTCCCACACAGGCATAGATTGGGGTATGCACAGAAATTAAAATAGTTTATAAATATCTGTGGGGACCTTTCCCCCTCACCCCAATTCAATCTGGCAAAAACCAAAGTTGTTTTCTGTGGTTTTGAGTTAGATTATTAAAATGCTGTACGAGCCTGGTTTTCAGAGGAATTATTGGGAAAATCTGCAATTCATCCAAAACTCTGCTGCTCATCTTTGGATTGGTTCCAGGAAATATTAACACATTATATCAGTTCTTTGGTTCTTCGTGAGCTAATCTGCTTTCTTGTTTCCTTCTTTCAGTGCAAGAGTCCTCTTGGCTCTGTGTCCATGTTATTGTGTGGGGTTCAGAGGTTGTAGGTGTGTGTATACACATGTATTATATATAAAATAAATAATGTATATTTAGTATATAATAGCCAAATACATAATAATTACTGCAAATTATATTGCCTCTGTTTCTTACCCTTTGATTGTTGTTCTTACTGTGCATTTTTTGTCCAGTGACATATGTAATTATCACATTGGTCTTCTAATGCACATTTATTTGCACCCGAGCTCTCTTGTGAGCTAAAAAGAGGCTGTAGCTACTTTTTCCTATTTTAAGGCTCTTCAAGACTTTTTTTTTTTTTTTAATTTAGCATTATTGTGAGTTAGATAGCCACTGTCTTACTCTCAATTTCTAACCCTAAATCCAGTTCTTAGGAAATTGTGTTTTAAACACCATAAACCTAAAATGTTATTTAGATCAGAGAAATTAGCGACAGAAGTCAAATGGCCTATTAGATAATCTTTTCTCTTTCCCTGCCAAAGCATACTATGCCAATTCAGAATTAGTTTAAGGTCAGAGAAAACATGGCTGGAAATATACAGTATTTTCCAGTCCTGCTCTTTACCCATTCTGGGCTAATGCACTGCCTTCCAGAAATTAATGATCACTCTGCTCTTCTACCTGAGGGAAGGAAAATGGGCAGGCCACTCCTTTCAGCTTTCTCTGTGTAGGGGCAGACTGACATGTCCAGAATTATAGAAATCTAGTTACATGTCTTCCTTGTTGGTAGATATTTCACCACAGAAAAGTAGTTCCTCCCTCCGCCTCAGTCTCTTCTTTTTGTTGAAAAGGGCACCCAGAGTGAAAAGTGGAACATCTTCCTTTGTCTTAGTGATTCATGGATAATGGCAGTAATGGAATTGAGTGCCAAAGAATGTTGTCAGGCTTGTGAGGGGTTTGTTAAAACTTACACCTGCTGTGTTTAATATATACTTGTGTGTATGTTCATAAATCTGAGCACATTTCTTGTGTTCTTTCTTGTGTAATATTGCTATTCAACTTACTTTACAGGTGCTTAGGAGTTCATCACTTGCACTATAGGAAAAGTCTATTTCTCTGGCATTGCAAAGATGTAAAAAGAAGGTAATTTTTTAGATGTTTTGTTTTATTTTCCACAAGAGGTCAAATACCTGTAGTCCTTACTCATGCCTGATGACTAGTAGGATTAAGCATCTCTTCAGTTAATAAGCTATGTCTGATCTTGTTCACACAGGGGTAAAGTCAGTAGTAAATACACAACAGGGATGATACCAGACTTAAATCCCAGGCCAGCAATGCTCCTTCTCTTTCGTAAGCATCATAGAAGGAGTCATTGTGTAACCCTTTTTATTTTCCTTTTCCTATATGGGTGGATCTCTGTGTCTTTCTTACTCCACAGGCCTCTCCCATTTGTTTTCTCCTTTTCATATCAACTGGCGCTTGATGCGCCTGTGTGATTACTGTCCTTTAGGACAAGGATTTTTTGTGCTGACCTCCTTTTGCTGCTAGTCAGCACAATAGGTTTCAGTTTAGCAAACTGAAAGGAATGAAGAGACTCTTCACTTCAAGCACTGCTAGCCTCTGATGACCTTTAATGCTCTGATGGAAAGTGTGTCCCTTTCAAAGATAGTGGGTTGGGTTATTACCAGCTGGAGCTGGAGCAGGGCAAGTTGTATTTTGGCATAGGGTATCCAGTTGCAGTGAAATCTCAGCTTCAGACTGACCAAACAGAATGTGTTGAAAGTCCTGCAGTGAAGTTCTAGGCATTGTTAAGTTCAGGAAGAACAGCTTTGTCTGGAACACATCAAAAACTTGTTCCGCTAATGCAGCGCCAAAAATATTAACATGTGATTGTTTTAGGACAATTGGTTGCATTTAGATTAACCTCAATTTACAGTAACTTGACCTAAAGCTTAAGGCTTCACAAATGGCTTCAGCTAGTGTAACCTGAGCTGCCACCACTGAGGAAGTCTCCTTTTTCCTGCTCTTGTCGGGGGCTGTGTTTCTGGGTTTGCTGCCTTTGCTAAGGGAGGCTCTTGCTTGTGTAGCCCCACAGCCAGCGGGTTCACTGAGCAGGTAGGGAGGGCAGACACATTACTTCCTTTCCTTCTGGGTTAGTTTTTAGCTGGATCAGATCCATAATTTATTTGACTGTCCCTCCCCCTGTGGGTAGCACAGTCTTACAACATCTTAATCCTCTTGTGAAACTTCACCCTTATTCCAGGATAAACATCTGGGACCTCTTAGTTCAAACATGCTCACCTGGTAGCACACATTGAACTTCAGCTAAGTTACACCTGGTGTCAGTGCACAGTTCTGTTCCTGAGCACAGACACTGCAGCAGGGGAGGCTGTGTGTAGCAAAGGAGTCAGGGTTCATTTTTATTGAAACACTTGCATGTATATGACGTTTGGTTGCATATTACTCCAGTATGTATAATTCATGTGAGAGATGTGCTTGCATTAGCAGAGGTTTGAGAACAGGCCTGACAGCAAGTAACTAATGACTGGAATCCTTCAAGTGTGTTGTTTTGTGAATTGAAATGTGAGGTACAATCTCTGGCTGAAGTTATGAACCTGTAATCAGTTTTCCAGTCTGGGATCTCACAGACTGTTCAGATAAGCAGTGTGCTTGTACATTCAGTGGGAATTTGGAAGCCTTAACAATTTGAAATATATATTTTCCTGGTTTGTCTAAGCTGGTGAATCACAAAATCTTCTAGCTTTGATTGCTCTTTTGCTCCCCTCCTACTTATTTTTGTTTCCCTATGTTTGTAGCTCAAAAGTCACTGCAAAATGCTCCTGTTCGCTTTCTGAATGCTTGAAACTCAGTTTCATAGGGCTTAAGAGAAAATGTCTTTTTAAACTTGCAGGAGTTAATAAGATGGCAGCTGCTGAAATTCTGTGCTTACAGGAAGGCGGGGGGTTGAGCTGCCTTCTTTCAAGACTTCCCTCTTTCAGGCTGATTTTGTTTGCCACTAAACACCATTAAAATTGGTAAGGAGATAAGAATACTTCAGTCTTCAGCTGACCTGAGAGAAGTGTATCCACCCATAAGAACTTTGCATTTTCTAGAAGTTTGGGGAGATGCTAAAGCTAATGCTGCAGTGCTGTTGGTAGCACAGATGATCTATTGCTGATTGCTTGCTGTCAGTTCTTCACAACCACAGCACACACAGAGTAGGAAAGAGGTTTGGATTTATGACTTTCAGAATAACTAAGGGAATAAACAGAAAGATCAGCAGGTCAAGGGTTCTTTTCCTTTTCTTTTTTTTATCACTTTCTATAGGGTTTTCTTACAGGGCTCTGTAGTGTCCTATAAGTTCTAAGCTCTCATCAGCTGAAGCTTGGTGGAGTTGTGCTTTCACTGATGGAAGGTGGGGCAGTGCCTCTTCCCCTCCTCCTGTCTTCACTTTTCTGTCTCCTCCCTACATTGCTTTTACTATGTGCCATACAGGAGCCGTTCTGGTTTAATAGAACAATTCAACTTCATTTTCCTCTGCTCTTCAGATTCAGAGGAACAATTGTTCAGTGCTGCAGCGAAGATGTAGTTTTTCTGCATCATCTTTATGATGCTTTTGAAAATCTCTGGCCAATTCAGAAAGTCCTTGAATATTACACAATATAGTCCTTGGAAAAGAGCAGAGAATTGTTTTTTAAACTTACTCTGACCCCAGGCAGCATCACAACCAAGAAGCCAATATGCTTATGTATGTGTGTTTGTATAAACCAGTACCTACACTTACACACTGGTTTTAAACTGTACTCCAAGGCAAAGTGAAAAGATTTATGATCAGTTTTGATGGTGAAAGGGGATGTAATAGTCCAACAAGTTTAAGAATCACTGATATGTACCCATTTTCTATATTTTCATCCTCTTTCTCTTTACCTCATATCTAATATTCTGTGATGTTTTGGCACTTCTGCATTGAGTTTCATCTGAAGGACGAAGGGAGGTAGCTATGGCAAATGAGATTGTAGAAGAGTTCTGGAAAGTATGGGAGTTTTTAAATCATTTAAGATAATTCCTTACATTAAGGAGGCATTGTGCCAAAAAAGAAATTGTTGCATTCCCTAGCCCTTCTGTTTATGCAGAATATTGTATTTCAGACTCTCTAGCATCTGCAAAAATGACTTTAAATCTGACTGCCTTAGCTCACACTAGTTGCCTTTGGACTGCTAAAGGGATTGTTCCATTTCAGCTGTGATCTCTGCTGCTGTTCCTTTTTGTCTTCAGAGCTGGTGGCTGTTGTTCTGATTTCTCTGGATTGCATTCCAGTGCATAACTGAGGCAGCAGAGGGAAAACTGCTATTGACATTAAATAACCAAATTTTAACAATGTTTTTGGCAAGCAGTGTTGCTGTTCATTATACATATTTTTAGTTGTCATCAAAGCAGGTAATGTAACTTTGAGGGCTTTAGTGGACTCATGCAGAAGACTGTAGATTTCTGTAACTGATCAGGGGTTGTTTGAAATTGGCTGAAGTGCTCTGGTATGTAATCCATGGCTGGACATGAAGCAGTGGTTCAAAATATTCTTCTATTATTGCACATTTCTGGGCTGAGCTAGCAGACTTTGCCTTCCAGTAAAAGCGGAGATACCATGCTGAGGTTGCAGTGCTATCTGGTTTTTTCTGTTGTTTGTTTGTTTGTCTAATTTGTGCCAGGTAGTTTGTACACTGAAAGCTTTAAAGGCTGGATTGCTGCAATTTTGAAAATTCACCTGAGAGAATTTGACTTTACATTTTTTTCACCTCATAGGATTTTGTTGGAGCTTATTTTTTCTAACCCATTTTAATATGTATTCTAGATCATGCAAAACAGCAAATAAACTTCATTTATTTTCTCTCCTCCGTTTCATTTACAACAAAACAAAACCACTTTATGATCACAGTAAGGTTTACTGCCCTTCTCAGTAACACTTTTGCTGTGGAAAATGTCAGCAGCGGGTAGGGGAGGACGAAGAATTGTGACCATAGAACAGAAAAACCAAAATTAATTTTGAATGGTAGCATTGAAAATTTCACCTATCACTGTGATAAAGCATCCTTTTATTCACAGGCAGACAGGCGTTCTGAGAAGTTGGGCATGGACTATATTCTTTCCACTTAACAGTGTCTTCACGTGGTACTGCCTTGGGGTTAATTAGATGAAGCACCTGAAACAAATTAACATTTTGCTGCCATAAAACAGTGTGGTCTTAGGGCTGCAGCCCTGCACCTACAGTCTGCCTGTGGTACTAATGTAGGAGGAAAATTAGCTGCCTAGATGGAAAACAGTGGGGGGTTTTTAGGTGTAAGGTGAAGGTACGTGGTGCCGTACTGGAGAAGAGGGACTAGAGGAAAGGGGAGGCAGAAGGTCCCATGTAGTTTGCTTTAAACTTCAGTAGCTCTTATAATTAAGTTGATCGACTATTCAAAATATCTCCTGTAATTTTACATCTGCTGTCCTTTACAGCTCTGCAAAGACAGCAGTTTTACTCCCAGGATTCATGCATGGAGATACAGCTATGCATTTCCATGGACAAACCAGTTCTAGCTATTAGGAAAAGCTAATGCTGAAAGGGTGGTCAGGCATTGGATCACGCTGCTCAGGGAAGTGTTGGAGTCGACATCTCTGGAGATATTTAAGAAATGTAGATGTGGCATTTGAAGACCCGGTTTAGTGATGGGCTTGGCCATGCTGGACTCAATGACTTTAAGGGTCTTTTCCAACCTGCCAGTTGAAAGCCTGGTAGTTGTGGTGCATTCCTGGAGTTAATTTGGGAGTGAAATACTTACATAGTTCATAGACCATCAGGCAGAACACTATTGGAAGTGTCTTCAGGAATACTGCTATAGTCACTCCTAAGGGCAAGGTGATGATCCAAAGTGTGAAGGATGACGAGGAGAATATCTTTTCAATCCAATCTAATCCAAAGAAGACATCAGCTGGCCACAGTGTGGACTTGTATCAGGTAGGTAATAACTGTCTTTCCTGTAAGAAAAGAAAAAGGAGGAGGGCTTGTGTTCATTTTTTTGTTTGCTGATTTTCTTCTGAAAATTGATGAACTTGGTCTCTTGATAAAAGAAGAAGAAACATAGTTTTGTTTGATCTTTACAGTATGATGATTGCAAGTTTTTTTTAGGCTGCTCAATGTGTTATGCTCATTTTAATTCCAGGTAGAACAATAACTAGGTTAAATAGTTATGAAAGGCCCACACGAAAAGTTATCACCATTTTGATGTCTTAACTTGCATATGGAACTTGAGGTAACATTGAAGCAAGGGGCTGTGTCCAAGACAGACACTCACATGTAGTTTTATTTTCCTTCTATCTGAATCCAAGTCTGGGCAATATGATAATAATTGTATAAGTTAGCCATGAAAAAGTTCAGTGGGGTTTTTTGTTTGGGATTTTTTAAAATTTGTTTTTCTTGCTTTCTCAGATGTTTTATTTCAGAATTCGCTTGCTTGCTAGAATCCAACCTGTTAGCACAATAGGTAGATAAGGGTATTAGCAATATTGGTGTTTCTAGTGCAGTGTGTTGCCTATGTCAAGTTTCACTAGTGGTTACTAGTGGAGAAGATGTTGTTTCTGGTTTGAAAATTATTTACTTTGCAGATCCGTAACTTACCTCTTGTGGGTAGTGAATGCATGGTGAAGATGTGTCATAAAGTCAAATAAAGGGTTTATGGGAGCAGGTTTGGACTGGCTGGCTTGTCCCTAAATTTAATGGTAGGAGTCAAATTGTACTGCTTGTCTCAAAGAACAGTAGAATATGTAATAAATTTTGACCAAAATACTTCACCTCATGTTTTTTTTCCACTTCTACAGAATGACTTTTTTAAGAGAAGATTTTCTAAGCTCTTCATCTCTAAACTTAGAAATTTGTAAATAGTCAGTAAGTGAAAAACAATGATTGAGTCATACACATAGGGCTCTGTATGGAATGTAGCACAAACAGACTCATAAAATATTTCATAATATTCGAAGATGCTTTTTGTTTACAAATACACGTCTCAAGATTCAGTATTTAAGCTGAGGATGAAATGTCTTTCCTATTGTAAAGGGAAGAAACTAAATGCCTACAGTTGTATAAAGCTTCTATTAATGTGATATCAAGCATATTTTTTAAAATTAGACATGATCCATATTTTTTCAATTTTATAGAACAGGTTTTTTGCAAGAATTAATTTTATAGGATATGTTTCTTGCCTTTTGCCCTTGGTTTGATTGGTTGGGGGTTTTGTGAGGTGGGGGATTTTTTTTCTTTTCTTGAATGGTTTCTAGTTGGCTGGTTTTGTGGTTTGGAAGGAGAAACAAGAAGGTGGTGTATCAGAAATGCAGAAAGCTGAGGAAGCAGATAGGAGGACAGGAACGAAGTGTGGGACAGAAGATGAATGGAACCCAGACTGGGGCAGGCAGAATGGAGCTAAGCAGACATCAGCTGTAATGCAAGGACAGAAATATATAGGAGGGTGTTGGACTTGTTGAACCAGACTGAAGAGCACAACTTTGCCTCTGCCCATGTACTTGGGCTTCACAAAGTCACTTAGAGCACAGGTAATTGCAATGAACCCAGCTTTTGCCACCTTGAGTAGCCAGAGTTTGGTGTTGGGGCACTTAACAGGGCCATACTCATGGTCAGCTGCAAATACCAGGTGAATGAGTTGCTTTGGTTTTCTTGCTTTTCCAGGTCTTATGCCCATCAGAGTGTTACAGTGTATTGTGCTAGCTGATTTTCTCCACTGCTGTTAACTGGCTGGTGACCTTTGTTTTGTTCAGATTTCAGGATTTCTAAACACCTTCCAGTGACACAGCTAATGAATATGTATGACAATCATTCAGCAAATGTAAGCCTCTGGACAGCAGACTTGCTTTTCTTAGTTACCTCTTGCATGTTCCCTGGAAGTCACCAGCAGTTCATGTGAAAACCATTGCCTGGGAAACTTCTTACATATTAGTAATGGACACATGTGTATTCGAAATCCTTTATGTCCAAATCCTATTTGCACATTTCTAAAGTTGTTTAAGTAAGTGGTGTGGGTTTTTTATCCTCTAGATGGATTAGCTTTTTTTGGCTAAAACAAGCTGTATTTCAATCCTTTTACCCCCCTCTATGCATATGTCCACTGCTAATATAAATCAGTTTTAAAAAGTGATTGCTCTGGCAGGTAGAAGGCAATGTGTATTTCTCAAACCAGTGGAACGAGTGGAAAGTATTTTAGGTAGTATAGGCACAGTGTTTTAGTGGCTGACTGTGATCCTGTTTTCTGATGGATAGAGAGAACTGCTCAGCAGTATGCTGCAGGCACACTCAACAGCTATGAGAGATTTCCTTTCTCTTGGGTGGTACTGTCTCATGTTTTGGGGAGGGAAGCTTCTGTCCCTGAGGTCAAAATACAACACCAAACAGCCAGGATTTTTGCAAGAGTTACAGTTTAAAAAGTCACAGTTATAGTCATGTCCTCTTGTTGTCCAAGCAATTGTATCGGTGCCTTAGTATGTGAAGTTGGTGCTTCAGATATTTGGAGTGATTTGCATATCCTTAAACAGGTGAGCTTGAAAATCAGTGCTGTTTTTCATCAGACCTATATGGGCCATTACTGTCTCAGGCAAAAGAGTTTGGTTTTTCCATGAGAATGTCTTAAAAACTCTTCACAGTGTTTTGTAATAGGATCTGTATGATCCCAAAGTCTGCCTTTTGCAAACTTTGATTATTTGGGGAGTTGACAGAACTAAGTTTTATATGCCATATTTTATATTTCAGTCATAATACTGAGATGTCAGCATTCCTCCATTAGTAATCATTCATGATACTGACATTTCAGTAAGGGTCTTTGTGTCACAGAGTTGCCTTCCTTGGTCTGGAGGGTGGCAGGAGGACATACATAGCTGACTATGTATTTTCAGCTCAATGTTTCATCTGTCCAAGCAGTATCTGAGCTCAGTTTGGATTATTTGACTTTGGCCTTGAGGTAAAGACAAAGAATGATATGGACACTTCTTGTTGGGGGGGCATGGGAAAATCCAACCAGTTTCACACCTAGTATGTAGGCTGCACCATGAGAGAGACCCTGTCCTTTCCCCTGGGACTGCAGAACTGGATAGAAGGTCTCATGTATTTTGGTAATATTATGCTTGCTTTCCTCTCTCATTATTGACAGCTGTGGTTTTGTGTTGCTTTTGTTGTTCTGTAAATATCAATATGAGTCAATCTCTTATTCTTTGTTATGATGGAAAGAGATTGTTTATATAACGGGATATAAAAGGTGTCCTGTAACTTCAATTTAGTTCATCTTAGAGACACAGAACATGTAAGAAAAGAGACAAAGTGAAAGATGTCTATGGTGACATCTGCCATCCCTTTTGCCCCCTCCCTTTCCCCTCCTCATTTTTTTCCCATTTTTTCCCCTGTTTTTTCCTTTTCCCTTTTTCTTTCTGTGGTAGGGGCTTGTGTCAGTCCTTCAAGGGGAAGAGACACGTCTTCTGAATTTTTAGTGTTTATGACTGTTATTTACTATAACTGATGTAAAAGCACATAAATATTGTATTTCTAATTCCTCACAGTAAACCTATTCTACATTTCATATATGTGTGGGTATTTAAGTGCAGTCACTGTATGATTGGTTTTGTTCAGCTTAGGTGATGTCCACTGATGGTTCAGTTTTTATAAGAAAAGATACTTTCACAAGTTCTCTGTAATAATAACTATGTTCTGTTGCTCTATCACTCTTTGCAGCAGAGGATGTTGCATTAGTTTTTTAAGTGTCAGGGCAGAGCCACACAACAAAGCCTTTGCAGTTCAGTGGTCTCATGCTGAAATTGCTCATGAGACAGTATAATTAATATAGAGAGAACCTTGCAGTGAGTAATGGATTTATTTATGGTAAATGTGTGTTTTGACAACTGGGACCATACTTTTAATTTCCGTTTGTAAGGTGGAAGTTTGAAGAATTGGAGGGTTCTGACACCTCAAGAAAATTATGTGATTGGAAAAAGGCTTCATTTCCTCCAAAATCATTTTTCTGCAAGGGCCTTTCATCCTGGCACAGCTAAGTTAGTTTAATTCCTCTAAGGGAAGTGTGTGTGGGTAAAAGCTCACAACAAAACTCTCTCTGTTTCTGCAGTAGGGTTTTACTGGCTGCTTCAATTCAGTACCCCCCTATTACTGCATATGGATTTATTTCAATAGTGGCTCAGTCACATAAAGGAGATGAAGTTTCAGAACTAGGTCATATTTAAAATTTGTTTAGTGTTGGCTTTATTCTTTCTGGCTGAAGCTTCTGTCAGGTGTAGACCACTGCTTTTAAGAAGACTGGATTGTAATCCGGCCATCTCATTGAGCTGAATGTGTGGGAATGGAGAAGTGGCAATATCTTTCCCAGTGGTGGTATGTGAAATTATTTTCATTTAGTGTGATGTTAGGAGACATGTATTCTGACCTATATAGTAACAAAAGCTGCAGGTTTTCCTCAGCACAGCCAAAAAAATGCGTGCATCTTTAATTTTAGTACAAATAGGTAGTGGCTTGGACGAGCTAATTCCACACAGCCAGGAGACCCTGATGGGCAAAAATAAAATTCATTTTCATTTCAGTGCCTATTCTCAAGGTGATGCTAGCTGTATTTTTGGAGTATTCCACCTGTCTGTGTTAGTCTAGGAAATGAGGAAGCGCTGGGAAAAGGGTGTTAATCTGCCCCCTTATGCTACCAGCCGCACAAGGTAAAAAGGAATAAGGCCATACTGCTGACTTGCTGTTCCCTGGTGTCCTGTTGGATCCATCCAAGCACCTCAGTTTGCTGGTCAAGCTAGAGAAAAGTATTGTGGAGGGGCAGAATCCCCTGGTCCCTGATCAGCATGTGCTGAGCTCTATATTGGTCCCTTCATTTGTGTGATTTCAGGGTTTTGGGGGGTTTTTCTGGAGGATAAACAAAAGCATCAATAAATGATTTCTTCCGTATTTAATACTAAAAACACTTATTAGTTTTAATACATTCATATGAGCAAGTACATTAGATACTTTAAAGAATTAAGCACAACCAATTATAAATGCTGAAATTAAGTCTATTCATAAAATACAAGTTAAGGGAAGCATATAAGTTACTTAAATCTGTCATGAAGTGTAAGGTGTTATAAGTTGGACAGTATCCAGAGACCATTCCCACAATTAAAAAATTTAAAAAAAAAAATCCTTGGCATTACTTCTGTGCACAGGGGAAAACCTTTGGTAATAAGCTTTGAGCTCACACGCTATCCTGGACATAAAAATAGCCAGCTGTCCAGGCTGTGCAGGGCTGCAAGGAGGCTTAGGAGGCAGGGGATGTGCACTCTTGGTCATTGTGTGACGTGCTGGTCAGCAATGGCCAAAGCACTAGTGTCCTTCTGGGGCTAAAACCCAGCTGTTGGGTGAATGGTTTTGAGGTAGAGGAGCAAATACTTTAGAAAAGATACTGCCCAAAATGTGTGTCCCTTTCATATTCCACCTCTCATATTCTGATTTTTATTTTATTTTTTTCATTTGATATTTTTCTGCAGTGGTTTCTTCCACTGCACTTTTTTCAGCCTCTCTCGCTCACTTTGTGCAGTGGGAGAAGGATTTGACAAGAGCTTTAAAACAAACATAGTATTTCTGCCTTAGCTTTTCCTATTTTTGGCATGGACTGATGTGTGAGAAACACTCCCAGGTTCACTGTAGCTTTGAGCACTTTTATATGGATGTATTCCTGACTGCCCTGATTGTTCAGCTTCTGCCCCAGAAAGTTGACAGAGGCAGGAAGGGAAGAATTCACTAAGAGAAGAAAGAACTCCAAGGTGGATTATCCTGGTAAAAGTAGCTGTTCTTGGTGTCTTTCTCAAGAACTGCTACCATACTTAGTAAAACAGATTAGTCTAGGGAAAGGAAAAGTCTGTTGCCTTTTTTTTCTGTGAAGAGGAGGGATGCTGCTCTTTGCAAGCTGAAGGAGGATACAGGGAGCCTAAAATTAAGCCATATCTGTTGATCACTACAGAGCAATCTGAAGGGTTTCTTTCAAACTTCCCATAGCATAGGTCCTGTCACAGTGGAAAAACACTGATAGCAATGTCCTACCCCTCACATGCACTTCATCTGGATTTTCATGTAACTCACCTGCTTCAATGGCATTGGAACAGCAAGACAAGAAATTCTGAAACAAGATACAGGTATTTAGAATATCATATCCTAATGCTCATTTTCATCAGGTCCATAAAGAATTCTTCCTCTCCCAGGTTTTGAGGTGGTTGCAGAGTTATGGAATGGGTCGGAAGGGATCTTAAAGATCATTTACTTCCAGCCCCCTTGCCACTGGCAGGGAAACTTTCCACCAGACCAAGTTGTTCAAAGCCCCATCCAAACTTACACTATTGTCCTCTGGTTACTTCCAGTCTGTGTTCCAAAAAGATAATTCAGAATTAACCAGGTTAAACTGATGGATGAGGGTGATTGTTTGGTTTTCATATGTCAGCTGCAGATATTCTTTCATGAGTCATTTGCCATAGGTGTTTATTTCCATTTCTCTGCTCAGGCCCTTGTTTGGAGTGTGATTTGATTTTTTTTTTTTTTAAAATACACACACACACAAACACTCTCCTCAACTGAAACACTGAATTTTCCCTACCTCTTAATTCAGATTTGTGAGCTCTATTAGTAAAGTTAAAATTAATTTTCAAAACACATATCAGATGTGAAAATAGGATAGCTGATGCTTAAACTTGCTGTCACCTGTTAAAATAATCCAACCATTTTAAAAAAAGCAACTGAGCACCATATTTATACTGACATTTTGAAGGAAATTGAACCAGCAGAGGTTGACATTTAGGAAGTATTCTGGAACAAGGGGGTTTTAAAATTCTAAACAAGGCAATAGAAGCCTTCTGTGCTGATACTGACATGGTGTCTTAAGTTTACTAGTTTCAATTAGTTTGTTTAAGGCTGAAAACTGAGTGTGAAGACAGCTGGAGGAGATTTCTGCTTCCCATAAAGTGAAAGCCAAGGTATCTACTAATCTTTAAATATTTGTAAATACAGCAAAAACCCAATTTGATAAACTTTTTTTCTTACATAGCAGGTGTACTGAAGATATTTTTAAAATTAACTAGAAAACAGTATTTTGCTATATTAATGCAGAGCGGTTTGTGTGTTCATACAAAGGACGTATGGAGTTGCCAAGTAACACACTTTAATAGTTACCAATCAGTAAGGATTGACCCTTCCTAAGAAAAATTAGTACAAATCCAACCATGCTCCCAAACTGATTTATTCATATCAGGATTTCCTGCTTGATAATTTAAATCCTGTTTAAATTCAGCAATTTAAATCACTTTGATTTATATCAGCCATTCTGCCTTCAAATGAAGTGGGAATGTGCTGGGACTGAAGTCCTGTGCCATTTAGCACCACACTTATTCCATCTTCCAATTTTACGTTGCTTTCACCGTTTGACTGATACCTATCTGTACTTCTTTGCTGTGCTCATCAGTTCAAACCTGTTCCTTTCTGGTTTTTTAACACTTATATCAGAATAAGGAAGAGATTGAGTAGTTTGACAGTGTAATTGAGAAGATAATGCAGCACAAATATGTAGTTTCTACAGATGTTCGTGACCAGTAAATATTTTGTATCATAATAAAACTTGTTTATATACAGTTAATTTCTTTTAGGGTTTTACCATTTTCAGTTCTGTTTGTTTTTTTACTGGGCTAAAATTCAGTGAGATCTTGATGAGGTTTGTTTTTTTTTCTTTCTTAACTAAGGGCATCAGATTCTGGCCCTCGCTGTCTCTTTTCCTTTAATTTGAAATCACAGGAGAAAATGGTACTTCTTCCATCCCAGTCTCCAGATCAGATGGGCTTTATCTGTGCTCAGCTGCCTGGTGGTGGTGGTGCCTTCAGAGCAAGCAGATCTCGTAAATACACTGTTGTACTCACTAGGGTAAATAGATTACTTTTATTTACTTAAGTTAGTTATGGTTTATACTATATCATAATGGGAAGGTTTTTTTGACTCGTCAACTGGCATTTCAGAATCATTTGTCATTTTGAGTGTCAAAAACAATGAAGAAGGACAACATGTTCAAGTAAAACACAGAAGTTTTAGAGAAATGTAGTAGTGAGCTAGGGGTCCCTAGTAGGTGCAAAGTAGAAGGGCAAAGTTGCTTTGCTGGAGGCTTTTGAAGAGCACACCACCACCCCCTCTCCCTGTTGAAAACTAGTGAGCAGACATTGTGACAAAAGATGTATTTGTGTTTAAATTGAAGAGTAATACACCGCATTTCTCACCACGACTTTTAATTAGGAGATGAGTTTGAGGGTTGTGGAATGCTGATATCATCTCCAGAGTCTCAGTATCTAGATTGTTAAATGGCTTGTTTTCCTGTTCTTCAAGGGGAAGGAATCAAATGTAATCCAGAAAGTTTGAAGTAGTAGTAGAAGAGGTGAGTTCAAGTGTCCGAGCTGTATTGTTCTGTTAGCCTGGCTGGTTGGAATGAGTCTTTTTATAAACTCTCCTCCTCAGCATTATTTAGTGTACTGATTGCAATAAAATCAGTGCAGACTGGGATGTTTCCATCACCAGTGAGTTTTAAATCTGTGTTGGATTTGCTGGAGACCTGATCCTGATAGCTCTTTATCCTTAGAAGAATATGGGTGTGAAATATGCGGGTGCTGGATAATAAAATTCCTTGAGAAAATGGATTTATGTGGGGATTAAAAGAGAGAACTTGTTTGGCAGGAGTTTTACTTTCCTGATTGTACAGATCTTGACACAGTAGAAAGCAAAGGGGAGGGTAGAAGTTTTAACCTGTCCTGGTAATTCATTAGAACAAGAAGGTTGTGAGTATGTTTGGGAAGTACCTGGCACACTTGGGATGCACCATTGTTCAGAGGGAATAGGCAACATGGTTCACTGTGGCTTTGGTCAGTAAGTTTCCTTCATCACGGGGATGTCCAGAAAGTCCAGAAGCAAATTTTGAAGTTGTCATTATTACAAGTGACTGACATGAACAGTTAGTTTAAAGGCTATGTGTGTGTGTGTGTATATATACACAGTGACATGTGGTTTTGCCAAAAGTGCTAATGTAAGTCTTTGTTTACCTACTGAAAATATAATTGATACTGTTGCCAATTCAGTAGTCCATAGAGATCTAGCAAATCCAGTAAATGTTGTAGAAAACTACAGCCTTTGTATCCCGGGAATAATTTTAGTATCGTTTGTCAACTGTAACCTCGTTGACCATATTGGAAAGTGCTTAGCTGGAGATTGCTTGAATGTCATGATCTTTTCTTAATTTGTAGATATGCATGTAAGGGAGAACTTTCTTCTCTTTTGCTCTTCTGAGTGCAGGGTAATAAAATACATTTGCATACTTTTCTTCTCCCACAGATTCTGTGATTAGGAAAACATTAGCAAATCTTGACTGTGGCCAACCTTTCCTTTCTGACCACGGAAGAAGATGAAATTCTGATAGACTATAAATAGATTTTCAAAATTAGACTGTGGGGAAAATGGGAAAGCAATTACATGGAAAAAATAATGTGAAAACATCTATGTGGCTTGATCTGCGTTTGCCAGTTCCATTTGTGTTAGAATGTAGACAGATACACCTATATCACTTCTTTGCAGACACACTTGGTACTAAAGTTCTGTATATAATGAAGTCTTGAAAAATGAGTCATCTGGTTATGTCACAGGAATAGAAATGGATACCTAATGAAGTGGCACAGGAGTAGAAATTGTCTGCCATGCATCACAGTTGTTAATCAATAAATACCTGCAGAGTTTTTCTGTATTTAATGATATATGTAATGCTGTGCTCAAATCTGATTGGTGTTCACAACAGGTAAAATCTTTGAACCATTCTGTGAAATTCAGACCAGACCCTCAGTTATACTAGAGTAAATAATCTATACCCTAATACTAATTTTTTTTCTTTAATTCGTATAACTGAGAAACAGTACTCAAGTCGCTACCCTTGCCCCCACCTTTCCTTTTGGTGAGACATTATTGCACTATTTTCTAGAAAACACTTTTTCTGCAGCTTGAAACCTCAGTTAAATGTAACATTTTTTTTTTTGTAGGTACTGGCAGGCAGAGTAACTGTCAGATAATCTGGTCTGAGAACTGCAAGGGCCTGGAACAGACTGTATGGATGAGTACAATGTGTTCCAGACAGAGATTAGATTCAGTATGCTCACCTGTAGGTGAGTGTAGGGTTTAATATAGTAAATGTTAATGAGAAATATGAAAACTCATATTTCATGAGGCACGATGAGGAGAGAAGGTGGTGGAAATGGCAGGGATGTCAATAGTGTCCATCTGTTCACTAAGTATGGTCATAGTTTTACCAGTTGTGGCTCACTAAAACTACAGCGCACATTTCAAGATGAGTTTGGAGTTACCAAAAAGGTTCTCTTGGTTTCTCTGTAGTTAGTTGCTTGTTGTGCAAGTCCTCACCTTTCCTGAGAGCTGCTTTTTTTCAGGGGAAGTGCCTGTGGCAGCCTGTAATGTAAAACCTCTCATTACTCATCAGCAAAGGCATCTAGGCCTTGTAGATGTTTCCCTTTAGTCAGGCTTCACTGAGGAGAGGTGGTTGATTGTGATTTGTGGCTTTCTTTGCAACTAATATTAGTTTACTTGTTGAAATATGGGGATTTTCATTCATGACACATTTTCTGTTTTTATCTGGAAAATCTCTTAATTGTTATATCATAGAAAAGTAAATGTGTTGCACATATTCTTTAGAATTAGTCTGTATCTGCTGTAAGGAGATAGGGGACTGATACTAAGGGGGGAATGCTGTGGCTTGTTTGTGGCAGAGTTTGCCTTCAGGAAGGGAAAGATCTGGTAGGGGATTTCTGGTGTTTATTCCTGAGGAAAGACTGAACACTGATTCAAAGTTACATGGGTTGGATGCTTACCAGACTCTGTACAAATACTAGTTCTACGAAACAGTAGTTGGATGAATACACTTCTTTCCATCAGCAAAACCATCCTTACACATTTGAGAAAGAAGTAGTGAAAGGGGATTTCACTCCTGAGTCTGTATCTATCAGTCAGCTGCAAGTGTAGCTGTATTACAACAGTTCTCATTGAAGTGGCTGAGTTTCTCAGCTCCAGCAGGAGGTCAGTACTGTGAAAACGATTTGCCTGTTGTGAAGTAAACTAGGAAGGTATTGGTGAGATTAGTTCCATTCTTCATATTGAATCCAGCTGGCAAGTCTGCACCATCCTTAGTCTTCAGGTGAGATTTTGGAACTCAAAGAATCTGCAAGGCAAGAGCTTAAACATAGGGAAAAGAAGTCCTAAGCAATAGGTCTCAGACAACACAAGTTAGGCATGTCTTTGGGTGGTTGCAAAGCCTAACAGACAGGTGTTATTATGAGTGCAGAATCCTGCGTCTCCTGCATCTGTATGAAAATTAAATGTGAGTAAATTAGGCCTGAGAGGTTAAATAAATAAATACCAGAACAAAACTGCAGTTAGATACTAACACGTGCAGTGACAATGAAGCTGGAGGTGTCTGACATGTTCAGTTGAACATATGACTTGTTGTTTGTGAACGTGGTGGCTCATAAATATAGAAGCAGTCACTGAATGGAAGTACTATATGTGCAGGAACATGTGTATCTGGTGTGTCTGTCTGAAAACACCTCAGCTTACAGAGCAGGTATTGAGTATTACACCTCTCCTCTTCAGCATGCTGCCAGCTGCAGCACTGGCTTGCAGAAGGCACCTCCACTTTTGGAGGAGATGCATGATAGATGTGAAAGCATGCAATGCATAGGTATGCATCTCTCTGGTCACTGTTTGGTGTTTGATGCTTCCTCTCACATTTAGGTGTGATTCACATTTCTGTTTGTGGTTCTGTTTAGTTGTCTGGGGGTTTTTTTTCTGCTGCCTGTTGAGCTTATTACATTTTGGCTTCCAGTAGTCTTTATTTATCTATAAATAGCTATAAATATTACATAAAAATAGATATATAAATTCAGATAGCTGAGACTGTATCTCAGATTTTTCTGACCCATGTCAGTGGTAGGATTTTGCCCTTTTGAATGCTGAAGACTCTTTGGGTCATGGTGGTTTCCATGTAGGTTCAAGTCTTTGATGGCTCTTAGCCACAGAAGTAAGAGTATTAACAGACCAAATGCCTCAGAACTGCAGAGGTCCGATACTGGGCACTTGGATTTTTACCTTCATATTTTTGCACTGTGTTTCTGCTGTCAGGCCACCAGACTCACTTCTCCAGCTGGCCCTTTCCAGCTGACTTGTTGCCAGGAAGCTGCAGTGTAAAATCTTCAGTGACCCTGTGCATGCACAAGAGCCCAGCAAAAGCAGAGTGTACTTCTGTCCTGTTCTCCATGACCCTGTGCCACACATGATAAGGAGGGACATCCTTGCAGCAACTGTAGATGTGAGGGAGGTTTGGGGAGAAAAAGATGCCATCACCATGTAGAAGCCCAGTGTTTGGATGGTAGTATGTGGAAGACAGGGATGCTTTTGAAGGAGCTTCCCAGCTGCTATTCCTCTGGTAGCTGAACTGCACTAGAGACACTGAACACCAAAATTGGCTGGATCAGTGTAAAGGTAGACTGGTGACATTTCTCTGGCCTGTTTTCAGTACAATTTTTCACTCCAGGCCAGTTGTATGCAGTGCTGACAAAGATCCTGTGTGGTGGTGGTCTGTGGCTATTCCCTGTGGCTGCTTTGTGCCTGTCCCCAGGCACAGGCCCCTGGACATGGAGGGGCACTTACGGGCACATTTCACTTCATGCTATCCAGAATTTGCTAGACAAGATGCCTTCTGACCACCTCAAGTTCAGTGAAGCATGCTGTTGTGGCCTTTGGCTCCCTGGGGTCACTTCTGAAGTCACCTCAAGCAGGGAGACCACTTGGGCAGTTATGAATGAAACAGTCTGTTAAAGAATTATTAATTCTAATTTTTCCTCTTTCCTGACTTGATGAAGTCTCAACACTTTGACCAGAGCTTGCTTTTCATGGCAATAAATTTGTAATTTGTATATTTGTAATATAATTTGAATTTGTAATAATTAGAAAGATTCTTGCATAATAAAAACCAGAGCATGAAGAAAAGAGGAGAACCTAATCCTCATATTTAGCTAAACTGTTATTCTGGTTTAAAGGATTAGTCTGCTTTTAGTCCTTGCAGTGGCTATGGATACCTATTCATTCTCTGACTGTTTCATCAACAGTGGCAGGTGGATTCTGTCAGACTTACTCAGCTTCTTTGTCTTCCTTCTGGACAGTGTGTGTGTGTGTCATGTATTCTGCAAAGGGACATTTATCTCAGATTAGCATTGACAAATAGAGCCAGCATTCTTCCATAAAAGCAAGGATTGGTTTGCAGACTATACCTGTTGGTTATGCATCCCCTGTATGAATTAATTGTGATTTAGTAAGATTAAAAACAGGAAGAGGCACCTCAACTCCAACAGCTTTCCAGAGGCTGGGTGTTGCACACAGAGGAACTCCAATATATTAACTTGTACAAGACTGAAAATATGTTATTTGAATCGATCTTTCCCATGGAAAGGAGAGAGAAAGGAATTAAGTGCAAAAATGTGAGAAGACAGGAACCAAATCTTCTCTGAAGAAGTTCTGAAGTAAGTCATGTTTGACACTCTAAGATATCTTTTAAAAATGAGGTAGAAGGTAGTGCAGTGGTTTTGATAGTACTGACATGCAGGTATAGTAGAAGAGGAAATACTCACACTGCAACAGTAAGACACCAAAGAAATGAAGGCAAGGAATTTATTTGAGACAGTCTACCTCTGCATTCCTAAAATAAGAAACCAGTTTGAGGAAGTTGCCTATCTCTGTCATGGAAGAGTCGTCAAGCCTCCATTTAAGGGGGCCGGCCCTGATTAATTCTTCACTGGGAGACGTCCAAGGCAAAGCATGGTGCTGGAGGAAGCGCTGTGCACAGTGCTGTAGGTGGCACCCTTCCCTTTGCGATGGTGCTGAACCAGTGCCAGAAGGCAGGAAGGAGTTGGGGGCACTGTGCGCGGGGAGCCCTGGACCAGTTCCTCGACTGGTGTAAAGCCACGTACATCTGCTGGGGTGCCTGCTTTACCCCCAGCTGAAAAATCTGTCCTCTGCCTTAAAACGCCAGGTGAAAGCAGGGCTTCGCCTACTTGTCATCAGTAGAGATTTTCCATCTGATGCTCTAGGGGATCTGCTGTGTAGGCAGAGCCCATGCCAGGCTCCGAACGCATCCCTCTGCCCCCTTGGGCAGCCTTGGCCGTCTGTGGTGCACAGCCACAGCACCAGCTGTGTTCCTGTGGTTCGGGCACTGGGTTTGTACCGGGAGTCGCAGCTCTACAGAAACTTAAAGATACTATTACCTTTGTTGGTTGTAACATTTTATTTGGCTGACGTGTTAAAAGGTGGTCATTAAATCACAGCATTGCTTCTCTTTAAAGTAATGCTGCCATGAATGCTAAAGGTTATTTCAAATGCGTGCTTGAACTACATCAGGACTGAGGGTCCTCAACCCTGTTTGTGTTCCTGTAAGTAGAGACCAAAAAAGACTGACTTTTTATTTACCTTGTGGTTTGGGAGTTGAGAGTCAGGACTCTGGGACCTGAGCTACAGTGGGATTACTGTGTCAGCTGAGCCAGGATAACCCTGTATGGCAAATGCAAGTAATGTGTTGTGAATGAAGCTTTCATTTCCTGGTGCCAATGCTGTGGCCTAATGCATTCAACTAAAAATAGATCTCTAAAATGGGCAGCCATCTGACATTTTATTTACTATACTGGTTTGGACATGGGTGGATGAAACATTTTAATAAATTTCTGTATCTTTTTGTCTGTCTGTTCCTCATTTATCACATTTTACTAATGCAAGAGGTATTTCTTACATGCCTAATAAATTGGAGCTTCAACATGCTGACTGATTTGCATGAAGGTGCTTGGAGGAGAAGGAAGGATTGGGACAAGGAGTATCAAGCAGAAAGGAAAGCTTCTCATTTTTTATGGATGTGACCTGATCCTCCAGCACCAAATGCTGTGACAGAAGGTGTTGTATTTGTATCTACTGCAGGGATGAGAGTCCAGGTACTCACTGTCCAACATTTGCCATAGCTCAAAATAGATGCTGCTGGTCTGTGTCATGGCTGAATTCCCTCTGTCCTCTCAGTTCCCTACAAGGCAGGGAGGTCATGTCCCTGTTTTACGGGTGCAAACTCAGTATCATTTTACCCTGATCTCTATCCTAATTATGGCTGTGGCCATAAACAAAGGAATAACATTTTGGCATTTTCTGCCAGAGATGGAGGGAATGCAATGATCTTTCAGGGACAGTGATCAGAAAGGATAGAACTCTGAGGCTTTGCTTTGCAGTTCTGCTTTAAAATGAAAAATGAAGAGGTAGTCTGTTATAGAGGGTAGAGAGGAGGAGCTGCTGCTCTGGTGTCTCAGACACAGGGTTCCCTCTCTCTTTAGTGACATGGTCATCTGAAGAGCCATGCTGCTTGCTGAGGCTGCTGCTGCTGCACAGTGCAGCATGGTGCTTGTTCATTTTGATAGGAAGAAGTTTTCCAGGAAGGGGAGGGAAAAAGAGGGCAGTTAATATCCTCACTTCACCTCCAGTGCAAAACCAAAAAGATCTTAAGTGATACTCTACGAGTAGAAGAGAAATTTTCATTTATCCCTCTTAGTGGTTGGTACATTCCCCTGCTTCTGATTAGTCCTTCAGCACTGTGAAGAGGCAGTTTGCTCACACTGCTGCTTTTTCTATCAGGCACAGACTTGCTTTTCACTCTTTCTCTCCCTTCCAAACCCACTTAAGGTTTCTTTTGGGATTTGTTTTCCTTTTTATTTTTTTCCTTTTTTTGCAAAGCAACCATGAGAGAGGAATAAAATAATTTTGAAGAGCATTATATGGTGAGAATTTTGACAATGAGTGGAAGATTGTAATTACTCTTTTCCATTAGACTCAGTGGCTTTGGACAGATAAGCTGTATTGAAACGTGTGACCAGGGCATGGGATCATGGATTGTCTTTCACTGTTGTCATGGTGACAGTGATGCAGGTGGCCTATAACTGCCTGGCTGTCAGATCTTATACATCAAACTGGTGCTAAGTGAAAATATGTTAGAGGCATGGGGGGAAAAATTGCCAGCAGTGTTTATAGGATCAGGTGGAAGAGAGCTAGATAGCTTTAAAAGCAGCTTTTTGTGAAAGCTGTGGATGGCTCAGGGATGCTTCTTTAGATTGTTTATGCCTTCATATGAGCAAAATCAGTTTTAAAGGGGGAAAATATATACAGATATACATCATTATTATGTCTTTGCTGCTTTCTCAAAGTCAAAATGATGGTGCTGTTAAGCTGAGATGGAAAAGAAATGGAGAGAATGGCAAATACTTCTAGGTGAAAGCTGGAGCAGGCTCTAGAACCCAATAATAACTGAGGAAAAGATGATGATTCACTTCTGTACCTCAGAGTTGCTAACAGAAAATTATCCAGATTTAGATATGTTAAAAAAGCTTAAATTGTGAAATAGCACCCCAAAGCCAAGGCATCTTATAGAAAATGTTTGTTAGATTTGCTATGAAGTAATTTCTTTTCCAGAGCTGTTCTTTCTCATGGGTTTGAGGCCTACATTCAGTGACACTTCAAATAGATTCTGACTCTCATCCCCTCCCCTTTCCAGCTGATGGTACCTTTCAAACTGCTGAGATTTACAGTAGTTCCTGACACTAAAATTAATCTGTGTCATTTTGGCAAGTCCCCCTTGCCTTGTACTAGCTATTCAACTACCTTCTCTCTCTAATGGAGACAAACTCTTTGCAAAGAGAATAGTGAAAGTGATGGTGAAAAAATTAACTTCTATTCTTGTCAAATGTGAAGGATTTATTCCCACAGTACTTTGTCTATGTGAATTTAGTTGTGTTTCGTAGTTTACTTTGATCTGAAGTGGAAATGCTACTTTGTCTACTTTGGGAGAGCCTATGGGGGACTTGCTTACCTCTCACAAGTTTTAATTGCACCTCTGTAATTGTTAATTACATGCAATTGTGAGTTGAAGAACATCAGCCAAACAATGTAAATGTTTTATCAGTTGAAGGGTATAACCAATCTGACGTGGCTACAATTTTAACTAGAAAAAATTAAATAAATAAAATTATTTTTTAACTTCCTGGCTTAGTTCTTTCTAACCTGGTATTCAGCTTCTCAGCACTCCAAAACTGAGCATTACACGTTTTGGTTTGATGTATTTCTGGGTTTGTAGATGACACAAATGTTTTTATTGCTAGTAGGAGGAAATTTTATTTTCATCAAAGTTCCCTATGGAGCATTTAACTAGAGTAAAATACTTGTGAATCTGTCAAAGATACTATTGATGTAAGGCGTTATTGAATATTTATAATGAACTAGCAAAATTAAAACCTTTATACAATGTCTCGTAAAGACACATTGTGTAAAGGGAAGTTTTGATCTGGGTGAGAGTGGAGTAGCTCCTGGATTTGTTCTGTTTTTCATCCCTGGGTTTTTTTGCCATTTTTTGACCAAGCTTTGACCAAGGTTAGGTCTTTATCCCTGTTCTAAGCATGTCAGTGTTTTAGACAAAAAAGTGAAGGATGGAGTGGGAAAGGTCCTGCAGTTTAATGTCTGGTCCTGGCCAAGCAATCTGTTCTTCCTTCTCTGAAATGGCCAGTATGTTTGCAAGAATTTTGGGAGGTTTGCCTACTTTTTCACTCTATTGATGGAAGACATTAGGTAAGTTAGATACTGTGTACAAATGCAAGATGAGAGTAAAAAAGTTTGATATGGTAGTGAGGGTTAGAACACATGAAAAGTAATTGAGCACTTAGGTTTCCATTTCAAGGTTTGCTGTTGATGAACAGTGCAGCACGCAGGAGGAAATCAGCCTCTCCTATGCCTTAAACTGGAGAGGAAACAAAAACTGTAAAGATTAATTATTAGTGTTACTAAAACTTTGAGACTCTTGCCTTAGAAGTATTGCAAAATTGCATCTTTACCACTGACTGCTTAAGTATGTTAAGTATGAAAGTGTGTAGTGATGTTTTACACCAAATACTGGCTGTAAGGTAATGGTACTCAAGTAACTCAATAGGCATCCCGGTAATCCATGAGAATTGCCTTCAGGGGGTGTTTACTGACCCCCTGAATAATCTTAGCTGAGATTTTGGTTTCATTTGTGGTTGTCTTTAAAAGTACCGTGGTGTCTTTAGCTTTCATTCGGACCCCAAATGCATTAGATTAGCTTACATAAAGATTTGCGTTTTTAATATAGCTTTGAGATCACTGGGAGCAAGAAAAGGCCCAGATGTGTGTATATATAAGGGTTTTCTCGCTTAAGATAAAAAAAACATGTTTAAGATGATGCCTTAATTCATGTGCTTGAGGTGCTTCATTGTTTTTTTAATCATAGGTTGCTGGTACCAAATTAGCATTTTGTAATAGTGTTAACATTAGTATTCAGGACAAGTCTGGGTAGGAGGGGGTTATTTTTTTTTTCCCCCAGTGTTTTTTTTGTTGTTCTTTTCCTCTTGAAGCTGGGACATAGAGATGGTTTGAGGTGTATGTTTACAGTAGCAGTACACAATTTTAAAGAGCAAAAATAGGTAGAGAAATGTGGCTGCTCTGTTTCCTGGCTAACAAGTTGGTCTGACTGGTGAACTAGACTCTTGTTCCTGGTGCTGTGAATCACATAACGCAGTTTAGATGTTAATTTGGAAGTAACCACAGAGGCTGGAGGCTGGGAAGTGTTATTACCTCATTATCCATTGCTCAGGGTTAGCTGTAAGGTTTAGACCATCTGTCCACACACAGAGAGGAGGAGGGAAATGGACAATACAGATTACATATTTCAAGCCAGTATGGATCCTGATTAAGTTTGCAGTTCATCACAGCAGGACAGAGCTCTCTGGTTCTGTCTCATCTTTACAGCTCAGAGTAGTGGTCGCAGCTATTGCTTGCTCTAAACCTATGCCTTTTAACAGATATTTTTACTAGGTTGCTGACATCATGCTTTCTGTTTTTTTGGTAAGCGATGTTTTCTCACCCCAGTTTTGCGGAAAAATTGGGACTTCTTACTTTTGAGCAGTTTAATCACACTCTAGGTGAAAACTAAGTAAGAATATTATTATTCCATCCTCAGGGTTTTTAAAATACAATGCTATACCTAGATAATTAATAAGAAACCACTTTAATCTTGGCACAAACAGGCTGTAGTGGCATTGTGGTTGTTGCAGCTACCACAGTGCATGTTGTTTTACATTATTCGCAAAAATAACATGGCAGAAGCCATATGGTGGCGTATCGTGAGTTTTGTATGATGCTGTTTGCTGTGCTAACCCACAGGAAATATGTTTTTGTAATATCTTGTTCACTGTCAGCCCTTTGAATTAGAGCAGATTATTTGCTGGGCGAGTTGAAAGATGGTGCATCCCGTTTCAGCTGCTGTGCAGCGTGTTCCAGCAGCTCCCCTTGCTCCTGCAGCAAAGGGAGCAGCAAAAGGCAAGTGCTGGTAGGTGTCTCCGAGAATCCAGCGCTACAGAGTGGGGCGGGGGAGTTTCCTGTTGTAACAACAAAGCCAACAATCATCAGGATGCTTGTCTGCCGTAGAGGAGTGTCTCTGTTTGGGTGTGAGCTGTGTTTCCTGCCTCCCTGTGAATCAAGAATAATTTATTTTGGATCGCTGAGGGTTTCTTTTCCCCTCTCTGGTAAAAGGCTCCCCCCTTTTCCTCCCTCCCCCTCCTTCCTGTCCCCCCCTTCCCAACATATCTCAGTGGGCAGGCTTTATGTAATGAAATCCTATGTCTAAGAACAATGGCATCTGCAAGAGTCACTTGCACAGCTTCAGTGCTGATGACAAGGATGTCTCTTGCACTAACAAATAAATGCAGCAATGTACTTATTTTAATTGGCTGAGTAGAAGGAAGTCTGGGCTCTGAAGCTGTGCAAAGGGAGAGACTGAAGTGGCACATCAGTCCCCTCTGAATATCCTTAGTTTGTGGGCTGCTTGGGATGGAGATACAGCCTTTTGTCTACCTGGACATGTCCCTTGCATGTTAGGCAGTACTGGAAGTAAGTGCAGATCAGGGTATGTTTGGAGGTGAGGCTCTACAAAAGCCGCTCTGGGCACTGCTGAGTTGCAGACAGGGGCAAAGAGCAGAGTTTTAAACCTCCAGGGTGCAGTTTTAGCTCTCAGATTTCCTATGTTACAGTATTGGAGCACACAGAGTTTCCTGCATTTAACTCAGTGCAGTTGCAGAGCAGAACGTGCCTGCCACATCCATTTGCAACTGCTTAGCATGAGCCTTAATACTGAGACACGTGCCACTTAAACCAAGTGGCTGTGTCTAGTGCCAAGAGCCTTAAATCCACTCATGGTTAGTGTACTTTCCTGTGCACTTAGCCCAGCCTAGTTTAGCTTGTTTACAAAGAGATAAAGCAGTGCAGGCATTGCTAGGGCTGTAGTGGCATAGGAAATAGCCCTCTGGATCGGTCTCTGTTCACCAAATCCAGGCTGCCTTGCACAAAACTGTAAGGAAAGGCAGGGTTTATGAATGGTGAGCCCTCCACACATGGCAGATGGGCAGAGCTTCCTCCTTTAAAAGCTGCTCCTGGTCCAGGTGTGTCCTTTCCTACAGTTTGCTCTTTATTTAATTTCTTTTCCTAATATTGCTGCTCTTTAGGAGCCTAACAAAGTCTCCCTCTCATGTGTCAGCCTTTGTCTCCTTTGTTTTGCCAGTGATGCCAACACTGACACGCTCTCAGTTCAAGTGCAGCTGTGGCACAAAACAAAGGGGACCAGAGCTTGTGCTTTTACATGAGCATCATTTGGCTGATCAACATGTGCCCTGGAGCAGGCAGAGGAAAGCCAAAACTTTTCACATGTTATCAAGAAGCTGTAGCTGTAGTGATTAATCCTGACTTTAAGATGGGTAAAAATTGCAGTGAAGGTGGAGTACTTACATAGTCCATTCTCAGGACTGACAGATATTCTGTGTCTCAGAGTTTCAACTCTCTTTGAAAGCACATCCCAAGCTTGGGCTGTATCAGGCCACGACTGTCATGCCAGCTTGATGAGTACTCCACATGCCTTTAGATTACCATGTGCTAGTGAGAGCAACTCTTCCTTTCCGTCTGCCTGGAGATGCCCTTGCACAGTAGAGACAATAATAAATATGCTGAAGAAGAAAACATGCCTGCCCTCAGCAGCCAGGGTAAAGAACTCCAGCAGCAGGCAGTTTTTTATTCCTTCTAGCAGTAATGGAAGAATCACAGAATCAATTAGATTGGAAAAAACATCTGAGATTGTCGAGTCCAAACTATAACCTAACATCACCTTGTCAACCAGACCATGGTGCTAAGTGCCATATCCAGTCATTCCTTAAACACTTCCAGGAACAGTGATTCCACCACCTCCCTGGGTGGTGCATTCCAATGTTCACCCTTTCTGTGAATCAATTCTTTCAAATATCCAACCTAAACCTCCCCTGGTGCAGTTGAAGACTGTGTTCTCTCATCCTGTCGCTGAAGAATAGAAAGATAAAAAAGCCCCTGCCTAAGTAGCAGAGGTGGTGATGATGATAGCGGTGATTTTATGAAGCTTTTGTCAACTATTTTTGATGGAGGTGAGCACATGTAAAGGTACTGGTATTTGCCCCTGTGGGTTAGTGTTGTAAGTGGTTGAATCTAGTAAACCTTTCTACAGTTTCCCTGTGGCTGATGCTCTTAACTTTCTTGTATACCAGAGTATCAAGAGCTTAGCCAAAGCCCACAGCTCAATTGTGTCAGATGCTATACTAAAAGACAGTTGTGTTCCAAGTATAAGAATAGATCCCAGATGAACAGCTGGCAGAAAGCAGAGTGGCTGTGACATGATAGCAATGCTCTCTCAGTACATTCTCCATCCCAACACTGGAGGAATTTGGGCAATTATGAGAGTTTATGGGGAACATGAAGAGATTTGTTTGACAGTTTAACAAGTAGAGAGGGGTCAGTGTCTTCCATGGGCTGATCAGAGGTGGAAGTTGAAATGTGATTTGGAAGAGACAAAGAGAGGCTATGAAGAACCTGGAATGTGAAGAGAAGTAGCTTCCTGGAGAAGTGACTGTAATCTGTGAGGCAGTAAAATAATCAGTCCAGAACCTAACATAACCCCTTTGCAGTGCATTTGGGATGGGTGTAGTGATGCCTGTTGGTTGAGGCAGGAGAAAAGAATGCTGGACTTGGTTGTCTCTCCCCACTTCTAAAGTGGAGGATACTTTTTCCATCCAAATGGCTTCTTTTGAGTGCTAAAGTACACTTCTGGAAGCAAACCTTCAGGCATGCAGGTTTGAAAATTACTGAATGAAATATAGTGGTATATCAGTGCTGGAATTGCTCTACTGTAGTAAAGCAAGTTGGTGTAGCATATATTGTTGATTTGTAATTTCTTATGGACTTCTGTTTGCTGGGAAAAAATAATTTTCCCGAGTACCTTTTGGAAAGGGAAATAGATGATGAGAAGCAGGAGCATTCTCTGATGAGCTGTACATTTGGGAGAAACAGAAGCATTAAAAAGGTGTACTTGGTGCTATTACTACTTCACAGATGTGGTAGCCAAGTATTGTATGAGCTGGCAAAAAATTTGCCTTTTTCATCCTTTCCCATGGTTTGACTTTACATCCTTAATTTTCTTTTATTAGAGTTTACAGTGTCCAGTGGAGTACTTCTTTGCTTATGGGATTTGGAGTTATTAAGGCATCTCTCATTCATTTATTAGTATTAATTAGCTATTGAGATTGAAGAAATGTTTCATCTACTCTATGTAATAAGTACTGCTTGAACTGAACACGTCAGCAGTGAGGGATCAGAGCTTGCCCAGGCTTGGTGGGGATAGCTTTCTATGCAAATTAGTTACCATGTGCAGTCCATTCCTCTAGTCCTTCCTGGAAATGGGTTGGAGGGCTTTGGGGTCTTGGGTGGTCTTGACCACCCCCATACACTGTCACGATCCAGTTATTAAAGTTCTTAGAAATGCCTCTATCCAAATTAAGGTGCAAATGAGACCATAGGCCAGTGACAAGAGTATGGATTTTATTTAATAGTAAATATGAGAGGGAGAGAAAAAAAAAAAGGAGATTAAAAGGAAGAGAAAGAAATAGGAGAAAGAGGTGGGGGGGGGACAAAAGGAGAGTGACAGAGACAGAATAAGGAAAGTATCACCATCCATGGATCCTGACGATGTTCCATTAATCCTCTCCGGACGGTCTTCTTGGTGGTGATAGTCCCCCCAAAAAGCATAGAATCCGATGGGTTAACATATGCTCAGGCTAGGTAGGAAAACCCAAGCACCACCCTGGGCGGGGGGAGTTTGCCATTGTCTCTTACAAAAGACTCTGGATCTGTTGCATCATGTGCAGCCCTGTGGTGCAAGACCTCTGGGGAGCACTTTGGGGGGGTCTTTGATGGATTACAATGACACCCCCTCAGCTGCCTCTCACATGAATGTCCCGTGGATGTGGCCTGTGGGCTTGGGGATTTCACAGCTGGGTGGGTTTGTGTGAGGGAGGATGGGTATTCACTGCCTCCCCTCCTCGTTTTGGGGCGAGTAAGCCTGGCTTCTGTGGGCTCTGGTCTCCTCCACCCCACCCTGAGCCAGAGAAGAATCTCCCCTGTGTTTGGCACAGTTGTGGATGCATTCCTCTCCTTCAGTCTTGTTTGTTTCTCCCTAGACCTGAGATGATTAAACAATAGTCTGCTCTTTATCTTATCTAGGTGGCTTAACTCACAGTCCAAAGTTCTTCAGGGATGTTTCTGTGATTGTAGCTTCTTTATACAATTTTTGCTATAATGGGCAAAACTTTGTAACAGTGTTTAAGTCATGAACCATTTCAGTCCCTGACATACACTCAATGTCCATTTCTCAGCCTCATTCCTGCACTTGTGCAGTACCATGTTGTTCTTATCTCTAGGAGCTAGAACAAAGATGTTTATCCTGGAAAGGTGCTGCCCTACCTCTGCATGGCCCCCTTCTCCAGCTGCATCTTGTTCTTTTTTCATGGTGTGTCATCAACAATCCTTGGTCAGCTCTGCAGCCGCCCAACTGTTGGTATTTGAGACATACACGTTAGCCCCTGTTCTTCTGGGATTCTATACCACCCTGGGGCACAAACATCCATATGGACTTGGTGAACCATTCTTTGAAAAGGGAAAAGACGAGAAAGCTTACAGAATGCATGTGCCCCTTTCTCCCTCTATCTCAACTCTTTGCGGGTAATCTCTCTATAATCCTTCACAACTTGATGTACAATGTGATTATCAAAATGAAAAGCAGAAAGGTTAATATTAAAAGAACAATCACAGGATGCAACACCTTGTTAAAAACTCCTGTTGCTGTTGGCAACCATCCAAATAACATGTCCCACCAATGTTGTTCCCCATCCTTTTTCACCCATTCCATCACCTGGATTTCTTTTACATCATGAGGAACAGTAATCAGTCTTTTGTCCATTTTCTTGTGCTTACTTCAGTAGCAGCTTTACAAGCTGAGATTTATTCCAACAGGGGTAGGGTGTACCTCTTAAATCAGTGTTAAATTATAACAAGTGATAAGACATAACAGAAGCCCAATAACTAAAATCAGATCCTGTGATTTCAACACAGTTACAGACACAAATATGAGTGATTACTTGTATCTACAACAAGGTTGTCTACAAGAATAAAATCTCAAAGAGTTCTTATACAGACAGATCCATTTCATTGGGCCCTTACTCAGTGCTCCAGGGAATAGAGTACAGCTCTGTTGGGATTTAATCCTGACACAATGATTGGGTACGTAGTATATACCAAAGCATTGCATATTGTTAAAACAAAATTTTGGCTTTAGTTTTGGTGGAGTAGTAAGTGAAATTAATTAGTTACCACCAAGGGTGGAATTCCTTTTCAATTTGGTTGCATTATCCCAGGCTACCTTTTGAATTTCAGTGGGTAAATTACTTTCATCTGCTTCCTTTATAAATGCCATAGTAAATTGCCCTCACAGCTGAGAAACGTGTGATGCAAAATATACTGTTGTTACCATAAATAAAGAACAGAGTCTCCACCCTGTGGGTTCAGCTTGATGATGTGTGAACCAAATTTGGTTCATGCTGGCAGTCATTGCTCCTGCAAGAAGAATAAGCAGTCCTTCCATGGTTAACTTGGTCTTCAGTGGGGGTATGCTGACATCATTCCCCGTATCATTCCTGGGGTGAGAAAATAATCCAAGTGGTGGGGATTGTCTGCACAGGTTACCCCTTAGTGGCTCAAGTTGTTTAATGGCTCAGGCTGATGACAAAAATTCTATTTCTCCATTCAGAATATCTGTCTCTTTAAATGTAGTTGAGTTGAATAATAAAGATCTCTTTAGTCTGTCAGGGCCAGTTTGACCTTGATGTTCCTCAGGTGAAGTCTCAACTTCTACTTCATGAAGTACTTGAGGTACTCCTGTTGCTGCTTCCCCCACCTTTTTGGGAGGGTCTCCTGTGGTTCAAGTTGCCTCCACAAATGGGCAATTTGAGTTACTATTAGAAATGTTATTATTTGTTGACAAGAACCTACTGGAATCCGAATGTATGGACCATCACTATGTCTGCAATAGGATTCCACTTGCCAGATTTCTGTCTCATCTGGCTTGTAGCTATGATTCTCTTGGCAAATCAGTCACCTGAATCAAATAGAATGGGGGGGGGAGGTGCTGAGTGTGTAATTTTTTTGTGTGATTTTTTCCCACTGTACCCTGGGGTCTGGTAGATTCAGGGAGACTTGAAGATAAATATTCATCTTTCCCCTGTTCAGTTTTGTCCGGATCAGCCCCTACATTTCCATACTATGGAAGTCTGCTATACTTTTTCTGGAACTCTGATATCTTAGTTGCTGTATACAGAACTGTTTGGGTAGCAGTTTGCTGACCCTGACCATTGTCTGTGGTTTCAGTTTTAATTAGGGGTCCTAATGTTACTTCCTCGTCATCAGGTGACAATGCAAACATTACATCTCGCTTTGTCAGAAAAACAGATCTGTGTACTGTCTTCCAACTGCTTCATTGGATACAAAAAGTCAGTGTTATGAGATGGTGTTTCTGCAAATGGTCCAAATTCTAAATCCTGCAATTTCTTCTATAATAGTCTCTCATCTGCATCCCAAAGCTCCACCTGAAGCCTCCTAGTATGCTCACACTCAGTAACAAACTACATTTTCTCCCAAAGCCTGCTTTCTCTCTTCTCATTTAACTGGTCCTGCAGTCTTTTCACCTAATCCTGCAGACATCCAGTCATTTTTCCCCCTCTACTCATTTGTTGATAAACCTTTCCTTTCAGGCAGCAGTAAAAGCCGTTCCCAAAACTGCACATAAAATTGCTTTACCTTTCCTCTTTTGTACCTTTTGTTCTCTTAACACCACATCTATGCATTTAACTACCACCTCAGGACTTTACCAATTTTCATTTGCCTATTCTATGCCTAGTGGAATTGGGAAGGCATTATATTCTCTCAACTTTTCCAAAATCAGGGAGCAGTCAAGCACTGAAATTTCTTGGACAGTCTTGGCTTGCAGCTGCTTGGATCCCTCTTGGCTGTTAACAACCAGTAGATCACTTCCTAGCATGCCCTTCCCAGAACTCAGGGGTAGTGATGGTATCCCAAATGGACTCTTTAAACCACAGCATCCTGCCTGGGTCACCAGAAATGTGATGTCACAGCCTTAAGGGGAAGGGAGCACACAAGATTCGTAAATGCTCATGGTCGAAAGAAAGAACAAAAGCCAGAGGGCCCAAAAAACCTCAAAGTTTTATTAGAAAATTACACTCTTGGCATGGAAATTGATGTGTTAATCCCTGTCCTACTATATAAACACACAGCAGATATGAACACACAGCAGTGGGTTTTGGACGAAGGGGTAAGATGAAATGGAAAAAGAGAAAAAGAAAGGAAGAAAGAGGGCAAAAGAGATCACCAGTCCTGATTCCAAAGCCAAACACCCGAACTTCAGTTAAGTTCCAAGATCAGCGAGTGCTGTCTGCCTCTGGAAATCTGGCTGATGCCTTGTTGTCCAGGTATAAATTATAGCCAGGTCACTTCTGCCTGCTGTAGCAATTGAAGATTGCTGTTAATTAAACTGATTGACCATTAGGAAAGAACCTGAAATGTATACACTCTCAGCTGTTTTGGATGATATATGCACATGCACGCACAAGAGAGCTCTGCCTCTGATGCAACACTACTAAATCTCAGTACCAAAAAAAAGTTTTTTATCCTCTGTGGGTTAAAAAAAATGTAGCTATTTGTTGCAGTTCTGCCTGTGCTTTCCTTCTTGAGAACGTCTGGATGACTGTATGCACTATTAATCTTAGAGCTGTTTTTATCATACTGTTTGACTCGCTGTGTTTACTTGGGGATGTGGGGCAGGCAGAAAAGAAGCTGGTGTACTGTGCATCCTATTTCAAAGGCTTCCAGGATTTCAGTGCAATTTGTCTGGCTTTTCATAGTTTAACATTTCAAATAATTACTGCCACTCAGCCAAAGGTCCTAGTCTATCACAATTGGAAGGACCCAATGTACAGTCTCAACCTAATGAGTCAAGCTGTTGTTGTCTCTTCTGATTCTCTCTGGTGTTCAGATAGCATAATCCTCTAAGAATTCAGTATGAACAGGTAATAGGCATGTGAAGATGGTGGTGATGATCACTAAAACAATGAGTTAGAGAAGATCTAAGATCCTTTGTCCTGGGGTGATGTTATGATACTGTATTCCCCTATCATTTGCTTTATGCCTGGAAATGGGTCCTGTAACTTTAAGCTAGGCCCAGGAGAAGTGGGGGAAGCTGAGGGAATTCTTTTGATGGTCTGTGTTCAAACACATAGTCCTCTGCTCTCTCTCTCAGTTCTTTCTCAACACAGAGAGAGGGAGAGTTAAATTCTTTGCTTTTAGCTAGCTTCTTTTTTGTTAGCTGAGGCAAGAAGCTTTTCCTGGGACTGTGGGTGCTTCTTCTGGAACTGTTCAGCTTTGCCCCAGTCCAAAGACGAGACCATCACCAGGAGCCCCGACCTGGAGGGGAGGCCCTGGGGTGCTGCATCCCGGCTCCAGACCTTGGGAGGAGCTGAGCAGGACTCTGAAATCCACCAGCTTTCTCTGCAGCAAGAAGGTTCAAATATTAACAGTTTGAGGTTTTTTTTTTTTTCTCTGTGCCCTGCATTCACTCTGCTTGTTAAATAAGCAATTTTTTTCACTTTCCTCCGAGAAATTCTTTTCATATTGGTGGGAGAGTACTGAAACCTGCCTTCTTTAGAGGAGACGTTCATTTCAGGATGTTTCCTCCTAACTTGTCTCAAATTGAGACCTCCTTCTAGAAAATTACATGTGGAGAGAGCTTCGTACCTGCCGGTACACAAAATGTAGATACTGTGTGTTCTTAAGGAAGCAGCATCTCTGTGTAGGATGGGAGCATGTACATCCTTCAGTCTGTATGACAGGGACACCAAAATGAGGAGCAGCAGCAGGATTTTTAGTCAAAGCTCTATAAAAAGTGACAAAGACTTCCACAAATATGCGCTAATTCAGCTGCTTTGCTGATGGGAAGCTGAGCCCTCCATGGCCAAAATCCTTTGGATGAGAGCTGGCTGGAGCAGTTGCTAAAGGCAGGGTTAACAGGATAAACTTGAGGTCGGGCATTTGGGAAGTCATGTCTCCTTAGTCTCAATACTAAGGAGCCACCATCCGTCTTTAGCTACTGTCCTTGCTGTGTCACTTTGAGAAGCAATAACAGTCAGTGAATTCATCCCAGATGATTCCAGCAGACCATTCTTCCCCAGCTGTCATTCAACTTCTTTGAAGAAATTCCCTCTGTGGAACTTCTTTTCCACCTAACATATTCAATGCCTGGATCACTGTTCCACTTTTTAAAAGTGCAGGAAAAAATGCCTGCTTCGCAAATGCAGATTTTGAGTTTGGCAGAGCCAGATTGGTAAACCAAGTAACAAAAGACTGTTATATTTTGTAGCAGGAAAAAAACATAAATAATATAGAAATACAGGACAACATGAGGTCAGTCAAGGTACTATGAACTGAAACAGAAGGATAGCCCTGTCTGTGCCATGGTGGTGTTTAGAGGCAGAATACCTAAGCTGGGAGTTCTGTGGACTGTAGTGGTGGGAGTTTTTGTTCTGGAGACCCTGTTTCAAACCCTTCTTTGCTATCTGGCTTAGCATTTTTGTTCCTAGTGATAAATAGAAGGTTTTCAAATTACCATTGTGTTGTGACTCAGTGCAGGGAGAGGGAGAAGACTTATTTCCCATACAGATTTCTTTTGGCTTGAAAACTAAAGAGAAAAGAGCAAGTTTTTTGGCTCAGGTTAGCAAATAGAGAGCCAGTAACTGATCAGCTTATTAATACAGCCAAAAAAAGCCCATTTAAAAACAATTTAAAAGAAACAAAAGAAAGGGCAAATTACTTTTCTGTTGGCCTTTGATTAACCATAGTCAAATCCTTGGCTACTTTTTAGAAGCTGCTTAACTTATTTGTGTAAACATCCTTTCTTTTTTTTCCCAATGAGAGAGGTCATGATGGCAGGGAAAATAAACTCTGTGTAAGACTTACGTGCAGGTGGTTTTTTAACTTGAAGTGGCAATCTGGGTGTCACAGCAAATCCTAATCTTCCATCACTTTTCTGGTGGCTAGTTAAGAAGAAAAGGCAAGCAGTGTGTTTTGGTTTGGTTTGACTTGATCTCTGATTTTCCTTGGTTAGCATGGAGAAAAATGCTTCTCAGATATGCTAAGGATAGTTCATAGCCTCTGACTGCAGCTCATCAGTGACAAACAACCTTCCCTAGCACACTAAGTAGGAGGTAGCATTTGTTCTACACTTGCTGGCTGTTTGTATCCCACTTCATTTGGGCAATGGGCGGACAGTCTGAGTTGCCCACAGAATTTTTAAAAATTCTTTCTTTCGTGGGAAAACCCATGGAAATGCATCCTGTCAGTAAATAAAACTGATGGTTCTGTACCCCTGGTTCTTTTTGGCTGCAGATATCAGAAGAAATACTATTTTCAGTGACAGAGGTTGAATTAGATCTAGCTGAAGTGGTTCTTCACTCTTGGAGGTCTCTGCTGCACCTCGTGTGGTGATGTCACAGAGCAGGCTGACAAATGCAGGCACCACAGACTTTTCTGTCAGCGAGGAAGAGTGATCCCTGAGCTCCAAATACTATTAAGTAAATGGATTGTTCGAAGAGCTGATACACCTCTAAAACTGGTGGTAAATTTCTGTTGTGATACTTAGCAAATAGGCAGGCTTCAACCTTCAGTGAAGGGAATCCATTAGGTATTGATGGACTTTTACATGTTATTGTCTCAGCTGCACTGTTTAGAAAGCAAAGCAGTAAATGTGAGCAGCTGTTAGATACTGTGTTTTCATCTTCCCTCCACAGAGTATGCAGCTAGCAGTTGTCCTCTGGAATTCCAGCCTCCCTGCAGTCATCTTAGGCACTCACATCCACTCCCAGCTCTGTGCAGTCAGGTAACAGCACACCACCAGTATGTATTGTGACCATTCCCTAGCTGAGAATCCTTGTTTTATCCATGTTCTTCCTTGGCCAATCCAGTATCTTCAGCCTGCTCAAGTACACAAGTATAAGCATCCAGCATCATTGGCCCCAAGGTACAACTTCCACCTGTAGGTGCTACAAATACTGGTGCCCTGCACTCACACCCGGGTGAGACCTCACATGGAGTACTGTGCCCGGTTTTTAGGTCCTTAGTACCAGAGAAACAGAGCTCCTGAAGGGCTGTGAAGGTGATGATGGGGCTGGAGCATTCCTCTTCTGGAGGAAAGGCTGAGGGAACTCAGCCAGTTTAACCTGGAGAAGACTGAGAGGGAATCTTATCGATTTCTATAAATATCTGAAGAGGGTGCGTTAAGAGGATGGACCAGGCTCTTCTTGGTGGTGCTGGGCAATAGGATGAGAGGCAACAGGCTGAAATTGGAACAGAAAGTTCCACCTGAACATGAGGAAGGCATTCTTTACTGTGCATGTGATCAAGCACTAGAACAGGCTGCCAGAGAAGTTATGGAATCTTCTTTGAATATCTGCCTTCCCAGGAGATATTCAAAATTCATTCAGACACAATCCTGAGTTAATGGATTTTAGGGGACCCTGCTTGAGCAGGAAGGTTGGACCTCCAGTGGTCCTCTCCAACCTTACCTTTCTGTGTGAAGTACTAAAGAATAGTCATACTGAAGTACACAACTCTTCTTGCTGTGCAGCTTTGCAGTGCAAACGGATTTGGTGTGGAAAATGCAGCCCGGAATGATGGAATATCAGGAGAAACAAAACGTGTGCCATTGGTATCCAGTGTGTGTCTTTCATGCCTGACCTCCTCCTGAAAAACTCCTGTGTGGCCTCTTGCAGGCTCTCAGCTGGGCTTGGGATGTCTTTCCCATCCCTGGCCATGTCAGTTCCCTGAGTGCCTCTTGCAGTACAGCGTGGTGTCAGAGGGGTCCCGGACCCCAAGGACACGGCGTAGCATCAACGGGCTGGAAGAGCGGCTTGATTTTGCTGTGTGTCAGCATGGGTGGTGCCTGTGCCCTGGCTCCTGATGGCACACGCTGAAATGCAAATGACAGCAGTAATTGGCGAGAGATAAACCCGGCTGCGAGGGAGCCGGGTGGCGGGGAGTGAAGTGCTTAAGTGACAATTATTGCTCTGCATCCCCCAGCATCCCCAGCAGCAATAGCTGGCCTGCTCTGCTTTAGAGGAGCTGTAACACGTTAATTGGAGTGCTTCTCTGTTAACATGTCTCGCTTAGTTTCTTGTCTGATGCTGCTTTAGTGGGGAGGCGGGGGAAGGCTTCTCTTTGTTGAGGTGGCTGTTTATTGTTAAATCCTGTTGAAATGTGTGCCGTCTCCTCAGATT
>VZTZ01006142.1:314800-386473 GCA_013400955.1 Drymodes brunneopygia
TATATATATATATATATCTATTTTAAAGACTGAGAAGAAGAGAGTCCAAAGAGTCAGATGCTGATGCTATGACAGAACAGACTGGCCTGGCATGTCTGAGGCACAGTGTGGGCAATAAATGTTGTAAACCTGACACATAACAAACTCCAGAGAAAACACAGGTTGCTTTCACCCATGGAAATGTAATGCATTACATAAAAGATTCCAGGAGCTCCCTTGCAGGAGTGTTTAGGCTTGAAGGCCTATAACATAGAGAAATGGCAAGGATAAAAATTCCAGGTTAGATTGTAAAGCTGCAGCAGTAAGTAGTGTGCTGTCAGTCTCTGGATCAAAGCAGTGATAGCAAGTACAGCAGCTCAAGGAGAGTTTAAAGACCTGGGAAAATCAGCCAGAAGGGCAGTAATGGCTCCATCTGCCCACAGATGTAAACAGGTTGTAAATGACAGAGGACATAGCTTGTAGGAGTCGGTAAGGATAAAATTTTTTTTGAGATGGGGTTGGTTTTAGTTTTCTAAAATATTCAAGAGGAAGGCTGTTTTCTTTCTAGGAGTAAATATGTCTGGCCCCTTTGAACAGCTAGTTTTATGTCTTCCAGTAGTTATCCTCATAAAAGAATGTGGTTGCACTGTACTGTGAAATGCTCTCTCATCTCATCTTTTAAGTTACTAGACTGGGCAGGTCACTGTTTGGTGGGAGACACTAATATGACTAATTGTAGAGAGAGAGGGAAAGGTGATCATTTTACTGAAAAACATGAGTACTACAAAGTGTGACACTGAGGTACCTACAGCTTAAATGCCTTGATCCCATGCCCAAGTATTGTTAGCTGCGTGATGAAGAATAAAGGGAAAAGATAGCTTACATGAAATGTCTGCTTTTAAGAAAGGTACAGGATGGAGTAGAATAGAACTGCTCTTGCATGCTCCTGATCTAGGGCTGATCCGCAGCTTGAAAAAACTTCAACATTATTTATATAATGTTGTATATAAATAGTGTGGTATAATAGTGTATATTAGTAGAGGTGACTTACATTAGAATAACTGGCCCAGATATCACCCTGAGCTATCTGCTGACTTCTGCTGTATAGGTGGCAGAACTGCTCATGGTAGCTTTTGAATCTATGGTTTGCAGTCTGATGTCTTAGGGATACTGAGTCTGGAGTCTGCCAACTTAAAAATGGGGTGGTTGTTACAAGCCAGGATTGGCTATGAGACACACAGCTGTCCATGGGGCAAATAATTTGATCAGCTGTCCCAAGTAAGCCAAAATGTGTTCATGAGTGAGCGTGTGCCCTGGGATCCTGTACACTGCCCACAGGACCATGGCAGGTCTGCAGTCCTGTCTGATAAGGGCCCACTGAAATGTATTTCTGGGGATGCTTGTTTCATGCTGCTGGCTGAACTGGCCAAGAGGGCCAGTGGCATCCTGGCCTGGATCAGCAATAGAGTGGCCAGCAGGACCAGGGCAGGGATTGTCCCTCTGTACTCAGCACTGGTGAGGCCACACCTCGAGTGCTGTGTGCAGTTCTGGCCCAGCACTACAAGAAAGACACCAAGTTGCTAGAGTGTGTCCAGAGAAGGGCAATGGAGCTGGAGAAAGGTCTAGAACACAAGTCCTGTGAAGAGCAGCTGAGGGAGCTTGAGGTGTTTAGTCTGGGGAAAAGGAGGCTCAGGGAAGACCTCATCATGCTCTACAACTCCCTGAAAGGACAGTGCAGCCAGGTTGGGGGGTGGCTTCCTCTCCCAGGTAACCAGTGAAAGGCTCAGGGGAAATGGCCTCAACTTATGCCAGGAGAGGCTTAGGTTGAATATAGGAAAAATTCCTTCACAGGAAGGGCTGTAAAGCATTGGAACAGGCTGCCCAGAGAGGTGGTGGAATCACTGTCTCTGGAAGTTTTCAAAATATGTTTAGATATGGCACTTGAGGACATGGTTCAGTGGTGAACGTTGGGAGTGTGCTGGTTTGATGGTTGAACTTGATGATCTAAAAGGTTTTTTCCAACCTCCGTGATTCTATATTTCTGCTTGGAAACTTTTCCAAGGAAGACCATGAAGTTAGCTGTAGAGCTAGCTCTCATTTTTGCCACACCATGGAAGCTTTCAAGTTGAGCTTCCCTTCTCTGTTTCTCTTCCAGTACACAAATACTGAAGCAAGTGCTGAAATTTCACCTGGTGTATTTTGGATGAAGTGTTTACTTAAGAATTTGAAAAATGTTATTAGTAGTTATCCAATGACACTTTTCCTAGAAAAAGGGTGTTAACAGTCATGTCTAACCCAATTTTGAGTGCAAGAATTATATTTTGCTCACCTTACTTCTTGCTACATTGTCAGTGTGCAACGTTCATCCTATTGTGCTCTGTGTTTCCATGTGTTGATAAACAGCTGCTGCATATCCTCCTCCTGTTCATGGATGAGTTGCTTCAGTCAATGAGACTGTGTAGGGTTTCCAAACCTCCTTGGGATTCTTTTAGATAAGAGACACTATGTACACTGAAGTTATTAATGTTAATGTGATGCCTAGCATCAAGGAAGTGGTTTTTTTCAGGAAAGAGGAATGAAAGAATCATCAGGTTGTCATTAGAAAAGAAGGTTGAGGAAACTAATTAAAAAGAGCCTAAAACAAGGTGGAGTACTCCTTAGACTTAATACTAGGAGGACTGATTTCACTCCTAGTCTTCAGCTGCACTGAATAGCTCTATTATAACCCATTTTGAGGATCTGGTTCTGAAAAAAAAATTAAGAACCTAGTTGTTTACTGCATGGAACTGAGGACTGCAGGGTATCTCTGAATCCATCAGCTTGGTGCTACTGAATGTGATTAGATGTTTATACAAAAAAAAAGAGTCAAACAGAATGATGACACTTATTTTTATCGTGTAATGGGAGAGAAAGAAGTATAGGGAGACAAAAAATGCTTAAATGAGAAGAGATAGATATTAATGCAGAGCAATAGTTGTTGAGGGGAAAATAAGCTCAACGTAAGTCATGCAGGTAGTGAAGTGTAGGCTTTTGTAGGAAAGCTAGAGACCAAGATGAATGAAAGGAAGTTAAAATGACAAATATGTTTTTTAAAAAATGTAATTTTCTTCCAGAATTATATTAGAAATCCACTAGAGAGCTGATGAGTCTGAATAGCTCTGGAGGCTCAAGGGACAATTAAGAAGAGAAAATTAGAATATAAAATACTTTCTACACTGGAATACCTGGTGAGCTTAACACTACCTTTTGGTAAAGAGTTTGCAGGAGTAGAGATGCTTTTATAGTTAATAAGCCCTTATTTAATCTCATGATTTAGCAGGCAGTGATACAAATATGAGACTTGGATTCTGCTTGTACCTTTGCCCCATAATGCCCTTGTCTGTGCTTCATTTTCCTGGTGTTCAAAACAGATAAAGATAGTGCTTTGTTGTTAAAGCAGTTTGAGATTTGACTAATACATATATGTAAATACGGAGAGTATTTATATTATTAATATTTGGACTACATTAATCTATTTAATCAGACATTAATTTCTTTAGTATTAGCTGAATTACCTCCTAGGAAAAAACAACTCCAAAATAAATGTGATTTAATTTATTGTTACAGCTATAATAAGCATCTGGAAAATTCCAGTGCTCTTTTTATTGAGGTGGGAGAGATTATAAGGGTGATCCAGGGAATTATGACCCTCATTTAAGTGCCTAAGAAAATTATTGAGAAAGTCATTAGATATGTCATTATAAAGTACCTGACATGCAAACCAGGATAACTTTCTCTAAGTGTAAACTTCCTCCAATATTATTAGAATTCTTTCAGAAAGTTAAGGTAGTGCACAATGGGAGAAATGTTAGATATACCGGAACTTATTTACACTCCTAAAAGGCTTTTGTTGAAGTTTTTCAGAGGAGGTTGTTAGGGAAAGCTGGTGATCAAGGGGTGAGTCTTAAAGTCATACTGCAGGTTTAATAACTATCTTAAATAGGAAGCAAAGAAATTGCAAATTTGTACCAGGAGAAGAGGCTGCCTTCTCATAGTTGGAAAATGTTAAGAGCAGAGAGCACCTCGGGGGTCATGCTGCTGTACAGAATGATGACAGTACTAATGGTCTGGGAGAGAGGCTAAGCAGCTTGATTACCAACCCTTAAAAGAGATACAACACTGGTTTTGTCAATCAAGCATACATAGATGAACTGGGAAACCTTCCAAGAGGAGTTTTCAGAGTGCTCAGTCCAGCTGAACCCTCAGTGTGAGGAAAACTCCCCAGGAGCGTAAGGACTTTGGTGGCGTCCACAGATAACACAAACCTGGGCATATAATAAATATTTGACAATAAGTTCAAGTGTTTGTGGCATAGTCATGTGAAAGCTGCTTCAAGAGGCTCAATGGTGAAATAGTCAACTTTGCATGAAGAGGTCAGCAGAGGTTATGTCCAGCTCTGATCCATGCTTGGAAAATAACCTAGTTCTAGAAATAGAACAAGTTGGCTAAAGCAGGCCTTGCCTTATTGGTTGGGACAGAACCAGTTAGAAGCAGTGTCTTCTGGGATGGTTTTATGCCAAGTTGTATTTAGCCTTCTGATTTTTGGTAGCAGCCATTAGCAGATCCCAAGAGGGCAGAGAGTGATCCTCATTAAATCTTGCCTTTAAGCCTTCCGGTTTCTGATAATCAGTGGCCAAGGAAATTGCTCAAACAAAGACCTTCACGTTTAGAAACAATTCTAAGGACAGCAAAAGGAATCTACAGTCTATTAGCTTGTTTTAATCCCTGGTTGAGCCCATTCCTAGTTTTGGTCTGCACCCACAATTGCCCAGTTTCCTGCAGTTGCATAGAAAGCAGCTTCTTCCTGTTGGTCTCAAATCTTTTCCGACAGGCTCGGAGATGGCTTGCTGCAAAACCTGGAAAGAGGAGAAATACTTTTCTGTGTGTGACTTTTACTACCCACAATTTCCAATTTCTAGTGTCTGCTTCCTCACTTTTTTGTCAATTGTTAGGCCATCTCAGGAGATTTTTGTTTATTTTGTTTATTAAATCTCTCTAAATCACTGGAAATACATGTAGCTTTCCTGCTGCCCACCCCTTATGCTTTGTACCCTTCTAACATATTAAAATGGCTCATTGACAGATATGACAAGGATCAGTGCAACACAGTAATCTTTGTGGCTGGGAGTAGTGAGAGACAGGAGGTGGAAGGAGAATATGGGAGCTCCTCTTTTTGGTAGCTGTGAGTTGTTAAGGGGTTTTGTGCCCTTAGCATGACTTTTCATCTCCTAAATACTCATCTATACTTCTCTATGTTGTACATTCTCATGTTCAAAAGAATTATTTAAAAAACTAGAGGATTTTCACAGCTTGTGAGTAGTTCTCAAGAAAACATGCAAGATGCTGAAAACTTGTAGCTAGATTTTATCTATTTCAAAGAGAACATGCATTATTTTCCCTTTTATTGTGGGGTTCCCCTGGATACCTGCATGCCTCTGGATACACTTTTTTCTTTAGTGAAGAAATGGAGACGTGCGGGCTAATGCACAAGTGAACCCATGTCTCCAGATGTGAAAAGCTCATGCATTCAGAAACTGTTTTCATGCACACTCTTGAATTTGAAGGAGACACACTGGAGGAAACACAGCAGGAATTCTTTATGTTCTGCGGTTTCCCGGCCTGTTCCTTATGCTCGTGCAGCAAACCTCATTGGACAGCTACTCTCAGGCTATTTTTTTTTTCCTATGGGAGCAATCACTTCAGTTTAGCCCTTTGTTGCCATGGCTTCTGCTGTAACTTTACTACCCCCTTAGATTTTTGAGAGCGGCCCTTCAAAGCCAAACTTCCCTTTTTCCAGAAAGGCACATGGCAGTAAACTAGAGGAGGCTTAGTGTGGGAAATGTAAATCTGATCGAAGGAGTGATAGTTTAAACAAACTTCAGCCCCATTCCAGAAGGGCCTTTGATGCTGATGATATGCCCTGTTTATTAAGGTGGGAAGGGCACATGCTGACCACCTCTAGGACTGCAGAATGCAATTGCTGTGGTTTAGGCTTCTGTGTAGGTGAACTGGCAAACACATGCCCTGTTTACTAGAGCACTGATGAAATCTGATCTGCCAGAATTTGGTGTGTACTTCTACCAAGCCAGAAGCATTATGGTGTTAATCCCTTTCCTGCTGAGGCTTTGCCCTCCCAGGGTGGGGATGTGCACTGAGGCAGAGCTGGTTCCTCTCTGCCCCTGCTGTCTGTCATAGCAGGAATTTGTGCAGATATGTGGCTTTATCCACTTAAGTCCAAACAAGCAAACATGGCCTCAGAGCAAGGACCTACCTGTTTGCATTGTAGCAGAGAGCAGTCATTACCCCAAGTCCTTTCTCTGTTGTGCCATCTGTGTCACTGTTCACCTCCTGGGGTCTCAGTTTGCATCATGATTCCTACAGTGAGATTTTTTTATGTGTGAGTTTGAACGTGTGTATTTTCTTTTCATAGTAGAAGGGGAAAATGTTACATTGCACTGAAAAGAAATTACTTGGGGAAAAGAAATTTTCAGAAGAAGTGTTTATTTCACCATCACTTCTTAAAAACCCAATAGCTATCTTTCATATTCGAAGTTTGTTCATTATCTGGTTTTACATCAGGCAGAATTATAGAAAATAAAGGGTGTGGGGCACCTTTCTATTCTTAACTGAACAAATCTTTTGAAGTCTGTAAAATATTTAATGAGTGGTTTGGGGATTTTGTTGTTTTACTTTTGATTATTTTGAATTTTTCTCTTTTTTTTCTTTTAAACACACTCCTGTCAGTAGGTTATCTTCACACAACTGTGAAGATAATTATAATACCCATAGGCTTTTTAAATTTTTGCAGTTCTGGTAAATTAGTAAATTCCAAGTATGTAAGATGATCTTAAAGATCTTTTCTGACCTAAATGATTCTATGATTATAGAAAAAGTGAAGCCGGAGCATGTTAAATAGATAAGACAAAAGGAGAAGATAAACAAGCGGAAAACCATGGTCTTTAGGGAGGACATTGTTGACTTGAAAACTTGTGAACAGTATTTTGAAAAAGAAGTAGTCATAATAAGTGGTAAAAGCTGTCCTGGAGACAGCACTTGCCCAAAGTTGCCTGCCAATTAGTGTTTTGTAGCAAGTGTCATTCCATTGTAGCTGGATGTCTCTGTGCAGTATGTCTGCAGTTACAAAAGTTGTGAATCAACAACTTTGCTGTGTCAAACAGCCAGAAATTTTTCTTCTCTAATGCTTTTCCCTTACAGAGCTTATAAATGTTAATTGTAAGGATACCAAGTGTGAAACAGAAAAAAAAGACGTGTGCAGCATGGGTCTTAAAAAGGGAAAAAGCTCACTACCTTGAGGTACAACCATGTTGGAGTTTTGCCTGATTAAAGTCAGAAAGATGAGATGCTTTGTTTTTTTGAGTTGCTGAGTTCTGCGCTGTCTTATTCTTCTGTTTCATAATACATATTCTGCTTTATCTGGGAAAGAAACCAACTGTGATTTTGAAGCACTAGGCTAAATTCATCCTGATCAATCCAAGTGGAATTATACTGAGGAAGAGTTTGGCCCAGGCTTTCTGAATATACTGAGAGAGCAATTATAATCTAACCTGCAAGAAAAGCATGGAAAAATCTGAAAGAGCACACTGCTACCAACAGCATTTCTAAAGCACTTTTATTTGTCTTCCCATTGTTTTATGCTGATTACAATTGTGCTAATTACATATGTTCCCTTCTTCTTTCCTGTAGATTAACCCTGGAAGGAGAAATGTATTTGCACACCAATATATTTACAATAGGAAACTTTGTCATCCTTTTAAAAGAAAAATTTATGTATTGCTTGCAACTACAGATATATGCAGTTTTACCAGATCTTAAACATTTGTAAATTGAAAGAAAAAAATATTTGAATTACTAGATTTGCTTTCAGCTTAGGAAGAACTAAGATAATAAAAATATACTTGTTTGTCTCTTCTATGCATGTCCCATATAAAAAACCACAGCAGTGTAGAAAGTTCAGATAATGTCTCCTCTCTTCTGTAAGAGACTAGGTATTCCTTACCTTCTCTCTACTGGCTGTTATAAGTTTGGACACGTCATTTAGATTCTTGGTGCATCAGGTCGTATCGTCAATGGGATCTGTAGAATGAATATAAATGTATCTTCCTGGAGGGTGTTCTAAACATCTGGATCAAGTTGAAAGTCACCAGTACCAGTGTAAGTCCATATCTGCAGGGGCCTGTTGGACAGGGATGCTCCAGAGTCTCTCTAGCATGACTGAGAGGAAAAACCATTCCACTGGGCTCCATCAAAGAACTGCTGGATTTGATTCACCTTGCACTTGCTCTATTTTCTAACCATGTTACCTATGTGGAAGTTATGACAGTATAAAACTGGCATTCTAGAATGAGCTTTATGCCATAAAACACTGCTTATTGGCAGTGCATATGTTAAGTTTGGCCTGGCCAACAAGTGCTGAAGTTTGACATCCCAGGAGAGATTTGTGGATGGGATGTCAGTTGCTGTCCTTGTACGATGGTCCCAGCCCTGGCCAAACTCAGCAGCATCTGCTTAGCAGGTTAAACTGCACTCACAAGTTCTTCAGCCAAGAAACTCCCCACACGCATTAAAACAAACAAACAAACACCCCCAAAATAAATCTGAACTACTAAATCTGCAGCAAAGTGTTAGAGTAGCAAAATCTTTTTAAAATACTGTTTCAAATGGGGAAAAAAGATATGAGTTCATTACCTGTACATGACAGAAATTACATCTGTTAATAAGAATTTAGCCAACTGATGGTTTTAGGGACCACTCAGAAGTGTGAGTTATGCTGTCATCCTTTTAGCTAAGTTAAACCAAATGTGATCAAGATCTTCTTGTTCCACAGGGGGATACCCACAGTTGCAGTTCTTCAGGATCAACAGTTGTGCTTTAGTTTCACATCCTACCTTAATCTGAATTAGTGTTCAAGCCCAGGCAAGTACTATCCTTGGAGGAAACAGACACTGTTAAAGCAGACAGAAAACCAACTATGTGCTGTGTGTGATTAAACATAAGTTAATTTCGGCATAAATCCACCCACACAGTGATCTTGCTGTTACCCAGAGTTCATAAGACTTATCATTAGAAAGTGGAAATGTTGCTATCCCAGCCCTGCTTGTTGAGGGACACAGCTTCATGTCTCAGCCTGATTCCAGCCCTACCCAAGCTCCTTCATGACCACAGCCAAGCCTTGGCAGCAAAAAAACACCACTCCAGCACACCAAATTTGAAATGCAGCACCTACCAAAACGGTGACACTGCTTTCTGCAGCTGTGCCCCTTCCTTTGCAAGCCCCATCACTGCCTTGCTGATGTGGAGGGTGCAAAGCAGCAGCCCCACAGCACCTGCTTGCCTCTGTACCTGAAACTCTCCCTCTCCCCCCTTACCGTGGTATCAGAGCAAGCTGCAGCACTGCTCTGAACTTGTTCTATCCAGTTTATGTAGCCAGCCTGTTCCTAGAGATACATTCCTGTGGCTGCCTGAAGCTTCAAGGAGGACAAACCTTTTTGGGCTCCCCCCCATGCCTCTCAAGCTGTTTTTAAGGCAAAAGTCAGATGATCATTTCTTCTGCTGTCTGTTCCCCAGTTTCACACTGTCTCTTGTGGCACGAGCCAGGGAGGAAAAAACCCAACACCTTTTATTTAAATGAGTGTTTTTAAGGGAAGCTGTGGAATGAGAAGGAGCAGAATTAGTCTTCCTAATTTTGAAAAGTATTTCCTTTCCCTAATTAAACATTTTTAAATAACCAAATCATCAGAATAAGAGGTGAGCAGGAAGTTTTACTTGCTCCATCTATAACTTTATTTAAGAATGCAGAATTTGTTTGGAGTTCCATGCTGTGGAGAGCTTTGTTAGCTTAGGTTGCTGACGAAAGCAAAAGTGTATTTATAGCACCCGATCCAGGATAAGCAGATGACAGCTCCATTAACTAGAAGCACAAATGGACTGGGACATGACTAACCAACAAGGGATCATGCTTCCCATTAGCCCTCCTGGAGGACAGCTGGTGGAGGCAGCAATGCTGACCAGATCAGTCAGTGTGGGTGGGGCAGAGCTGGGGGAAGATGGTTTTATCCTCAATTCCTCCTTGTTTTTAGGCAGCCAGGTCATGATGATAAAGCACCTCTCATTCCTTCATGTTAAGATTATTCTTTTGGTCTGCACTGCTGTGGAACTGCTTACACTGCACTCATGGTGGGCTGTGAAAATTTATGCCTACAGAAAAATAAAGATAGTGACTCAGCAGGCCTTACTCAGTGCAGATTATTGGAAAAATTATGTGTCGTGTTCACAGCTCCACGTGAATAAATGGCTTGAGAGGTATCTGTATCCCAGAATTAGGCTGCTGAGTGTTTCAAGGCCACCACAGATAGGTAGCTGGAAATCCTTGCTCAGGGAGATTGTGAATGAAGGTCACTCAGTGTTGATGAACGAATACAGTTAAAGTGGTGACAGCTGTGTTCTCTGGTAAGAAAGCTGCTGAGAATTATAATTGTGGAAATGATACACAGATGCTCAATGCTAGGGCTTAATGCTGCTGTGAAGCCTGCAGAATTCAGGTTCTGTTCCTGGCTGCTGGTGGCTCATTTTCTCTGCAGAAGTACCTCATTGAGGGACCAAACCCTGCTCCCCTTGCTCACTGACCTGGTGAAATTGCCACAACAAGGAAAGGTGGAAGGAAGGCTCTGGGAGTCTCCACCCTGTAGGAAGGAGATTTAGAAGTATGGGGGTCAGATGTGATGTAGCTCAGGTGGCCATTTACTTTCCTGGGCATGAAAGAATTGAGGCTCCGGGACATTGTTCTGGAGGCTGCAAAAGGCTCTGCTCTGTGGCACAGGGAGGGAAGCTGTGTTGAGCACCCGTGTGGCTCCTTGCCCAGCTGTCCTGGGTTGTGCTTTGGTCACTGGTGCCAGGCACTAGAGGGACGTGTCAAGACATGGTCTTGCTTGGGACTGTGCCAGTAGTGTGCATGTTCCCAAGCACCTGATCCCTTTCCAAATCATCTGTGGGAGCTCTGGTATCCCAAGAGGGGTTATTTGTTAATTACCTGTAAATGCTTTCCTATTCAGAACACTCCCACATAAGTTTAACAGCATCTGCTTCAGAAACCTTCCTCTTAGTGTCTTTAATGCTTTGGATGGAAGAGTGTAAATCTGGGAATTTAAGAGGCTGTCTCTTCTTGGGTGACCATTGTCTTGCTGTCTGGGTGTGGATGACTCTTCCACAATAGAAAGTCCCCTCCTTGGTTTGGTGGAAGAGACAGCAATAAGTTGTGTTGGCCACTCACTTATCTCTCTATGAGATTTCAGTCCACATTTGGCTTAACAGCTTTTCCAAAATGCCTGCACACCTGAGTAACAGAAAGCAGGGTCCTGAAAAGCAAACTGGTGCCCTGGTATTCAGAAACAGTGACTGGAAACCCAGCTCCTTGCTGCAAGGGGAGATGTGTCCTGCCAGCACGTGGAAAAGATGTCAAAGGTGGTTACCCTTGGTTACCCTTTCAGTATCCATCACATACCTGCAGTCTTGGCTTTACAGAGTCCCTGTGGTTGGCAGAGCAGCCCAATGCACCCCTCAGTTGTACCTTTGCCCTTTTGCAGCATGAGCTCCATTCTTCTCAATGCAACCACAATGTAAAACCAGGTCAAGTAGTTCTGTCCTGGGGCTGAGGCACATTAGTCCTGGTTGCAACTCAAGCACAGTGAATGAAAGTTTCCCCAGGAAATAAATTGAATCCTTAATAAGGAGGTGTTTATGAGCTGAAAAAAATGATCTCAAAGGCCAAGAATCAGCCTCACAAGTGGAGAAAGCAGAAATTATCTGTGGCTGTTTCTCCCACTGTTGTGAGTCAGAAATCAATCTGAGGGTTTAGTGCAAAGAGGGTTAAAACACTTGTAATTCAGTGCCTGCCAGTTGGGAAGAATAAAAAAGTCTGCATTTCTGTGTTGGTATGGGGCAAATGCTGCAGAAACAGGAATTTTATTATATAACTATGCCTCCTATGTAAAGCTTTGTGGGGAGGGGGAGCTAGCAGGGCTGTGCATCATTAAAATCACACAAAACATGCTGCCACAATCAGAGTCCTGTGTGTGCTCAGGCCTGTACGATATGCATATATTCCCTGTGGCCTTGCTGCATCCATGGATTTCAGTCCACTTGGTGCACAGCTGGGAGGGAGGAGGTTGCCTGAGCAAAACATGCTGTGCTTTCTGCCATGGAAATGGAACATGGGAGTGTGGGAGGGGTGCTGGTGTTTGTTTTTGTTTCACAAAAGATTTAATTAAATGATTGAAAGGAAAGGGAGGGGAAATGCAACTGCAGCTCAGAAGATGCTGAGCTGGGCACACCGCCTCTTAGGGGCAGGGAGGTTTGGGAGCACTGCAGGGTCCATGAAGCTCTTGTGGATCATGTGTGGTTGTTTTGTGGTGGCCCCTTTGCCTTCTGGAGGAGTGCTGCTCACGGACACTGGTGGAAGCTGCATTCAGCTGTTGTCAGGATGAGGTGGTCCACCCACAGTAAGAGACCAGGAATGACACTTGGAGACTTGGGGGGAAAAAAAAAAAAAAGAAGTCCTGGTAATTTTAATATTGGAGTAAAGAGGACCCTTTATCTCAAAGCACTGGATAAGCAGCAAATCATATTAATGTCTCTTAGGATGAATTGAGCAGCACTTTTCCTGTTGTACAAGTGAAAACTCTGGCATTGAATGATTGTAATTCTCTCCCAGAAATGGCAGCTCCATGGATTTTCTCTGAGCATATGCCTAGTGGTCTGTCTGATGAGATTTGTGTTTTCTGTTGTCTGCTGCTTCTTTAAGATCCAAAGCACAAAGTTAAGAGGAAGTGAGAAGATATTTCTGGTTTTGTGTGTGCTCTCAGCAAGCCACCAATGCAGCCATGAAGAGCATTCTTCTAGCTGATTTTTCCACTCTCTGTAAGCCAAAATTAAAGCATTCTTTCTGTGCTGAAGAGCTGACAGTTAAAAGGTTTAATTCAGAAAAGTATTTATACCATCTGTATTTAAAAAGGCATTTAAGCACTTCTTTGGATTGTATCCTAATAAGGATGCTTAGTTGAATTGGGCTGAAATAGAAAAACTGAAGGCAAGGTGTGTATTATATTAATGAAATACCTGGGGGTGCCTGGAAAGCATTTTGCTGCTTCCATTTCAGTTTTGCTTTGTTTTGATTCCATTTTTGTTTAGTGGATTGGAGGGAGTCATGCAGACATAGCCCCAGTGGCATAGGGCAGGGACAGGAAGCAAAAGGGTGATGTAGGTGATACAGCCAGGGTTGTTCTACAGGGGAATGGCAGAGGTGTGAATGAAATCAACTTCTTTTTTTTTAAGACACAAAACAAAGATCTAGCTATTTTAGTTCCCATATGGTTGAGAGGAATGAAGAGCTGGGTCATTAATATTGGGTTCCTCTAGGTGTTTACTTGGCTGTTGGTACCCTGTGGGCAGTAATCATGTGTGACTTCTGTCAGCACTGGGGAAAAAAAAGCCAGCTCAGAAATAATGGGTTAAAATCTGACCCTTATTGGTCCAAGCAAAGTTAATGGGTTTGCACTACCCTAATGAGGAATGCAAAGGTTTAGAGGTTGCTTAGTTACTGGGCCAGCAGAGATTTCAGACAGCATGACATAACTTACATATCCTCCAGGTATATTTTTATCACCACAGTCATGATCACATATGCTGCCACTCTGCCACTGTAGATGAAACATTGCAGTTGGTGGTCTGTGTGCTATGCCACTGGATGCTTCTGAGTAGCCTCCCACTTTTTCCAGAGGATCATGGAATGGTTTAGGTTGACAGGAACCTTTAAAGATCATTGAGTTCCAACTTCCCTGCCATGGCCAGGGACACATCTCATTAAACCAGGCTGCTCAAAGCCCATCCAACCTAGCCTTGAACTCTTCCAGGGATGTGTCATCTACAGCTTCTCTGGACAACCTCTTCCAGTGCCTCACCACCCTCACAGCTGTGTTGAAACCCAGCTTTTGATTTGCCATCTCTATGTTTAAGGATCTCTTCCTTTTGTGTGTGTGCAAGGCCCCAGAGATGAGTACATCAGAGCATCAGTACAATATGCAAGGTATCCAGACTGCAGTACAGCTGCCCCCAAGGTGACACCATAGTCGAGTCCATCTGTTTCAGGAGATCTTTTCATTGCACATCCAGCAAGTTGTACATACTCATTTCAATGACACAACCAAGGCTTTGCTCCTACTAGCGTTGCTATGTCAGTGGAGCAGCACTGCTGGGTCTCTTTTTGCCTGAACACAACAGTCAGGTGGTTCTAGCACTGCAGAGTCCTTGGTAGTGGCTGTAATGCAAGAGGTAGAGAAAAGCAAACTTCACAGTGGATCAGATCTGTGCTGAGCTGACAATAGCAGAGGTTGGAATCGATCGAAAATCATTGAGACAGAACAGAAAGGCTGACTTAGTTTTAACCCCATTCTTCAAGTGCTCTCTCTGCCTGTCTTAACATGCAAAATCCCAACAGCCCCACTAAGGTCAAGGAACAGGAGTGAATACAGCAGTTTTGTCTGCCTTATCTACAGAAAGCATTTCATGCCTGACTGACTTGGGTGCACCATGAACAAGTTACTTTATTATAAACGGAACATATTAAAGGCAGAGATGTTTTCTAAATCTCCCTGTAAGTCTGTAGCTAACTTAAAGAAGAGATCAGCAAAATTTTTTAGCAGCCGAACAGTTTGCGCAGCCTGTCCAAGTAAAAGCTGCTTTTATAAAGTCTCTGCCTACACAAGGCAGGCACAGGAGGCCTGTTCCATATTCATGATGTTTGCTGAACCTTTCTAACATAGTGTTAAACATTGAAATCAGCCTGCAGTATTTTAAAGTTGTTGTTAAAAAACTAGTATGGCTGGTATGATGTAAGTGGCTCGATAAAGCCAGGGAAATCCTGTGCAGAGGTGAAGTTCTGGTGCTGCTGAAGCAAGTGGCAGGCCTTGTGCTGACTGCAGTGAAAGGCAGTTTTACCGTTTGCAGTGGTTAGCATGCTGAGAGTCAGGCCTGGGCTTGTCATTGTTTCCCATTTCCTGTCACCTTCCTCGTGAGGAGACAGATGCAGCTTTATGTGTCTTGCAGTTACTGTGAGCTGAGAGGAACAAGAGAAGGCTGAGGGTTCATGGAAATAGCCTTTAAATAGTGTGTGCAGTTACATACAGGAATACAACATGCAAAATACCCATGGCATGATTTACACATTAAAATCACAACTTGTGATGTGTTTGTAGCTATTAGAAACTATATAACTATGTAACTATGTACAACAAACAAATTACTGTTTGCTAGAGCTTATAATGCAGAAAACATGAATTCTCTCCGAAGACCCTTACAGATGGAAGGCTAGAGGAAAACAGGCATGGAGATGTGGCTGAATAGGCCACAAGCTGCAGTGTGTTTGCCATTAAACTTTACACAGTTGTAGTTAAGAGTACCTGTACTGCAAACAGACCATGTCCTGTTCTTTGTCTGACACTGCTGTGCTTGTCCACACGACACAGTGTTCCTGGGGTCAGCCTAGCATCATATGACCTGTTCTAAAGCATTTGCTTTCCTTTTGGCAATTAATGAATTTGAGTGACTAGTTTTTCAAGTGACAGACTTTCCCAATAGTGAACTTGTTCCCTTCCCCTAGATTATGAAACAAAAGAAAAATTTGATCTGCAAATATTAAAAGGAATGGGAGGCTGGGCAGTTCTGTGTTTTGTAAGGCACTCTCTGCTCTGAGATTGTGTCCCACTATTTCCAGCAGTTATAGAGTTCAGAGATCTTCACTCAGTATGGGGCAAAGTAACGCAGAACTTATCTTCACACCCAGGACTGCTTGTTTTCTGTTGGTCTTTTGCTTATATGAGAATGCAAAACATGAAGGAGCCCATTTCCATTCCTTCTTATGCAATTTTCTGATGGCCAGAATGCAGCCAAACTCCTGAAGGATGATTGAGGAGATAGGGCAGATAAAAATTCCTGTGGGCAGGATTATGACATGTGTTTCAGAGAAATCCACTGGGCAGAAAAAGGGGATTCAGGTTCAGTTTTCATAGACCAGAGATGGCAGTAAATTTGAAAAGCAGATTCTGTTTTGCATTATCACCACCCACTTTTCCCAAAGATGTTCTACTTTTCTAAGCACCATCCCTATTGCTGTAGCTATAAATAAGTATATAACTGTATGCATGGGAGAGATTCAGGTTTAAGCTTGTATTTAAGCTGAACAGTTATATATAACAGAACTATATTAAAGATGACAAAAGCCTCATTGTTCTATTCATGTTTTATCTCAGTATAGCATGTATGTTCATGGGTACGTGTGCATACAGACAGATATTAACATAGGTAGACACACATAGGACAAAAAACCAGTCCACATTCTCTACTCTATTTCTGTAGTTGGTGTAATTAACTTCCATGATGCAAAGGGACTAATTCTGTTATAAGGCAACAGGCCAAATAGGCAAAACCCTGTCTGCTTGCACATGAAGACTAAAATTTAGATAAGTATGTTATGTGGCAAAATGTGTCATTGCTAAGTTGGATCATTTCACGTTCACTTTAGGATTCTCATTTTCTAGACCTTGCCAAAGGATTTCTGATGCTGGTTTCCTCTTGGTGTTTGGAAACTAACCATATTTTATCCTCCCAGCAAGCTTCATACTGCTTTTTCTATTAAGCAGAAAGTTTTGTTTTCATCGTTGCTTAGAATGGCTGTGCTTTTGAGCACATGGAAATGTTGGTCAAGTTTATATAGAACAAGGAAAGTTATTGGCATGGTAGCTGGGAAATGCCTAGATAGAATGGATCATTTGCCAAAAAGAGCAGGAGTTTGGGATGCCCATCCTTTGCTTAGAGGAGGCTCTTTTTGGCATCTTGCTAGGGATGTTCCTAATTTCCTAATTGAGAAGCAGGTTAATGGTGTAAGCCCATAGAAGAGTGTAGTACCTGTAGTTCATTTTGATAACTATAAAGATCTCAACACAGAGGTTTTGGAGTGTAGTTTCTTCCTTGCTGTTGTTCTATTAAGGCTATTAAGGAAATAGACTAAGTCACCTAGAAACTGAGCAGTCACCTCTGCAAAACTGTCGGGGAACATTGTCATGGTTTGATACTGGCCAAATGCCAAGCACTCATGGAAGTCATTCAGTCACTCTCTTCTGCTATAGTTGGGCAGAGGAGAAGGAGAAAAAGGTTTAAAGAAGGGTTCATGAATTGATATAAGGATTAGGAAAAAACACTCTAAGGGCAAAACAGACTCAAATTTAAAGGTATAAAGTAAATTTATCATTAACAGAGTCAGAGAATGATAATGAGAAGTAAAACAAGCCTTTAAAACACCATTTTTCCCCCCGAGCCCCTCCCTCTTTCCCACTGACAGCACAGGGCAATAGGGCATGGGGTTTTGGTCAGTTCATCACTCGAGATCATCTTCTGTTCACTCAGAGAGAAGAGTCTTTGCTGTGCCGTGCAGTCCCTTCCATTGGCAAACAGTCTTCCCAAAACTGTTGTGGTGTGGGTGACTTATCCACAGAGTGCAGATCTCTAAGGACAGGCTGCTCTAGTGTGGAAGCAAGGACCCTCTTTATCTCTGGGAGCAGGGGCCCACTCTCTCCATTCGGGTCTCCCACTGGATCACAGCTTTCTCTGGCCTCCACTCATTCTGGCATGAGCACTTTTCCCATCTTGGCATCCCCCATGGACTTCATGCATTACAAGGGGACAGTTTGTTTCACCATAATCCTCACTACGGCTCACGGAGGAATCGTGGCTCCAACACTTGGAGTGCCTCTTCCCCCTTCTTTTTTTCTCCCACTGACCTTGGTGCCGTCATGACCTTTCCCTCACATGTCCTCACTTCCTCCTCTTCCCTGACTAGCAGAAAAACTGCTGCCCGTAGGTACCTTTGCCAGCAAGTCCCACCAATTCAAAGGTTCCTGCAGGATCCCACAGCTCCCAGAGGTTGATCATGTCTAGGTTCCGTGCCGGGGAGTCACTCGTCATGTTTCTGCTACCGGCCCGGTGGCCCCGCTGCCATGGCGCGGGCAGTGGCTGCCGCAGCGCTGGTGCTGTTTAACGCCTCTCCTCATGCAGGGAGCTGGGAAGGAGAAACCACTGCTGCTGCCACCCCTGCCCTTCTGCCTGTGGCACAGCTGGCTAGGGGCAGCCAGGCTGGCAAGGCTCGCCATGGCCCGCACCAAGATGGTGACAGCCACGGCACATCGCCTCACGTTGTGCCGGGATGGCCCCAGCGGCAGCACCTCGCCACCCCTGGAAAAAACCACGCCTGTGCTGTTTTGATTTTCTTCTTAACTGTCATCACAGACACCCTCTCTAACTGGGCCAGCAGCAAGTCCATCTTCAGAGCCATTAGCGATTTGCTCTGTGGGACATGGTGGAAGCTTCTATCAGCTTCTCACAGAACCACTTCTGTGGCTCTCCCCTGCTACCAAAAACCAGGCCGTGCCAAATCGACACAAACATATCCCCCCACCCAGTCTTTGTTCCAAACTGCTCCAGCCAGCCTGGCTGTCAAAGGTTCAGAGGGCTCTGTCAGGTCAAATGGAGGGATTCAAATGACTGTAACAAAGTTGGCTGGCATGGACCTGTGCAGGTGGCCTTTGCTCCCCTGCCACATTGCACAGTGGTAGCTACTGAGAAGGGATTTTCCAAATGGAGGATGCTTTTGCCTGTGAACATGGGGTTAGTTATTAGCTCTCAGCTTAGGCATCCTGTGCCTGAGAGAAATCCATGAGAAAGCTTCCTGGCCTCAGTTGAAGATTTAAATGACTGTGTGTGAGCCCTTAGGAAATACCAGGTACCAAGTGTTAGTTTGTAGCTCCATGGGAAAGTTGTAAGTTAATGAGCCTTTACCTCAAATTTTTATGATCTAGCAATGGACAATTATTTACTGTGGCTCATCCAAGTCCTGCTAATTTGTTGTGCTTGTAAACTTGGCTACTTGTTTGCGAACTCACAGACACTAGTGAAATACACAGCCTGCCTTATTCTATGTATTTTTTTTTTAAATTTTTATTTTGACTGATTTGGCATCTGTAGCTGATCAAATGTATATGGTTTTTAGTTTCCTGCATGAATCTTTTAGTAAGATTTTACAGTTGGGTCAGCTATTTTCAATGAAAATTATTATTTTTCTGAGATACTCACTGAACCCAAGGGAGGAGTCTTATTATTTTTGTTTTCCCTCATGGTAGAGGTAGCAAATACCTTTTCTACTGGGCATGAATAATAGCTTAAGTGAACGAGTCACATTTTGTAGGGACTACTGGTGTTTCTGGAGCCTGAAAGGCAAAGAGAGCAGTCTTAGCCCCTGTGTGTTTGCACAACACGGGATTTCCAAGGGCGTTTCTTTTTGTTAATGCTGTTTGCTTGTTCTTTTCAAACGATCAAGAATGGAGGTACTAGTGAATGAAACCCGGCACAGAATTTACCACCAGCCACTCAAAAATGTGAGGCAGAGGAGCAGGGGTGAGAGGGCTCCTCCCAAGCATGCCGGGAGGGATCAGCTGAAGGGTGACAGGCTTTCAGTATTCTGTCTGAGTGTCAAGTCTGGAAATGGGATTACAAACCAGTGGCAACTGTGATGGCTGCTATTATGTGGACACCTGTTCACCCAGTGCTGGACACAGGCTAGTGTCCATATAGGATGCTGAACAGTCACCAGATGGTGATGGCTTTGGGTTGTTGTGCATTTTTTCTAGATTTGATCCAGCAATTCGGACAAGATGCTTTGAGCCAGCAAAACAGTACTAGAAAGGACATGCAGCTCTAAAAGGAGTTAAAATAAAAAGGTTTGCTAATGAACCACAAAATCACTGTGTGGAATGTATTTAGATTATTGTCACTGAAGTTTAACTATGTGCCAAGATCTAAAGTAGCCACTAAAAAAATGGTTCCACCATCCAGTCATTAAGGTCATTGTGTTACTGCTGCTTCTGTTGGTGTGTTTTACAAGTTGTTTCTTTCAAGTCTAATGGTAATTATTTTTCTTGGCAAAAGGCCGTGTTAATTTCTCTGGACAAAATTTGGACCCTGATGTGGAGCCACCTAGGCAGGGTGGGTGGAGATGAGTTTGAGTGTGAAAAGAGGAGTCTGCTGACTTTCTTCTTCCAGTGTATGGCCTCCTGTTGGACAATGAGCTGTAGTGTTCAGGGAAGTCCCAGGGTCCAAAAGTGGGGAGAATGGAGAGGGGAAGAAGCCCCTCAAATGGCCTAGACTTAACAGAGCTCCTCCAAAGTCACTGGAGTATGGCCTTTGCTGACAGAAACTGCTCTGGCTTCATCAGCATTGTACACTGTTATCCTCAGAGATGTAAATGAGCATAAGCTAACTCTGGCCCTGAGAATGTTTCAGGTCACTGTGAAATCCACAATGCTTTATAAATAGGGAAAAGGTGGTTTATAAGACCCAAAACATACTCCCACTGATGTCTGCTCATAAATTTCTGATGCATAGTTATGATGCTCCTGTTACATCTTTCTGTACTTTAAATCACTCCATTTGGTGCTCAGTTCACAATAATTCTCTTAATTTTGGCCATTTATTACCCTCTCAGTCCCATTTCAGGTCTTCTTTTGGATTTCTCATGGTTTTATCCTAGATTTGCTACTGCAATGTGTCTGTTCCTTGGTGCTGTGTGATTAGCACATTCAGCTGAATATCTGTCGTGTTTCACTTCCAAACTGTACTAAGGATTTGCTATACAGGAGAACTTTTTATGTTTGTGCTTTCAAACATTTTGCATGTCTTCTGTCTCATGGACTTTCCCCCATAATTGTTGTGTTCTTCATTTGGATTTCTTTGCGTGTAGATGACATCTTAAATTTTACATTACATCACCAGCTGGTTGCAGAAGGATATGTCAAACTTAAGAAGAAAATGTTGAGCTGTTGGAACATCACTTACAAGATCCACATTGCAGTTATCCTTTATCTCAGTGTTTTATCCTTGTTTTCTAGGAAGAGTTAACAGCTGTACTTGCATGGCTAAAGGGAATTATTAGCCTGGCTGCTAATTGTCTTCTCTGGTGGGTCAGACTTTCCAGGAATCAGTTTATTACAATGAGAACTGTCTCTCTCATCTCTCTCTCTCTCTCTCTCTCTCTCTCTTCTTTCCGCCCCCCTTGGAAAATATTTCAGAGGGTGTGCAAAACCTGCTTTATTGTTTGAAGAGGAATAGTTTTTGAATTTTAGGTGAAAAATAAATTTGTGAATTTTTCCTCAGGGATTTATTAATGGAAGGTTTTGCCTGTATGGCTAAAATGCATCTATGAGTGTTATCTGGATAGTTGTTCCTTTTCCTTCATTGTATTCCTGTTGGAAAGTGGAGTCCAGCCCCATTGATACTTGGGGTAGTTTTCAGCTAGTGATATAAACATAAGGCATTTGAGCCCGTCTCTAGTTCTTGTATCCCTAGTCTGTGAGGATTTCTTGTTTGTGCCTTTGTGTTGTCTCCACTTGATAGTAAATGGCAGAGAGGAAGTTTTCCTCTTCAGTGACTATGGTATTGTTTGGTGGTGGGGTGATTAACGCTCAGTTCATTTTTTGTCGTGTAGAATGTGGCTGTTCCTGCATGCTTTCCCATCGATCGGTTGCTTTAGTTTTTTCCATTACTACTCAGTAATTTTAGACTTAGACTAGTGAAATATGTAATTGTAAATGCTGTTTGGGTGCCCTAGTCAATTCTTTCCTTTCCAAACTTAAAAGGCTGACAATTGAACTGTTGCAGCTGTCACTAGAATCACATTTTGGGTTTGCAGGAAGACACCATGCTCATCTCATTGTAAGACTTCAGTCTTTTTGCCTGTCATTTGTAGGTGTTATTTTGTTCCATGAAGTTGATTTGAGGGGCACTCCTTTCATCTTCTGTCCTACTGCTGTGGGTGTCAGAACCCCAGGGCCACCTGGGGTACCTGCATCTCTGGTCAGATCTCCCTGCTTGGTTTCTCACCAGGGTGTAGGACCCTGTCAGGGTAGTCCAACCTCAGACAGGCAGAATTGTCTGTCATGTAGCAGAGGATGTCACACTTGTCTAGCACCCTGATTTATTGTTTTGGCTCCCCTGAAGTTCTTGGGCTGTTTCACGTCCTGACTTTTATTATCTGAGGAATATTGTCAGTGACAGATAATTTCTCTGCTGTGGAGACAGATTTCAATTCCTGCTTTCTTGAGTTTGAGACTGGGTTATTTGATTCTATCTGCCTCTACCCTTTAACTCTTGTAAGCAAAATGTAAAAGCTGCAGGAAGGCTGCTGCCAAAAATCAGCTTTTTAGAACAGGAGAAGTCTTTAGTGTTCTGTGTTCAGTGGTGTGTCAGTTGTAAACTCTTCATGCTGATTTATAAAGCTTTGCATGGCCTTCCACTGTCTGATGAAACTGTCTTGATAACCACCCACCAGTGCTGCCTTCCTGACTGTCTGTGGGACTGGATTTCATTCTGCCACTCACGGAGCATTTCACCATTATTCTTCTGCCTTGTGAAATTCTCTTTCCATGATACGAGCTATCATTCCACTGAGGCTTTGTAAAAGAAGACTGGTTTTTGGTGGAACTACCTGACACCAACAGCAAGATTCTCAGCTGGCATTCTGTTACCAGTGATAGAAGCAACATAAAGCGACAGCTTTACCAAATGGGTCATGATTGTTTAGAAGTGCATTTTTATTGTAATTTTTTAAGACTTTTTTGAAAGACACAATTAGTGATGCAGTCAGAAAAAATTTAAGGCCAGGGGTTGACTACTTGAGCTTTTCATTGTCATGCTGCTATTTATATATTGTTTTGTGATTGAGCAGTTATGTCAGCTGCCTCAGTTCTCATCTGTAGGAGGAAAGGGAATATGTATTCTTCTGCATTCTCTGCCCTAGATGTGCTGTAAATGTGCTGTGAGAATAGGTCAAACAGTAAAATGTTTGGGGCTGAGTAGGGTCTGGTGGCTCCTCTGGGAAGGAAAGGTGTGACCCCACTGAAATGTCTTGTGTTGCTCTGATAAAATGAGGCAGAGGAAGAGCCCCCCACATGAAGAAGAGAATCCATTACAAAACCAAAGAGGCAATGGTTTAGTGCCAGGTCATGTTTCCTGAGGAGTCGTCAGAGACAGTGTATAGGGTGTGCCAGTTAGCAAGATCACATCATGGTGTTTTGCTTTCCAGCTGTTTGTCTGTCAGCACAACACCAGCATTCTGTTACTGCCTTAATTTCTGTTCTCCCAACCAGAATGGACATTTTAATAACCAGCTGTTGCTTAAAGAGGATCTATACAAAATATAACTAAACCACCATTTTAGAAGAAGCGGGGAACTCCTTTGGCTACTAGAAATTCCAGATTATTTACATTAAGAAAACTTATATATGCAAACTTTGCCATTTAGGGTACAAAACCAGTTACGCTAAAGTGAGTGGCACAGTAAGATGGGGGCATAGAGTTTGTGTTTGTCACAGCAATTGTATCTGCAACATGGTAGGGACATGAATGGGACTAGGGATTGGGTGAAGAGTGATACCCCCACCACCACCCCCAAAAAAACCCCTCCCAAAACACAGCCAAAACTGAATCACATGCATAGAGTGAGGACGTGTTCTTTGGTTGTTGATTTATTCTGTTGTTCTGAACAACAGAATTGTTCCTCCATGGCTGCTCAGGAAGGACAGAAGATACCTGAGTGCTGAGAAAGAGATGTAGGCCATTTCCAAAATGTTTTTCTCCTTTAGGCTTTTTCTTGTCCTTGGCATTTTTTTCTGTTTTTCCTTCAATGTGTTAGAAGGAGCAAGTTTGTTTATGAAGATCTTGTCTGTACAGAAAAACTCTTCCCTCTAAGTGTGCTTAGTTTTTATTAACAAAACAGAAACCAGACAAAAAGATGATTGGGGTTTTTTGTGGTTCTTTTCTTCTAAAGAATTATGTATGGTTTTCCTTAAGGTAAATTACCTATTTTCCCTTACCAAATGAGAATCTTTAACTCCACAGAGAAGAGTATTGTGTCCTACAGTGAAATTGCTGAAGCATGTAGGAAATGTGATGTTTGTGGTATTTTTAGAAAATTGCTTAATTATGCTCTTCATCCCTGCTTATTCCAGTAACTTAAGGTACAAATTAAAAGATGGGCTGTTAACAGGCACCGTTCTTCCTCAGACCATGCCAATTCAGAGGTGGGCATGCAACTCAGTCCCTCAAGTGAGAACTTTTAAACTGTGTACATGTAATATGGAGACTGTGGGACTTTGAGCAACCTGTGAAAAGTAGAAGGTGTCCCTGCTCATGGTAGGGAGTTGGAGTGTTGCCTAAAGATTTTTAGCTTTTTCATATATTTGTAGCTTTGTAGATTTATAATATATAGTTGTATAGTTTCTAGCACTTTCTTACCCTTTCTCACACTTCAGGACAGTGGCTAACCCTTTCTCACACATTATGTCACACTCCTGAAATTCTATTTAGTCTTATTTTCAATAAGAGAATTTCTAACAGGGACATCTTATTTTGCACCAGCACTTGGCAGACATAACAAGAAATAGGGCAAAGAACCTCCTGGAGAGACTCCAAGGGGCAGGCCTAAGGGTGGGTCACCAGGACAACCATTCTCCCACTGGATGTACTTGCTAGATATAGTAATTAATTAAACTTATAAAAATTCTGATAATCTGATACTGTGGGTGTGCATATCTATATTTTGTGCACCTAAAAGCTTTCATTAAAGAACTTTGTTCTTTGATTATCTTTCCTTTAATTATCTATTCTTTGTTATCACCTCTAATATTGTTTGGAAAGTTTCTTTCAACTCTAGGCAACAGGAGCAAGATGATCTTGAAGGTTCATTTCAACTCAAACTATTCTGTTATTCTGTATACTCAGTACCATACTTCCTGCAAGCACAGAACAGGCTGCCTTGAGAGATGCTGGTCTCTCTTGGCTTCCAACTCTTCCTAAGCTCAGAGTTCAGCAATAAATAGGAGATAAACAATGCCTTCAGAGCAGAACTGAGTCCCTGCTCTCTGCAGGGCTGTTGCAGTTGGCTAACATCCCCCAAAATTTCAGTGTTCCACATGAGGTGGGCACTGGGTCTCTAACCAAAACATTACTTTCAGCTCTTGCTGCTGCAAAGAGATGAGAGAAGAGGAAAAAAGGCCTCAGAGTTTACTCACAAGCAGCGGGTGCTGGTGCCACTGGGCTCAGAGCCCTGGTATCACAGGTATTTCTATTTTATTCTCCACTTAAAATGCTATTGCAGACACATGAAAATGGGATGTCAGAAGCCAAAATATATTATTTGGTCTGGGCTTTCATTTCAGTCTACTGTATTGATACTGCAAACAGATTTCACATTCATGAGATAATAACAATGACCATGAACTTCATTTAAAGTTATGAATATAACCCAGTGGGAATCCTCAAAGCTATCTAATACCCAAGTTTACATTTTCAGTGAGTTCTTTAAGCATTTGTAGATGACAACTGCGAATTCAAATGCCTCAAATAACCTCCCTGCCAAAAGTGTGGAAAGGCACCTTCTAAAAAGTCCACTAAGTTCCAAGTAGACTCTCTGCAGTCCTCAAATCGCAGCTTCTTTCCCGGGAGCTGGATACCTCTGTCCTTAGTGCCACACATTCAGGCATTGCCAGAGCAGTTCTGCAGAGGGCAAGCCAGGCAAAGCCCTGGGGAATTCACCAGGTGCCATGGTGCCTGGGGAGACAATGGCAGACTGCAACCCGGGCTGTAAGTAATGTAAAACTAAGGCACTGGCAGAGTCTGAGGAAATGGAAGAAGCCTCTTGTGGTGCCCCTTGAATGCAGGTCACCACATTCACCAAGAGAACACAAATTTTAGATGCATACACTGTCATTGACCATCAATGTGACTGGCTTCTATGAGATGCCTTTCATACTACTAGTGAAAATTATCATAACTTCTTTAAATTATAAAATCTGAAGAATTTTCAGTAAGAGACATTCCCACTGGCTTTGGTAAGAGTTTGTCTGAAGCATAGGAAAGGTGGCCAGGGTCTTGCTTCTCTTATGCACTTTCAATTTCTTTGGCCCTGCTCAGGCAGGCAAACATCTTAGGTTTGGTTTTCCCCCTTCTTTTTTTTTTTTTTAATATTTTCATTTTCTTTACACCAGACTGTTTCTCATAGTACCAGTGGCCTACTCTCGATAGTCAACTTTTTCCACCTCCACTCAGTTCCTATAATCTGTAGATTTTTGTTAGCAAGGTGAAGTCCTTCTATGGAGGAGATAATAGGAGAACTAGGCCTGCAACTCATGCAGTAGTCCTGTTCCTTGAAAAATATAGGTTTCTCTTTAACAATTACATTTATGTTTTGTATATATTGAATCTAGGGAAGCACCATTTCCTTTCCTTTATTACATATCCATTATATTGTTGAATATAAGGAAAATGTAATAGAGTTGTCACACAAAAGAGGTGAAAAGGGTAAAACACCACCCTTGGTTGCTTTTAAGCTCCTCATTTTGAATAGAAAGAGGGTCCTGGTTGGGGGTTTTTTTTGAGCTGATCTGTTTAGAGCTGTTCAGCTTCTGCATTTCAGTGAGCCTGATTTGCAAGATTAGGTGTTCAAAGTTGGAAAGACCAGCAGTGATACACGCCACATGTACAGGGATATACATTTAGTTTTAAAATTAAAATTTTAAATCTACAGAAATGTAATGCAATTAGGAGAAAGAACAGGATCAGTGACATTGACTCTACAATTACTTTATTTGGGGATGGGTGGAGAGGAGGGAGACATGCCTTACATATGGGAAAATGATGCTTTCCTTGGTAGTTGCTCAGAGCTCTTTAACAGTGGTAGGGAGGAAAATATCTTATGCCAGTTGCATGGGAGGGTTGCAGGCTGTATGTTCCCTGTGGAATGATCTGCATGAAATCTCTTATGTTGCTCTGAACAGCAGCTTGAAATAATCAGTAATCTCTCAGCACAAGCCTCGTGTGTTTCATAAAGGAACCTGCAAAATATGTATTTCTTTCGTCTCAACACCTTCCTCTGCTATTCCCTTTGCTGTTTTGTAAGAAATTATTATCCAGAAGTAGCTGAGATACAAGCTCATGCTTCTGGAGATTGAATAATGGTACAGTGTCTTAACCAACTGCAGTAAGTCTTGGGTGTTTTGCTAATAGATAGTGGGAGAAAAAGTAGATCAAGGTAAACTCATTTGTCCTTTCTGTATAACCTTATCTCTGTCTTCCTTCCTTTCCCATCTTTTTTCTTCTAACATATCACATTTTGCATCCATATTGTTTCAGGCACAGAACCCATGCTTTAAAACTTGCATTAAATACAGACTTCATTGAGATTGTCTGTTGTTGTTGTTTGTAGGCTCTAATTAAGCTCCTATATTAAAATGCAATATGCTGAGCCCTCAAGCTTCTTTGAGCAGGATGCAGGGCACCAGCACCTGTTGCTGCCATTCCTGGAGGAGCCAGCACTGGTGCAGAGCAGACCCTCTGCAAGCAGGGGCAGGGAGTATCCTCTAAGCCATCCTTCCTGTCACTCTCTCATCTGCTCTCTCACGGGTGCACACACACATTGCCAGATAGTTTTGCTGTCTGCTGCTTCTGCTTTCTGTTGCTAAGTGAACAGCTCCAGCTTACACACAGAGCAGAGCCAATAGCATCCTGACCTCTGAAGGCTGCTAAAAGCTGAAGAAAAGGAATCTAACAGTGCCATCTATTCTTTGCTCTCCTCTCACCCCCCTTTCACAGGGAAGTGGGAAGGACAGAGGGAGAATACAGGATGGTGGAGATAATTCATAAAAGCCACTCATGTTCTGGTGAGACATGCTGTAATACTTGGGGAAAGAAATAGAATATTATGCTCCTTTGTATTTATACACACACAGAGGTAAACATGTTTTACCTTGTGCTGTGAGCTCCAAGCTGTGGTTAGGATATGAATTAACACTATGAAGTTATTTTGCTATGCTCTTTGCAGCTGTTATCTTCTACTAATCACTGACACTGGAATATATTGTGAGGCTCATCTTTCCCTCGACCAGAGAAACACTGAGCATTATTTCAGCCTTCCTGTCACTCAGTCATGACACATTTATCACCTTACAGCTATTGTTTCCCTGCTCTCCTTCAGGAGTATTTGGGAAGGAGTTGCTCAGCACACTGCAGACAGTTGTGTGATGGCTGTAGTCCCAGTAAGCACACAGCCATACAGTCAATAACTATAGGAATTGGCCATTTTATAGTCATATTTTGTTAAAAAGAAATCTGTTTTGGCTCCCCTCTCACAAATGCAGCACAGGATTTTTATGATTCAAGTGGTAAGGTAAAGCATGCATTTGGTAGCTTAATGTTCAGTGGGAACCTAATGTAGGTTGTTTCGTATATGAAGTTTTTCCTGTTTAAAGATATTTGCATCTTGAGCACAGTTTTTTAGGCACAGCAAAGAAATGAGTGGATTTTTTCTGTAAACCCTCAGTGCCAGTGACAAAGTGCTTGTGTTTGCCCTATTATGTGAGGAATATAGCACACACCTTGCCTCTAAGGAGTAGTGTGGATGATTGCAGATAGTTCTCGATCTGGAAGGAAAAGACATTACCTTCTTTCTAAGTGTAAATGAGAGCAGCATGTCCAATATTACTGTTTGCATATGACAACCACCCAAGTTTTCCCAGCTGCAAACCTCAAGGCAAATGGTGGGTAGATAGAAGGTATCTACAGAGAGACAGTGGTTGGTGGGATGAAATGCCCCTCAGAGCTGGTGGTTGGACATGATGAGCAGGGTAAATTTGTGAAACTCAGATACTCCATTAAAGAAATTGGATTTTTTACAAAAATTTTACTCAAAAATGAAAATTGATCCACTTAAGCCACATCATGGTTGTTAACAGTTTATTGATGCCTCTTAGCAGTAGCAGTGAAGGATTTCCTGTGATAATCTAAAAGCAGCAGCACAGACGTCTGTCTTGTCCAGTTGCCACCAGAAGATGATGAGCAGTGAAGTCCATAGCACATTAGGTTGTACAATGTAACCCACAGGTTGTAGGGAATGTAATAAATCACATAGGTTGGACTGAAGGAGAGCTGAGCTTTCCCTGTGGTGTTAGAGTGGCTCTGCTGTAGCGTCTCCTCCTGCAGTGGAGAACTGAGGGCAGGGTGGTGTTTGGGGAAGATGTCAATGTCCAGGCAAGGGTTTGGGGGCAAAGATTGTTCTGTCAGCAGAACAGCCTGGGAAGAGCAGCCTGAAATTGGAATGAATCTGAGTGAAGCAACAGTTTAACATGGAGTCAGCAGTGCTTCACTGGACATTCCTTGAAACAAGAGGTTACTCTGCTTTTACAGTCAGGTATCATGTAAGTCACTCATGTCACTTGCCATGACATGTCACAGCTGCCACTGTGCCACTGAGCACAGACACTGTACCAGTCCTTTCAAGCCAACAGAACCCAGTTGTATGTGGCAATCTTGTTTAGTGCTTTGTAGAGCTAATACTGTGCTTTCCTCCTTAGCCCGGCTGACGACTGTAAAATAGTGATAAAACTTGGAACAGCTTGCCACAGTCAATAATTTTGCATTGTACAATGAAATATAATGTTACAGTTGTCACTTTCAATTAACAGATGACACATTGTCAGTCTGCAATCAATTGACTTTAATTTTCAGTTTTGAACTCCCTTTGCATTATTACCAGATTATCTGTCCTTAGATTAAAAAAAAATGCATAAAAGCATGAAATTGTGCTTGATGAAAAATTGTTCTGATCCATAGGTTTCAAGAAAACTAAACAACTCAGGGTGAAGTCTCATTTGTGTCTCTGCTCTCAGAATCATCTTCCTTCCTTCATGTAAATCTTAGCAGACTGTGAAGGAAGTAACAGGTACCTGAGCCTGTAGTCAAGGTTGTGGGAGTCCTGTTCCATAAGGGGTCACTTTCTCTCGTGCAGTTTGGCAGCTGAGCTCAACTAGTCTATTTGCAGCCCTGTTCCTCCTCTGGCTGCTCCTGCCTGTTCCTTGCTGCCCCTGCCTGGGTGGTGCTGCATGAGCTGGTGCAGGGCAGGCACCTGATACCTGTCACCTTCTGCAGATTTTTTAAAATTCTCTTGTACAAAATTCACTGCATACAAATCAATTTGTCCATTTTGGCTGTTGTGTTGAGTTGTGTTCCCAGCGTGTTTATTGCCGTGGTATCTGAGCACTTTTTAATGTGTTCCACCTGAAATTTGCCATGTGTTTCAAGCTTAACAAAGCTCCAATAAGAGGAAGGCCTGGACTGAGGAAGAAATGGCACTTTGGAAGAGCAGTTAAAGAAAAAAAATAGGTTCAAATTATCCTAGTTGTTACTTTATTCCTTCCTTCTCCACAGAGGATTTATACAAATGAAATTTTGGTATGCAAACAAAGGCTGACTTTTGTCAGTTAAATTTGTCCTCTGAACTTGGAGTTTATTGATTGCTCTGTCACTTCCCATAACTGCACCATTCACTAATCTCTGCCTTTCCCCTCGTTTTCTGCCCCCACACAGCTCACTCAGCCTTTGTCTGTGTTAGGCAATCTTGCAGTGGAAATTGATGTATCAATAGCTGCACCATTATAGACTTCTCTTACAAGCACCCTTCAGGCACAACAGGAAATTCAAATTGTTTATTTCTTTTGGCAATTAAATCCAATTAGGCTAATCTGGACTACAGCCTTGCAGTGTGCCCATTTAAAGATTTTTCACTGGTGTAACTGAATCTATTCATGTGCCAGTATAGCTTTTTTCTCTTTGTGTTGCACAGTCCAGTAGTAGAGATGTGGGGCTTGAACCTCCCCATCAGATGGTTTGGTAGGTTAACTCAGGTTGCTGGCAGGTGGCAGTGCCCCAACAGTGTTTTAGGGATAGCTCATGAGTGCTCATGGCTGGTGGTACAGTTCTGGGTGTGGTGATCCTCAAATGCCCCCCTTGCTGGTGCACAGCCCAGCTGTGGGTACCCCTTTGTAAGCCACAGTTACCCATTTGCTTTATGTTGGTACATGAAGGACTTTGGGATGTGATCCCATTGTGGTCTGCGTGTACCCTTTGCATGTGTGCATGTGTTTACACAGAAAGCACGCTCTGTACCAAAAATCTTATGGGGAAGAACAAATATTGACTTTGCCTTGCTTTGCACATTACACAGGTGGTTGTTTCTGACCTGCCAGGTTGGAAGTTAAGCCACTTTCTATAGAGTCAGAGGAATATACTTGAGGTGAAAGTGGAGAAACGGGCTGACTTAGTTTTGCCTTCCTGATGTTCAAAACCACACTGTACAAGGAAGAACCTTATCATTCTGTAACTGCTGCTCCTGATTGCTTGAGTTTAATTCCTCTCGTCTGGGAACTCTAAATGCTTTAAAAACTATCCTTGGTGCAGCAGAGTTAATTTTAAGATACAAAATAAGCGTATGTATTAGAATGTAATATAAAATCATCTGTGGCTCTTAAAATATTTAACAGCATGAAGTGGATCATTCCTCCCTGATTTCACACAACTGTGTAGAATTCATATAGTATCATACACTCGCTATTAATCATACAGATAGAACTGTCATCTTTGTGGGCTTCGCTGGAATTGCTAAGGTGCCCTCTGCAGAAGATACTGTGGCTAATGTTCTCATTACCAGCTAATTGGCTAAAGAGAATTCTCTCACATTGCATTTAGTCTGATGGATATTTTCTATCACCTGATGGGTGGAATGGACAGCCAAACCAATTATCACAGCAAAGAGTGCTATATACCCAAAAATTTCAGGCAGAGACAAAAGACCCATGTACAATTATGTCTAGTCAGTGCCAACTGGGATTTTGTTAAACTATTAGATGGGTTTGGGTTCTTTGGTAAAAGCACAATTCAGAAGACCTTGAAGCTTCTGTAAACCAGGCAGCCCCTGTGCTGATTTTGGATTGTGGTGTTAGTGCTTTGACCTTAAGTGGGTGTGGAGGGCTAAAAACAAATGGAGTCATCCTGAGGTGTTAACAGACAGTATTCTGGAGACTTTTACCTGAATGAGCCTTGTGATTCAGAAGTGCTAGGGTATGTGCTATTTGCACAGTAACCCTTAGACATAGGCATTATTCAAATTCTTTTTGTGCTTATTTTCCTTTCATGTAGCTCTAACAAATTTGAAGGAATGTTTGTGCAGTAATTGAGATGGAAAGTTGCTTGGTTCTTTTCTTTGTAGTTAAGGCTTTAATTTTTGAGATCTTTGTTTGAAATGCCAAGATAATTTTCTGGAGTAAGGGAGAATAGCGTGTACAATTCTCTTGCAGGCCTAGCTTTCAGTGCGTTGGGAACATTCTCTGTTTTTCCAGCATGGGTGGCAAAGCTAAAACTCCTTCTCTCTTAGCCTGGGAAGCTACCATGGGCTCTGGAGCACAGCCTGTCTGCCCTGTGGCCAGTCCATATACCTCAGCACCCAGAGCCTGTGATGCTGCTGATCTTTGTCTGTGAATCCTTCTGTTAGTGACTGGACTGATAAAGAAAAGGAGAGATATGCCATGCAATTGAATTTCGATGAAGAAGGCTGAGGAGAACATGAGAACTGATAAGAATCAATGACCAGGACAGAAGATGTCAGGAAGGCCAGAGGCCCTTTGTGGGGCTGGGAGTAAAAGCTGTGTGGGTTACTCTCTGCTTAGAAGCTTAGTTACTCTCTTCTTCTTATCCCATCCTCTCCAGCCCAGCACTGTTCCCCCAGCCCTTCAGTCCCTGGGGTGTCACCATGCAGAGCTGCCTTCCTCTTCCCCCACCAGAAGCAGAAGCAAAGTGCCCCTGTCAGCCCCTCTTTAGTGTTCAGGTGTCTCCTGGAAGCAGAGATCTGCTCTATCCCTGAAACTGTCCTCACCATGGATTCTGGAAAAACATGCTCTTAGGGAGTTGGCTAGGAATCTCGCTTTTAGTAATGCATTCCTTTTTTTTTTTTTTTTTTTTTAAGTCAGATCATTTGTAGCAGAATCATTTTAACTAAGCTTGCCTTGTTTTGTTAAAACCATGATGAGAACCAGAAGAAAACAAATTTCTCAAATAAGGGCAGGTGACTCAGGAGAATGTAGATTCCTTTTCATATACAAAATGAAAAGTGTGTGTGTGCTGTGTTCCTTTTTTTGTTCTTTACTGTATATTCTGCATCTTTACTAGAGGGGATTGCACAGGTGGTCAGGTCAAGAGTTTGGGCTCTGTCCCCAGGAGACTATAATCCAAATGGACAAAGGAAGAAGGACAGTGAGGGAAATGGCAGAGGAAAAGGAGAGGGTTTCCATGAGAAAATCACGTGGCTGTGTGCAGGAAAGTGCATGGATTGCAGCTTCTCCAAGTGTTTTGTTATTGAGAGGGTATAAGCCAATGCTCTTAAAGAGCACTCCAAGAGGGACGAGTGGAGCTGAGGGAAAATGCATTGGAGCATTGAATCGTCTTTAAATCTCATCATGTACTTTAGTTCTGCATGGCTGCCCCACAGATTATATCTTTGGGCTGCCGCAGTAGTGAAGTAAGAGAAGCACTGAGCACTGCTGATCTACAGCTAATTAGAAAAAGACAAGTTTTAAGTTAAGCATTTCTTTCATCCTTGCTTCTTATTGACTGACAAGGATGATGGGAGCTGGAAGCATTCTTGCCGTTTTTTATGGGTAGCTTTGTGGAGAGTCTGCACCCTCCTACACACTGGGAAAAGCCAGAGAACATGTAACTCAACATGACACAAGGGCTTGTTTGTATTACTGAATGTGTCTTCTTGCATTAGTATGTAGATTAATCGAGAGCCAGTCTAGGAAACATCATGAAAGTGCATGCTAAGTGTTAAGGCTTTGTTGTTTAATGAATACTCCAAATAAAGTGGACCAAAGGGGGTAAGTACAGTTAGTATCTCCAAGAACAACAAAGTACTGGTATATTGTGGTGACAAAACACTTAAAAATGCAGCAAGCCTCATATCTTAATTCCTTAAGCAGTTCAGTCCCTTGCATAGACGGGCTTTGTTTCATGCCTCAAAGTTCATTTCAGTTCATTCCTGAATATAATGCAGCTCCTCATAGGCTCCTCAATAATAAATACATCAGAATAAAACTTTAATGATAAAATGGACACTATTCTGATCAAAATGAGACCAAAGCATTTGATGTCAAACTCAAGTGAGGGAAATTCGGTGTTAAACTTTATAGTTCTATTAGCATTTTAATGAAAAGACTTCCCAGGCATTCCCTAAAGGTAAAGAAATGAGCTGTCTCTTAAAAACTATATTTTATTAAGAGATGCAACCCAAGATGCAATAAGTGCACTCCTGGGTAAGGAAAAGGACTGTTTGGGCCAAGGCTAAAATTACAGTCAGCAAAGAAGCATACATTTGCTTCTTTCACCTGCTAATAATGTGTGATTTTCCACATGATGGCTATAACCTGCTTAAAGTGGGGTTTTATTTGGCATGAACATCTGCTTCTCATTGTTCTGGGTGAGCCATCCCAACTTTTTTTCTTAAAAAATAGAATTGTATTTTAAAAATTTGATTGTAAGTCTCTGTCCACCTTACCTGGATTCTAGCATATGCAGCAGCCCTTGATTCTAGACAGATTTATGGTGCATGTGAAAAAATATTCAAGATTTCTTGACTTAAGTCTTCTGGGAGATCTCAAAGTGACAACTGCCCAAATATCAGGATGATGTTGCTCCCTTCAGATAAAGCCACTGAGGCTGAGTTACTTTGCACTGCACAATCTCTGCTTGTCCTGTGTGCGAATATATTTTTTCACTTTATGTGTGTCTTGTACTTGTTAGCTATGTGTATTTTCTGTCAGTGTTAATTAAAAAATTGTAATTAGTGGAACAGGTAATGATGTCCTCTTTGAGACATTTGGGCTCTGATTCAGTCCTATGAGCTCTGCCATTTATTTCACCATGTCTAGATTGCACTGGATGTAGTTTTCATTTTAAAATTAGTATGTTGATGACTTGATTTTTTTATATAGTCACATAAACTGAATGTCTGTAGGACTTGCCAGTGCCATACAATGTGGTTCTGTGCTTCTGAATGTTTCTGGAACCATGTGAAAATGCCCATCCTTGGGATAAACAGCTCGTGTCTTCAGTAACATCAGAATGAGAAAATATCATCCTTGATTATTTAGTCAAATCAAGTGAAAAAGGACCCAAAAGAAGTGGGCCTGCAGAGAGCTAGAACATACTAGCACTGAAAAGTACTTTAATAATTACCTCTTTCAGAGTATTTATGTAATAATTAGTTTACCCACACTCGCAGTCAGACTTGATGTCCTGTTCTCCAGCACAAATTCACAACAGCATTCTTAAATACAAGTTCCTTGGGCTTTTGGTTTCAGTTCTGTTTCACTTTCATCTAGTATGAGTCTGCACATCTGTCAATAGTGGAGGTCCCACTTTTGGACACTTGTTCCTGCTGCCTTCTCATGTCAGCAGCAAATATCCTACAGTCACAAAATAACCAGACTTGTGGGGCTCACCTAGCAGCAAATAAATTCAGACTCATGCCCTACTTGTACCTATGTGGTGTTAGGATGTGTTAAAGTGGTTGTATGCTGGCACCTGAATACTGTGAAAACAGCTATAACGGGGTCCTAGGCTCTGTTTTGGGAAACATAATTAAGGATTGGCATCATGTTCCCAAAATAACCCCCTGATGACAAATTGTCTTCCCCAGAAAGCTGGCCATCTGAATTACCAAAAGTGTGGGTGATGCGATATTGTCAAAGGCCATGCAAATATGTAAATAAAACCTGTGTAAACACAGGGTGTTCTTCTTTTGCTTTCTCCATAACTTTTATAATAACGTGTTTGGAGTTGTAGGCAAGGCCAGATTGGATAGGGCTTTCAGCAACCTAGTCTAGGGGAAGGTATCCTTGCCCCTGGCAGGGGGATTGGAATGAGATGATCCCTTCTGATCCAAACCATTGTGTGATTCTATGTGTTTCCTCGTAGGCAAGAAAATGCATAGCTGCAGAAGACTATAATCAAAAAAGCAGAGTATTAGCAAGGCTTCAGATGCAGGGAAAGGGTGACGAGGTAACTTAACTCTCAAAGACTTTTCCAGTCATAAGACACCAAGTGAAATGTGCTGTTATTAGTTGAAAAAAGGATGTTTTATTGATGTCTTGGTTTGAAAGACAGGTATTTGCCAAGGAAGGCAGGAACCTCCCTTGGAATGGAAAATATACCCTCCAAATTATTATAACTTTGAAATTAGGGGGTTTTCAAGCAAAGATATGAGAAAAGGAATAACTTAATTTAAAACTTAATAATTTACTAGACTATCTATCTATGTCTAACAAGGTAAAGAGCACCAACCCAGAGCAGGATCCCGGTCCCGGCCTTGTCTCGGCTGTCAGGCCCTTTCCCCCTCGGTGCAGTTCCGCCCACAGCCGGCAGGGGCGCTGTTGGCTCCCGGCCGGGCAGGGCGGGTGCGGTGATTCCCCCCCGCCGGCAGGGGGCGCTGTGGCGCGAGCTGGGAGACGCTCCCTCCAGAGGGGGTCGGGGGTTGCGGTGCTGGGTTTTCCCCTGAGGCACCCAAGCAGTTGGTGAGGGTCCTTCCCAGTGAGGTTGGGTGTTGAAAAGGTCCCCGTTCAATGGCTGCTCTTGTGAGCAAAGGCTCACCCACAGTCATGACCTGAGGCTGTTTCCTCTTGAATAAACAGGTTTGTTCATTAATTGGGAGAAGAGACTGACCCCCACGTGGCCACAAACTCCTTCAAGGGAATTGTAAAGAGTGATAAGGTTTCCCCTGATCCTTCGTTTCTCCAGACTAGACATCCCCAGCTCCCTCAGCGACTCCTTACTGGACTTGTGCTCCAGACTCTTCCCCAGCTCCATTGCCCTTCTCTGGACTTGCTCCAGCACCTCAGTGTCCTTCCTGAATTGAGGAGCCCAGAACTGAACACAGGATTTGGGGCACAGCTTCACTGGTGCTGAGTATAGGAGGACAATCACTGCCCTGGTCCTGCTAGCGGATCCAGCTGATCCAGGCCAGGATGCCACTGGCCGCCTTGGCCACCTGGGCACAGCTGGCTCATGTTCAGCTGCTGTTGACCAGCACTCCAAGGTCTTTTTCTGCTGGGCAGTTTTCCAACCACTCTGCCCCAGCCTGTAGCACTGCCTGGGGTTGTTGCAGCCCTAGAGCAGGACCTAGCACTTGGCCTTGTTGAACCTCGCACAATTGGCCTCGGCTCATTGATCCAGTGTGTCCAGATCCCTCTGCAGAGCCCTCCTACTCTCCATCAGATCAACACTCACCTAGCTTGGTGTAGTCTGCAAAATGACTGGGGGTGCACTTGATCCCCTTGTCTAGATAATTTATAAAGGTATTAAACTGGCCCAAATACTGAGCCCTGGGGAACCCCCATTAGCAATTGGCCTCCAGCTGGATTTAATTCCATTCACCACCACTCTTTGGGTTTGGCACTCAGCTGTTTTTAACCCAGTGAAGAGTACACTGCCCTGGCTGTCAGCAGCCCATTTCTTCAGGAGAATACTGTGGGAAACAGTGTCAAAGGCTTTACTGAAGTCCAGGTAAGCAACATCCACAGTCTCTCCTTCACCCACCTCATGCCTCCATTTCCTTTGTCTAAAGACAGTTTGTGGTTTGTAAAGCTCCCTGCTTTTATTGGAATGGATTAGTGTTTCCAGCAGTCATGAGCAAGAAAAGGAAGCCTGGAAATAAGCTGATTGTACTAGCAAGGGAGAGAAAGAATAACCAGGATAACAAATCCCTGAGCACAGGGGAGAATGGAGGGGTAAAAGAGCACAATACAGTGGTCCCCAGACTGTATGCTGACTTAGGGTGAGCCTGCAAATGTGTAGCATGACCAGCTTTGGGGCTGTGAGGGTAGGGGCTGGGCAGCTCCTGCTCTCTCCAAATCAAGGACACCTATCCCTGGGCTGCAGACATCACCTCCAGTGTTCCTCACAGCTAAGGAAGCATGAGGCAAAGTGACAGAAAACAGGAGAGTGGAGCAGATAGCATTAGGAGCTGTAAGAAAGAGCTTCACAAAAGGACAAATGGGAGAAGAGGAGTAAGGAATAACACAGTCTTATCAAGCAAGTTAAACAAGCCTTTTTAATGTCACTTCTTCCTCTGAGCATCCATAGACTAAACGGATTAGGGCAGGAAAAAGCTCCCTAAAAGAGGAGATAGAAGGGAAAAGGACGCTTCGTGCTTATGCTGTTCAAACTAAATAGAAATTCTGGGTTAAGAATCAAATCTATTGCAAAAGAGGTATTTAGATTAATTTATCTGCAATTTACAGAAAAAAGTAAATTGGTGGTTTGCTTATTGCATTTTGTGAGGAATGTGCACAACTGTTGGACTAATGTAAAAATGGCATTTCAGTAATAATTATGGATATCTTGCTTCAGCCTCATTTAGAAACATGTAATTGAAGTGATAGATGTAGTGCTTATAAATAGTTTAGGTTTGCTAATGTAATAATGAGCAGTTCTTTCATTGTCTCTAGATTTTTTCCTTTCCTACATGTTTTTGCCTCAGAAGCCTTTTTCTTTTTTTTAATAACTCATCTCCCTTCCCTGCTGCTGACCAAGAGCATTCCCAAGGGCATACTTTAACACACTTCTATGGTCTTGTGCCCTGGGAGCCCTGTCCCTGTTGCTGGGTGGGAGTCCTGGGCAGCTGTACACAAACAACACCGAGTTGTAGCAGGCTGGGGAAGGCGGGTGAGTGGAAGGGTGAGCAGCTGTCTGAGGTGCTCCTCACTGGTAGTGAACCAGCAGTAGGGAATGAAGACTGGGGAGAGAGAGAGAGAAATTGCTGGGGGAGGCAATGCAGTGTGTCATGGATTAGTGAAATGAGTGTAGCAAATCTCGATAGTGAGAGGTAGAAGACAGTGGTGATAAATGGCGCAAGAGATGAGAAATAAAAGGGTAATCGCATCGTGTACACTTCAGTGCTAATGGAGTCCAGGAAAGGAGGAGGAGCTAGGAATGCCAAACTGTGGGTACAGCAGTGCTGTGCTCCTCTGCTAAAGATCTTCAGACAGATGTCTTCCCATGTACAAGTTCTACCACTCGGCTCTCCCCAGATTTTTGGAAACTACAAGATCTTTGCACATGCAAAGTAAGGGTAAATAAATACTAAAGGAGTATGAGACCAGCTGAAGGAAGAAGGCATTATACCAGCTGGGGAGCTGCTAGAAAAGACTGTTTTGGGGGGCTGTCCCCAGCATTACCTAAAGGGCTGTCTGGACATGTAATATCTGAAGATTTTATTGTTGTTTTCCTGGTGGTTTAAGGGTAGCTGGTGTCCCTTTTCACATACTTTATGATGTATTAAGGAAGCTCTTCTAACATCTGTCAGGCAATGACTATGAGCCAGGTATCCATAACCTGTAGTATCGATACTGCAAAACATTCTTTAAGAAATTCTGGGGACTTCTGCCCAAAAGAGAGTTTCTTTGCTCTCAGGGAATTCTGACGGGGGAGTGTTGCCACTTAGTGGTCTTTTATCTTACAAGAACTTCCCCCCTCCCCCCAAAATTTCATTTGTGTTCTTGTGCGTAGGCAGGGTAGGTGTGAATTGTTGTTATGTGCTTTTTATTTTATCTGAACAAATGTGAACAGCATCCAAACATTAAACTGAAGGACAGAATGGAGATAAACAAGCTCATAATGGCTGGAAAGGAACATTTGTCTTTGTTTCTAGTGAAATGGTTTGAGGTGCAATCTGCATGTGGCAATGGCTTCCTGCATTATGTCTGCAAGAGGGATGAAAAATCTTCAGAAGTAGGGGCTAAGTACATGCAGCATACCACCAATGCATTTCCATTTTTGATGCTGAAATCATTTGTTAGTGTGACTTTTGCTTTTCCTTGTCATTGGTGGGGAATGTTTCCAGATATTGGCAGTGTCTTAGATTCTTTGCTTTGAACTGCAAAACTGGTAACCTCTCGGAGCTGCCAACATCAAGCATTAGCTTAGAGGTCTCTTAATGAAATATTGAACATGAACCAACATAGAGAATAAGGCAGGCTTAGGGCAGTCAGTGTTTCATGTGTAGTGGATCCTATGATCTATGAAAAAAGTGGTTCTAAAATATATTTTCTTCTTAATTGTAAAATTGCTAAGAAAAACTTAGTCAATAGGACTAGAGTTGTTTTCTGTGATGCCTTTTTTTGGATTGGTTTCACCTACAGGCTTATTGCTTAGTAACTCTGTGTGGACACACCAGGATCAGGCATCTGTTGCATCCTTTTTCTCACACAGAAGAAAATGAAAATGAAAATTTCCACTGAAAGTCTGATTAATATCAAATAGCCTTTAGAAGGCAGGAGCAAAAAGGAGATTGGGGAAGGGAGGTCACTATAGGTTTTCTTAATGGGTAGATAACTCATTTATGTGAGTTAGAACAAATAAAGTTGGGACACAGGTCAGCATTTGGGATCCAAGTAAAGATGCACTTACCTTAGTATGGTAAATGTGGAGAGTAGGACTTGGTTTCCTCAAGATGTGAAGAACACCCCCTTCTCCTTGCTTCAGAGTGAGCCAAATAGTTTTCCCAATGCATCAGTTCCCCAGACCAAAGTTGTCAAAGAGAGGTTATAGGTGGGAAAGGATGGTAGAATTAGAGCATTTAAAATAGGAGAAAACTTAAAATGTAAACTGGGGAGGCAGATGCCTGCCCATAAGAACATCGTAATGTTGCAGGGTGGAAAGCTCCCTTAGTGCTGATGTGTGACTAGCTAGCTTGTAGCCATGACACCCTTGTGTTACGCTGGTGAAGGATATATGCATACACATGGTGGGTCCATGATAATGTAGAATTTGGGGTTTTTTTGGAGTTTTTGGCCTTTTTTAGTTGTTTTTTAAACACACAAGAAGGAGAATACTTGGTGATGGCCACCATGTCCCTCCTGCGTGGGTTATGTGTGAGGCCCTCTGTAAAATTTGGAGGGACCTTTTATGTATCCTCTTATAGTTTTCCTTTCATTCAGTGAGCAGAGCTGGTTATTCAATTTCAGTGTCCACTAAAGCAATCTCCAAAAGCAGTTAAAATAAAACTCATTACCGTGTGTATGTGATATGGTATGTTTAGAATCCTGAGAATGTGCTGCAATAAAACTTCTGCTAGCTTTCCCTCTCCATGGCAGCAGATAACAAAATTTCCACTGTGTCTAAGAAACTGAACAGATGAATCCCCACAGACTGAGGACGATTGTTTCTTTGTCTGCTGAGTAGTAGTTATTAATTTCTGAGAGAAACCCAGAAGTCACCTCCAAAGGTGAAATCTGTGTTTCTTGACGATGAAAATAAGCATTCTGTGACTGATAAATGGCTGAGTTATCTACAAACGTGGATTTATATTTTCCCCACCCTTTATTATATCACATGGTTCTTCTGAGCAATGTGGAAATACCTTTAACTCCTTTTGTTCCTGGGATGCACTGTCCTTCACAGAGGTTGGGCTGGTGTTTGTATAAAGCTGTTTATGCTGGGCAATCTTGCCTAGTGCAGTGTGTCCATGGCTGACATAGCACAGGCCTTATTAATCCTTAGCATTGAGTAAACAAGGCAGCTCATGTCCGTTGTTGCTACTTACATCCAAAGGTAGTGCTGCAGCATCCTCAGCTGACAAAGGTCAGGTGAAAAACAGGATTGCTCTCTGTGAGAGGGACTTTTTTTCTGTAAAAGATGGAGCAGCACTATGTTTCTCAGTTCTTGAGGGCTGCTTTGCAGAGAGGCTGCATTTAAATATCAGATGAAGTGGGAACCCCCTGTGCCACAGTTCATCCCGGATGCCAGCCACCAGAGGTATTTGGAAAGGGCAGAAGAGGTAAGGGATGGCCTGGCTTTGTTTGGCTGGAATCTTGCTTGGTTTACTTTTACAGTGCAGTTGCTTCTTTATGGGTCATTAATTTTCCCAGTGCATGATAATCTTCTTTGTTTTGTTACTTCATGGATAAGGTTGCTGCACTTTGACGTCACTTGCCTCCTAGAAATGTTAGCTTTTGTTGTCACACTTGGAGAGTTTGTGACAGCTGTTTCAAAGAGAATTCTGCTGATTAAATTGACAGCTACATAAAGTATCTGTAGTGAAACACCTGGGATTGTTGTTTTTTTTAATTACTTCTTTGAGCACATTGAAAGACATACCTCTCTGGTGCTGTTGTTTTTCTGTTAGAAATCCAGTCTTGCTCAGTAGAATCTGTTAAAAATACAAAGTAGATGTTTCCCCTTCCTTGCCTAACTACCTCTAAAAGAAACCAAATGCCAGCCTCACAACCAGAGACATTGTCCTGGCTATGAAAGAGAAAAATATTTAACAGAGTCCCATCCCCAAGGCAGTTTTATAGAAATTATTCCTCTGTTATAAACCTCCATCTTCATGGAGTGGAAGTTTAATGCATGCACAAGGACAGTGCTTGGGTTAGGCACTCAGAGTAGCTGGGGTTGATAACTAAAACCAAAGTGTAGTAGTCTGAGGTCTGCTCTTGGCACCATGGATCAGAAATACTAGAGAATCCACTTTTGAGTTGTACTTTTTAGAGAATCCTTTTTGAGCTGTAACACCTCACAACACCTGCAGTACCACATGAAACATTTTGCTGAGTGTATTGTATTAATCTCAAAATGCCCTGGGGGTGGATTGTATCCACGAAGTTGTATCCAAATGAAAGTTGTGAAGCCACCAGACATGAGTAGCAAAGCACTCTTGTTGCTTTTGTGTCAAAATAAGCTTCCAAAACAACTTGGCACCTTACTAGATTTTTAACTTGTGGACTTTACTAACAAGCAATGATAATAACATGAGCAGGCTCCAGCTGGGCAGCTAACACAGGTGTCACCACCTTGTTCTCCCAATGGCCTCCCTCCAGTGCAGAGTGGCTATCACCCACTGTACATTGGTCAGGGCTGAAGTTTTGCCCAGTGCTGAAATGTTGCTGCCTGTTGTCGGCTGCTTACTGTATATCTGAGGTGGGGGAAAGGCATTTTGCTGGAAGTGTTTAGCAGCTACTTTTACAGATATCTGGCTTCTTCTGACCTGTAGGCCTATCCAGGGAAAGGGTGACTAGTAATAAGCATGCAAGATCCAGTCTCAATCTAGCAGAACTTCAGGACCCTTTGAGATAAAGGATACTATATGTGATTGTTACAAACGATTTGTTTGAGTTCTGCACAAAGGCAGCTAAATCAACACAGTGACCAGGAGGTGATCCAGGCTGGCTTGCAGGTTTTCAGAACACTGTTTTCCATGCTTTCCAGCATCACTTAAAAAGTATTCTGTATGTGGTTAAGAACATAATCTTCCAAATGTGAAAGGAATCTAAATTGGCACAGAGCAACTTGTCAGAATCAGCACCCAGTCTGCAGCAAGAGCTTGGGAGGGATATGAACTGCCTTTGTTCTTTGCAGTGGGGGTGTTAACGCTGAAGTTTATGATAATGCACTTGCCAGCATTGTTAATTATTCTGCTGGAAGGAAGGAGTTGGAGAGTCTGCACAATTTGCTGTCAGTAAGGGGCTTGTTTTGGCATTCCAGTTTGGCATCTCAAATAGGTGATGTCTGGGAGAGTCCTGTTTTCTTGGGGGGTATGTGGGGCTGTGGGAGGGGCTCTTTTCACTCCCTGGTTTGTGTTTTCATTCCTCCTTGATACAAATAGGATTCTTTTGGAAACTTGGATAAGCAAGCTTTCAGTGCTGGTCTTAAAGAAATTATTTTTTTCCAGTTGATTCTCATAACGGTGAAGCTCATTAACCTGAATGGCTCAATTAGCTAAATGGTAACATGCTGCCAGCACTGCTGCTCCTGTCACTGATGCCACTTCAAGAATGTTGTGTTTCATGCATATGCTTTAAATGTGCCACTTATGTTTTTCTCTGGGGGAAAAGATCAAGCATGTGCACTAGAAATATAGATATATATCCTTGCAGTAGTAAGTGAGATAATACTGAGTGGTACCTGCTATAATATGAACTTGTTTAATAGCTTGCTTGTACAGCAGTCTGTTTCTGTGGTGTCTGGAGTAAGAAACTTTGAATTAGACAGGGTTACTGCAATTAGCAGAATGAAATACATGTCATGGTGTTAATGAATTTTAGTTTTATTTAAATATTTTAAAGCACATTTTGAAATAGCTGTACAGAGGTCAAACTTGTTGGTTTAAGACACTTTTTGTCTTTTGTGTGTTGCCATTTAGACCCTCAGCTGAGATGTTACATCTTGTTTACATCATGGTGTCCATGCTCAGGACAGAGTGGTCACGTCGGTTCAGGACAGTGATAAAGGAAAGGCTGATTTTGGGCACAGTGCATGACTGTACAGGCTGATTGTGAGCATTACATTGATGTGGGGTCTGATCAAAACAGGCATTGCTTTTATCCAGTTTCACAACATGGTTTTAATGAAGAGGCTCTTGGCAACTATTATTGTTGGGTAACTGCCTGAAGCCTTAATTTCTTTAGTTTATCCAGTGAAGCTATAAAATGAGCATAATCAAACAAACTAATTTCCAAAGACATGGTGTATAATTTGGTTGTTTCATATGATTTCTCCATACCTGACCAACAAGACAGAATGCATATGGTTTGCTTGGATTAGCTTTTCCTCTCTTTTTCTTAAAATAATAAATAAATCTATCTCCTTTTTCTTTGTCAGGGCTATTCTGTGTGACCAGCCTCTTTCCTAAGTGTTCCAGGATCTCTCTCAATGCAAGCTTTTGTTTTAGAAAGTAAAATAAAAATGGGAAAGAATGTTTATATTCCCTGGGTTATATAAATAAGAATCCAAATGTCAGTTGGTACACTGACTGGTTCTTCCAAATATTCAGTGTGAGCCTTCCCAGGTAGTAGAAGTCATATTGAATAACACTCCATCCTATGTAAAATGAAGCTCTTGAGGGCAGAGGAAGATGGTTTAGATGGTTTACCACTAAAGTTGTTGTCTATTCGCATTCATCTGTCTCCAGAAATGAGGGTGCTTAATGAGTCTCTGCTTTTGCCTACCTCTGCTCTGCTGAAGCTTTGCCAAATCTTTTGAAGTCTGACTCTGCTCCTAGTGTTTCCTGTGGGGAAAGACAAAACTTGAAGGAATTTGATGTAGCCAACAAGCTCACGCTCATTTTTTTTTCAGGTAAACAAAGCTAAGTATCTGAGAACCCTGTCCCAAGAGGTGCCTTGTCAGGTAGTTTAAGAAGTAATCAGGTTTGTGTGTGTTAAACCTCCTGCAGTATGTGCTGTGGCAATGATCAGGAGCAGCCAGCCAGGTGAGTGTTAGGTGGTACCAGCCACAAAAGGATGGACCCGACCCTGTGAGTCAGAGCTGAGTAGTGAAGGAAGAGCAAAGCTGACTTTGTGCTCTGAATTTCCAAGCCTGCAGTTGCAAGAAATATTTTTACCTTTAACTTGTCTGGCTCTCTCTTGACCTTACTCTCTTGATGTACACTCTTGCTAACCATTTAGTTAGCAAGGGGATTGGGGAAACAACAATGCAGTGGAGGTTAAGGCTTTCCATTCATCCCTCACTCCAGCCATGGTACTCTGCAAAACAGTGCACGTGGAACAGCCTACTGGCATTTTTTACAAGGCCTGTTGCCATTTAGGCTTACCTTCATCCCACAAACCAGGTTCATGTATTTCTGCGCTGCAACACTTTCTCTTAAACAAAGGGTAAAAAATGCTTCTTTGATGTGTCAAAGCATGACACAGATGTCAGCCTTCCTCATCTACTTCTATTACAGGGGCTCACTTATCTGAGCTCTTTATAACACATATAAAGGGCAGAAGTAGTGGGAAGGACTTCCATGTGCTCAGCAGTGACTCAAACCTTCGTGCAGGCTGGTGTATTTGCAGGGGCAAATATGGATGGAGTGAAACTTTGTTTCTGACTTGACTTGGTCCTGTGTTTTGTGTTCCAGTCTCAAGTAATCTATTTTGTAGAGCAGGATGGAATGTAACAGTTCAGTTATGATGGAACTATTAATACCACACCATCTTACCCTCTTGTCAACTCTGCTGTAGCTGATAGAGGGTATGAGTCTCATTTATTTGTTCCACATTGCTAAGGTTAAAGAAATGACATGGGGATTTCTTGTTATGTAAAATTTGCTGTTTTGGGGTCCAGAGGACCCACTGATCTCTGAAACACTCATTGTGTATTGCAGGTCTCCAGAGAAGGGGGGGACAAAGATGCAGTGCTTGAGTGCAGCACATCTCTCTGCAAAGGGTGTAGCTCCCATTGTCTGCTGGAACTGCTGTGAAAGGCCACTAGCTCCTAACTGGGACACAGGGAGCCACTCAGGGCAGCTAGTCCTCTCTTCCCCCAGGCCAGCTCATGGCTCCATGAAGACTGGCATTAGCCAAAATCTTGAAAAAGGTTGTGATGTTTTTGCACAGATTCCTGCCCCACACCCAATCCCTTTTGTGATGTGCTGATTCTGAAATGATCCCATCCAGTGCCATTCCTTGGGGGGATGTCCTCAGCATCAAGCATAGCTCAGGTCTTGCAGTGGGTTTCAGTGAAGAGAGCTGGGTGCTGGTCACCCAGGCTGAGTCAGTCAAACATCTCATTTCTGTGTGTTTTCCAGTGCATCTCCCCTCACTCACACCTCACCTTTCCTTGTGCTTTATCTCACCTCACCCCAGTAGAGTTATTTATTTAACCAGTTTAGGGGTAGGGAAGATAGAGTGCTTTTTATTTTCTGGGGAAAGATGGAGAGATATTTTTAGAGCTGAGTTCTGAACATTGCTTAGAAGCAAAATAAAGGAAGGTAAATGCTCACCTCTCCCCACAAACTTCAGATTATAAACTGAGCTAAGAGAATGAGTTGATTCCTTGCTTGGTGGCCAGCTCTGATTTACTGTAAGGCTGTGCACAGAGACATTGCAGCTAAGAGCATGCCAGGCTTTGTTTGCTGGTTGGTTGGATATTTATGTCAGGTTGCCAGGCAAATTCATATACTGCTATGCTGCAGGCAAGGTCTTGGGGGTGGGGGAGATGAGTAAACACCTTAGAAAGATCTAAAGGTGTAGGAAGAGGTTTGGAGCAAAAGAATGAGGAGCTGGGTTTGCAAGTAGTAAAACTTGCATCTATTTTTGTCTTCTGTTGCTGAAGCAGAGGTATCCAGAGCTGAGCTGTTCTGCAGCACTACCAGCTTCACATCTGTGCTGCTTTGTACCCTTGTGCCATGAGCAGGCAGCATCTTACGGAAAACTTCACAAACCAGTTGGTCCCTGAGATGTGATTTGAGTTTGTGTCACTGCCTGGACAAGTGCATGTTTATGGACTCCTGTGTGCTCCAAACCTGTAATAGTTTCAGTTAAAATCTCTTCTGCCAATGCAAACCACAAAAAAGTAATTAAATAGATAATAAATCTCTCTGTGCTCCATGGAACAGTTCCCTTTCTCACCCTTAACTGCCTTCTTTCTCCAGCCTGTGTGTCACTCCTCAGGTTCAGACCTGCAGTTCATGATACAGGATGATTTTTTAAATCACCATCTGAGTGCCTAGGAAAAGCTGATGACTCCCTCTGTGTTTGCAAGTGCGTGCTGTGATTTACTGGAAGACAAAGTGTGCAAGCCAAAGCAGTGATGTTCTGAAAGAAAAGTTAAATCAGGAAACAGAAATAAAGGCCCATATCAATCTTTTATATATTTAGTTACCAAACAGTCTCTCATCTGTCAGCAATACATGTAACAACCACAAAACAGAGCTGCCCATTGCTTTTAGCTACTGTCTATGCCAGGGCATTCTGTTCTTGTATTCACTCTCAGAAATAACTGAAATGATTATAAATATTTTTGAGCAAACAGGAGCTTTTTTTTTTTTTTTTGGCAAGTATAATTGCTAGATAAACTGGGGGGTTACAAAATGCTGAGGTTTAGCACTTTGCTGGACAAGCTGTGTGCATTTTTGAGACAACCAGCATATGGGAGATTGTCAGCAAACTATTATCAAAGACATTTGTGACTCACAGCAATGGAGAGCTTTGAAAGGGAAATCACGTTAGGTAATCATAGCCTTTGCACATCAGTGAAAGCATGTTTTTCAGTTATTGCTTGAGTTCTTTCTCAGATTTGGTTGAAAATCAGTTTGGTTTCATTCTCTTTTGATTAGGAAATTAGAAATTTGTGTTTTCAATCTATCATTATTTCTCTTTTGGAAAAAGGAAGGGAGTTTATTTGAAGGGTGGTTTGCAAGAGATTCATGTTCTCTAAGTATGTGAGGAGCACTTTACATTTTAAGTTGTGGAATGCAAGAAAGTTGAATCCTTATAGCTACTGAACAGATCCTAGGACAGGTACATGGAGTTAGTTTGCTTTCAGCAGAAATAAAGCAGTTTCTTGTGTGGGAAGACAAGAGGAACAGGAATTCTTAAGGAAACAAATTGTGGAAATAGCCAACCCAGGAGAGAGGTAGCTCCCAGTTTATTTATGAAAGCTCATAATGAAATGGAAGATAACAAGTTAGCATGATGTACAATCTGGAGGGATGAACCTGTACTTGAGATTTGACAACACTACTCTCAAAAATATTTATTGCTGCAATTTATTTCTGTCACTTGGCCTTCACTATAACATAGAAACAAGTAATTTAAATAGTAAAGGATCCAGTGACTGTCTTGCCTATTAATATTCAACTTAGTGCACACTCAGACAGTGCTTAAGTATTCTTCCTTGGCCTTGAATGGAAGGCTAGATACATGTAGCCCCTGTGCTGTCAATGTATTTTCCTTGGCCTGCACCTCCGAGCAGTATCCACAGTGTACCCTTGGATATCTTGGGACAATGTCACTGCTTATGTTCCTTGACAAATCAGGTAGGTTAGAAGCAGAATTGTTCTGTATCTGGACAAGATGATTTCTGTTATCTTCAGTCTGAATATATGCAAATTTACAGATGTATTCCTGCAAAGGAACAAGTCTGTCCTGGGGCAGTAATTGGATTGTGATTACTCAAACAACTGTTACGTGCCTTTCTTCCTGGAAAGACAAGGCTTATGTCCATAACAGACATCATGAACAGCCTCTCCTGCTAAGTCTCCAGTACTTGAAGCATTCATTGAGATGTGAATGTTCTGATGCCATTTGTACCCAGACCTAATTAGAGAGCTGGGCAATCACCAGCCGTAGGAAGTTCAACAAGGGCAAGTTCCAGATTCCGCACCTGGGATGGGGCAACCCTGGATGTACGGACAGGCTGGGGAATGAGAGGCTGGAGAGCAGTGCTGGGCAAAGGGACCTGGGGGTCCTGGTCCATGGAAAGTTGAATGTCAGTCAGCAGTGCCCTGGAAGGCAGGAGGGCCAACTGTGTCCTGGGGGGCATCAGGCTCAGCATGGCCAGCTGGGCAAGGGAGGGGATTGTCCCACTCTGCTCTGCACTGGGGCGGCCTCACCTCCAGTGCTGGGGGCTGTTTTGGGTGCCACAATGTAAAACAGACATGAAGCCATTAAAGAGTGTCCAAAGGAGGGCCATGAGGATGGTAGAGGGCCTTGAGGGGAAGCCACATGAGGAGTGGGTGAGATCACTTGGTCTGTTCAGCCTGGAGGAGAGGAGACTGAGGAGAGACTTCATCATGGTTATAACTTTATCAGGAAGGGAAGCAGAGGGGCAGGCACTGATTTCTTCACTCTCCTGACCAGTGACAGGACTCGAGGAAATACCCTGAAGCTGGGTCAGGGGAGGTTTAGGTTGAATGTCAGGAATAGGTTCTTCAGCCAGAGAGTGGCTGAGCAGGTTGAACAGGCTCCCCAGGGAAGTGTCACAGCACCAAGCCTGACAGAGTTCAAGAAATGTTTGTACAGCGTTCTCAGGAACAGGGTGTGATGCTGGGGGTGTTCCTGGTGCAGGGCCAGGAGTTGGACTTTATGACCCTGATGGATCCCTTCCAACTCAGCATATTCCACAATTATGTGACAGAAATTCTATCAGTGCAGTAACAGGTCTGCATGTCAAAGGGCAAAACTTGTCTTTAAAGGCTTTTTTTGTTTTCCTTTGTTCTTTTCTTTTTATTTCCTCCCTGTTGAAGATAGTTGTGAAAATATTCACTGGAAACAGTATCTCCTTTATTTTAAGCTGCTGATGAAATAAAATTGTATTTATATTGTGAGCATTAATAAAATTGTACATATTAGTTGCTCTTAATGACTTTATACTTTCTGACTCTTTTTCTTTCCTTTTCTTTGTTCTTCCTCATTACTAAGGACTAAACAAAATACTTTGCTTTACTGACAGAGCTGCTGATCCTGCAGTATTTCTTTTGCAAGACTTGCTTCGTAACTGTTAGGCATAGGGCTGTGTTAGTCAATCACAAATAGGTTTGCTTCCCATGTCTCCATTTGAGCCCAGAACAGAAAGCAGTCAGTGTGGGTCAAGATCAAGGAGTGGAGAAATCAGAAATTGCGCCATTTCCCAAATCCAGACGAAAGCATTGTCAGAGGCCAAGGTGAGATATTATTTGCTGGTACAGCCGAGTGCCGGGGAGTCACCATGGGGAGGAGATGGGGTCAGGAATAGGCGATAGGGAGGGGACCTGGAGTGCTACTGCAGCAGGAATAGGGCAGTCCCTTCCCTCAGGCACCCAGCTGAGCTGGAACTTGGGCACAGAGCCTGCCAAGGTGCTTTGTGAATGGAAACCTGCCAACAGTGCTGTGGTTTAATCCCAGCCTTTCCAAGGCTAAAAGGCTGAAAGTGAGTTTCTGGTGTATAACCTCCAATTTGAAACAACTGTGTGTGGCAAAACGTGAAGTATTCTGTAGCCTTAGATCCCATAGCTCTAAATGCAGAGCTTAGGGTTGCTTCCTACAGTTATCTGAGATTGTAATTTTTTTATTTACTGTCATTTTTTAAATGCTTTCCAGGAAAAGACATTAGAAACTAAGAGCTGACTAGTTAAATTTTAAAATACTAAGCTATGTCTTTCCATGTGGTTTCCAGCAGTAGTCCAGTAACATAACAGGTCTGAGTTCCAAGCTCCTCCCTCAGTTTTACATGCTGGAATCAGCGGTCTCTCACACTCCCACTTTCCAGATAGGTAAAGGATTTATTAAAACTCTAGCTACCTCCTTGACTGCTTCGAGTCTGTTCTTGTCACAGTTCTGCTTAATATGTTGGCATTATTAAAAATCTAAACAAGGTTGCTCCTAGGTGTTACTGCGGGTTCCTTCATCTGGTTTTGAGCTTTTGCTGTCTGTCCTCTCTCACAAGTGTGAGCCTCACAGTCATAAAGAACAAAACTCTCACAACAAAGGGAAAATTCACCAAGGAAGTGACTCTGCAACTACAGAAAAGAGGACAAGGTGAACAATTCTTAATTTCTTTTTGGGGGAGAAGAAAAAATCTTTTCTGGGTACTCTTCAGATCAGTAAAACATTTTGTCAGGCTTCATCCGTTTTTTTTCTACATACATAGGTCTTTACCTATTCCTAGGAGTTTCCCTGAATGAAATACTGCATCATCTGAAGGCACTGGTCTTGGACAGACAGACATTCCTATGTCTGGTAATGAAAATCATGATTGGAGGAAATTTCATCCTAATTTAGGTGAAAGATAGATCCCTCACGTTTGAAGGAGTAAATCTAGTAAAACATTCCAAAATAAAGAACACTGCAGTCACTCTTAGGTATGGGCTTCATTTTGGATCCTCTCTCTTAGTCCCTTCTAGCACAGCCTTCCAAAAGACAGAGATGTGGATGTTCCCACCACAGTACTGAAGGGACTGCCAGGCAGCTGGGCTGGGCAGCTGTATGAAGTTACTTAAAAATCCATTGCAGAAATGACTGTATATTTAAAAAAAGAAAAAGCAAAAACAGAATGTGGCTCATGTCATTTTACAGCTCAGGTATCAGGAGGTGCAGGTTTATGTTCAGAGATCAGTGCAGGACAAGTGGTATCTATCTGGAAAGTAAAGCCACCTTTTAGGCAGGTGTATCTGGAGAGTTGTTTAAAAGGCCCTGGTTAAGACTGGAATTCAAACTGGTCTTTGCAGATATTTTAAGCAATGGATGAAGGTTAGATGTGAATTCTCAGCCCTTCTTCTCATTAAGGCAGACAGATTTACTGCATTTTGAATTTGTGTCCATCCTAGAAGGTAAAATTTTACTGGATTTTCAATTTGTCTCCATCCCAGGGCTCATGTGATGCCTCTTCCTTCCTTCTCATCCCTTCTGGTGCCAGAGGTGTTGAGGAAATATTACAGAATCAAAGTGGTTTGGGTTGGAAGGGATCATGAAGATCACCTTGTTCCAACCCCCCTGCCAAGGGCAGGGAGGGACACCTTCCATTAGAGCAGGTTGCTCAAAGCCCCATCCAGCCTAGACTTGAATACTTCCAGGGGTGGATGAGGCATCCACAGCTGCTCTGGGCAATTTGTTCCAGTGCCTCACCACCCTCACAGTAAAGAATTTCTTCCTAATAGCTATTGTAAACCTGCCCTCTGTCAGTGTGAAGCCATTCTCACTTGTCCTGTCACTGCGTGCCCTTGTAAAAAGTCCCTCTCCAGCACTCTTCTGCTCAGTACTTTATCATTTATGCCACCATGGACTAAAGCTCAAAGGGAACTTTGTGTTGGAGCAGCTTGCCATCAACAAATGCCATGTTGCTCCTTGGGATATCTGACATAAGGTGGGAAAAGTTCTTGCGAGATGGAAAATCATTTTTGAAGTGAACTCTTAGGAGCTAATTCCTCAAGTAAAGCTCTGTAATAGAAAATGGACAGAAAAATTGGCTGCCATTGGGTTGCTGATTTTGTTACCTGTTTAGCTCTCGGACAGGGAACAGGTTATTGTTCTTTTTGGATTGACCAGTTTGGACTTTTCGAACAACAGATGAGGTGGGCAATGATTGAAGTGGGGACTGAGGAAGGAAAGTGGCAGGGAATGTTCCCATGGGCTTTACCTAGCATTGAGCAGGTAGTGACTGTGTGGGTGACAGCACTGCCCATGTTTGGTGCCTCCATTTGAAGTTTAAGATATATTTAATGGGGACCTCCTGCCACCCAGAGAAAGAGAAGTGATAGACCTGTCTGATTTCCCTTGGTTATTGCTGGTAATTGAATTTAGTTAGAGCAGCACTGCATCTCTGTTGCAAAGTTAAGCAATAGCCTCTGTTTCAATCCCAAGGTACCAGCATTCATGTCTCAGTCTTCACTGTTTCCTTGTGAGTACCAGGTGTTCTTTGTCTGCAGTGGCTTTCTTGTCTTGCAGGTCTACTGTTTTAATTCACTTTCTAATTTCTTTCTCTCCCTTTCTTCTGGTCTCACTCCAAATCTCTGTTAGGTGATGCATATGTGCAGAAGGGGCTGTTTCTAATGAGCTTCTAGGCAGGGAGAAGGCAAAATAGATCACTTTTAAAATTGAAAGAGAAGGATGTGGGTGGGAGTTTACACTGAGGGACACTGTATTTTTAACAGATTCTTATTTAATTAAGGGCACTTCTGGAAGGATGAGGGATGGTGGTGTCTTTAGTAACACATTAGAGAACAGCAGTTGTTTAGGTATTTTTTTCTGCCAAAAGCATTCTGTGATTTTTCTTTTTGAGAGCTGCCTTTGTGCATTTACTTTACATGCTATGTTTGAGAAAGAAAAGAACACAACCATAAACCCATTGTGAAGTACCTGTGTTGTCTGAAATGCATTGAAAAGAGCTCTTTTTTACGTACATGTGGAGTCTGATGTCTCTCTGATTAATAATGGGGAGAAGGTTCTGGGCTTATGCTGACATGATTGGATCAGATAGACTCCCTTTAGTAAAGAAAAAGTATTTTTAATTAAAAATTCAGAAATAGAAAAGAAGTACCATCTGAAATTAAGGATTGTTACTCTAATGGATGCAACCAAAATACTAGTTGAGCATAGGTCTGTTAGCACAAGCCTTAATTGAAGAAAGAAGGAAAGAAACTGATCCAACTTGGGGGAAGACCCTGGTCCTACCTAAGTTAGTTGTGATGCTCATTTGATGTCCTTAGTGCCAGGAGCTCATCCTCACTGTCTAGCATGATTCTGCAGGGTGGGTGGTAAGAAAAGAAGTATGTGCCACCTAATCTGAGTGCCACCCAGAAGTGATAAGGTCAAGTGAGACTTCACTGTACCTGTCTTGAAAACAGTTCAAATAGTGCTTGCATCCTCAGGTGTGTTGCATAGGCTTAGTGGCAGAGGCAAGGTTGTCATAAGAGTAAAGGAGTCTTGACACACAAGCACTTAGCTGGCTCCTCATCCTTCCCCAGGCAGAGTGCCATACTTTCCAGCTGATCATTGACATAGAGGCTACATCCTCTCCTCATCTTCCTAGCCTGTCTTTCCTAGAAAACCTAAAACCTTCAGTTCCAGTGCTCCAGTCATAGGAGCCATCCCACCATGTCTCTGTGATGCCAATGATATCATACACACACAGGTGTGTGCACATCTCTAGTTCCTCTTGTTTGTTCTCCATACCATGTGGGTTTGTGTACAGGCATCTGAGCCAGGTCCTGAGTAAAGCCAACTTGATGGCTGGATGTACTGGCTTGAAAGTAAACCAGCAGGATAAATGAACTCCACACTGTTACCTTGCGAGAGATTTCAGGTCAGAGTTACAATTGGATAAAAATATTACAATAAATGCAATAATACATGGAAAACTGGCTTAAACCCAGAAAGTCAGAGTACAGCCTGGCACCCTGGTGGTCACAATCCAATTAAGCAGTGGTTGCAGCCCTGTTGAAGTGATGATTGCAGTCTTGTTGAAAACAGTGGTCCTGTGGAAGTTCTGGTCCTCCTCTAGATCCATCTGGTGGTGGTGGTGGTGGCTCAAGTCCCCAGTTATATAAGGTCAGGTGGGAATGCTCAGTACCTTCCCTAGAGTGGGGAGTTTCACAATGGAGTGATTTAATTCTGTGAGTCAGGATCTTTTTGGGAGTCCTTGATGGTCTAAGTCATTACAGCTGCCCCTTATCCTGGATTGTAGCCATTATGGCCCATTAGTAGACATGACCCCCTCAGGATGGGTATCAGTGTGCTGGTGCTTCCCCAGAGGGTGTTATCATGGTTGAGTCATTTGTGAAGACAAAATGAAGAAACATTACCCCGCCTCACGGGGTTTGCCTCTTCTTTATTTCGTTTAACACTCAGCTTGTAGCCTGAGGTGTCGGGCATGCACTGGGCAGCTACTCCGAATGGCCCATTGTTAACAGTTTGGCAGAAATGGCAGTAGAGGGGAGTAGAATTCAGTTTGGTTGACCATATGCCAAACACTCTCCTTCTGTAACTCAGGACACTGGAGCATCTGGAATCCCTTTGCACTGTTCCTGGCATCCATTACAGGTTTTGGCATCTGACTGACAAGATTGGGATGGATAGATGCCCTGACAAATCTAGTTTAAAGCCTCTTCACCAGTATGGCAAGTTCCTGACCCAAGATGGTATTTTCCTTCTTTGTCAGATGGACCAGTAATATCCCCGATCCAGGCTCCTGGAAGGCAGCACACTTCCATTGAGCACAGCTCAGGCTGACGGACAAGAGCCTTTGGGCCTCTTAGTCATTCCCTACTATCACCCACTGCCTTTTCTTGGTTAAACTGCTCGTTAATTTCTGCATTTGTGGAGCAGGTTGGGCTGTTCTGCTTAGCTCTGGCTGTTCTTTCTCTGTGTGGGTGTTGCTTTGTTAGCCTGCAGAGCTAAGAAGTGGTACTGAGTGGGCATGGCCAGCTGGGCGGGAACATCTGGCTGTGAAGGAAGTCCCTGCCTTTTATTAGTTCCTTTCCTCTTCCTTTTGTTGTTGTAGGATTTTTCCCCCCACTACTTCGTAAGCTCCTGTGTTAATGCCCTCCCTCCCTTCTGTGTGTGCTAGAATGAGAATTTTTTACCTGTCCTCGGCAGGCTGTGGTTCCCCCACCAGAGGGGCTTGGAACCAGCTGTCCAATTCCCTCTCAGCCTCCATGATATCTCTCAGTCTTTTGTCTGTCTCCTGCAGCTTGACACTTGTTTCTGGAGGTCCTTCCCCAGGGCACACCAGCTACAGTTCAGTGAGCTACCTCTCATTCTCCCTGATACTCCTTAGCCTCTGTACTACTTCTTTCAGCTGTGCCACCAGGCTGAGCAGATCGTTCTTCTGTTCACACCTTGAACAGATGTTGTCTCCACTGCCCTCCGGCATCGGTGACAAGCTCAGGCATTCACTGCAGCTGGAGACCTGGACAGCTACATGTTGATGTGTGAAGTGTCTGGGTCATCACGTTCCTTCTGATAGTAACTTTTGAACATATTGAAGCCATGGTTAGTCCTCTTCCAGACTGCTGGGTGATAACTGACTCTCTAAATTCTGAGCCGTACCTTTCTGACCTGTCGTGCCTTGTTTGCCTGTTCCTGTTCGCCACACTCCCTGGAGACACTTAAATCTCCTTCAGATGCTCCTGGCAATGCCCCCTCACCTGCTTGCTCCCAAGGGCTGCCAGGTCCTGATGGAACTCAGGGCTGCTGTCTGTGTATCCCTGAGCTCAGGAAGACTTACTTCAATTAAAAAGCAGCTGACTCCAGTTAACTTAGCTCTGTATTTCCTAAAGATGAGTGACTTTAACAGAAAAAGGCTAGGGAGCTCACAAACAAGGGGTAGATTGTGGATATGATGGTGCCAGGGGAGATGCCAGACAGCTGGTACCTCCCTGAGCCTGGCCATGCTGGGATGCAGTTTTGAGCTCTGAGTGATGAAGTTTGGGGTTGAGAGTTTCTGTGACACCAGTTTGGAAACTAGGCACAGTGTTTAAATCTACTTCTTTTTATCTGCCCTGTGTCCTCACTATTAGCTGTGACTGTGCTATCTTGTTTTCTCTTGTTAAAAATAAGAAAAACATCTTAGTGCTTTCTGTTGCTGCTGTGTTAAATTTCAGTGTAAACCAAGAGAGCATTTGAGAGCAGCAGAAAATGCCTATTGCAAAGCACTGTCTGATCCCTTCCCACCATAAAGACACAATGTGATGTCGCCTCAGAACAGGATGGTTAAGCTGATGCAGGTCATGTAAAATATATGGGAATTCTTTATAATCACTTTAGGAATACAGGAGTTTGTTTATTTTTGAAGCAATGCTATTAGCTACAGGTCCCATTGTATCCTAGCAATTTAGTTGTGTCAAAGATGTGATTAAGCCTCAGCTATGAGACTCAAGTAAAACTGCCAGACCACATTAGTAATAAAATTTGTGACTGTATAGCAGGCATTTCCAGCTTTTTTTCTATGCAAGGCTTTGCTGGAGATTTGGTTTTCATTCCTTACTCCTGTTCATTGAAGGGATACATGGGGTTATAAATCAGTAGTTAAAATTCATATTAGTTAGGAATTGAGGAAGTTCCTCAATTTAGGAATTAAAAAGTTTGACTTCTTAATGAAGAACTCTGACTCGTTGCATTAATATTTGAATTATGGTTGATGGCAAAGCTGAGTTGGGGCAAGATGTGTTCTGCTTTCCTATGAGTCTTGGTTTCTCCGGCCTTTGGCATATATAGTATCTGCACTCCATATAAACCCCATCCATGAACAGCTGACCTTAAGATTTGGCCTCCACTGAATTCATATGTGATTCAAGGGAAGGTTTTTCAGAATCACGTAAGGCAGGAAGGGCCTTCTTCCCTCTTTCTCTTTTTTCTTTTCAGTGGAAATGAAGTCCTAACCAGTGTATATTCCCAGATCTCTCAAAAGAATTCTAGTCCTGTCTGGGACCAAAATGTTCTAATATTTAAATATCTTTTTACTGGTTTTGTTAAAAATATTTCTATGTATTCTAGCTGGTTTAAATACACCAGTTCTGATCCACTAAGCATGGCAAACACTAGATTAATGGATTAAATCTGTCCATTCAGGTAATTTTTCTAGAGCAAATAATATTTTCTATTTAGCCATATATATCCCTTTAAGACTCCCAGTTTTACGCTTGCTGCCTTATCAAGAAGCTGGGTTTGTGATTTGCATTCTTGATCATGAAGAACTGTGTGATTTTTATTTGGCAGATTGAGAGATGTCATAAAGAAAAAATGTGAGTAGGCATTACTTAGCCCCATGTTTCTTTTCCTTCAGTCCCGTAAGTGCTAAATTCTGGTTTTAATTTCATTATTGAAATTACAGGACCTTCTAAAGATCTGGCTGCTTCCCAAAATAGCCTATTGAAAAATGCCTCTAAAGTTGCAGCCGTGCCAACTAACTTTCTGTAGACAAACGTCTTGAGGTATCAGTAATTGGTTATTTGCAAGGACAGCTTAGTATCTCTTGCTGACAGGTCCTTTGGGAAATACAGACAGGGATATATGTGTGCCCTGCTCTCTGTTAGCTACACCAACTACAGTGACATAGATGAAGCACCCAGTCAGATCTGTAACTTGGGCAACACTTCAGAGGAACTGAGCCTAGAACTGGCTTGGATCCTGGCTGGTTCCACCTGGAAAATGACACATGCAGATGGTGCTTGATGAACTGGCAGTTTTGACCACCTAAAAGATCCATGAAGCACAGGGATACCCCAGTGTGTTCCATAGCTGCTGTGGGGCTCCTGAGTCTTGGAGCAGCTATAGACCAGTCTGAACAGGTCCTGTGTGTTTCAGGAATGTTGGCCTGATCTAAAACATGCTTCAAAAAGCACTCCTGGCAACGCAAGAAGAGGAACAGCTTCTCAGTTTCTAGTTTTGATTGCTTTAGTGTTTATGTTTGTTGGGAACGAGAGAAGGCTATGTATTCTGGCTGGGTGTACATCACTGCAGGTGGCATGCTGCTCCATTTGAGATGAACCTCAGCAAAGGCTATAAATTTTAAATATAGGAAGCTTTCATCTTCAGTTCAAAAGTGCCACCCAAAACTGCAAGCACCAGCTCACAAGTGTGCACACGAACACTTCTACTGCTTGTACAAGCCTAAGAGAAGGCATTTTGAATAATATTGTTTGCTTCTTTTTAAAAGGAGTTTTTAATGCAGTGTCTTATGAGAAAACACACAAGCTTAATGTATTGGTGTCAGTCAGTGTGCAGTTTGCAACAGCGCAGGTTTGACGTGAGCATTGTATTTATCTTTGCTGGAAAGGATACCTTGGATAATTTTCAAGTGCCACAGCCACTTGGATCTTCTCACTCCTGAAGACAAAGTAGCAAGACTATGTTGCATTATATTTGTGTGCATGAGCCTACACACAGGGTTTGGTGGCTGGTAATGAACATTCCAGAGTCAGATTTTGGTGCCGGCAGAAGCAGTCTCTATAGAAGCCCCAAACCGTTACAAGATTACGGTTAAAGTTCAAATAATTTACTTCCTTTAGTTTGTTTCCTTTATGCTTCAAAAAGTTTCTAGACATGAGTACTGGCAGAATCTGAAGAGAAAAAGCACTCGCATTTTCAGAAATATTGAAGTCATATCACTGCTACTTTCTAATCTGTTTTTCAAATTAATAATTCCCATGATGACCAGGAGAAAAAAAGGCAGGAAGGGATTGTGTGTTGGTGATGATGATGCCAAGATGATTTTTGCCTTTTTCTTTTATTTACCTTTTACACAGTTCTATGTATCCACAAGTATTAGCATGCATACTTGTAATTCTTGAAGTCTGATAACTTAGCATAGTTCCAGGGTCCTGTAAGGGCCAGGAGACCAAACACCCCAGAACTGCATAGCCAGGAGACCAAACGTTCTACTATCTCGAGGAGCCAAGGTCCCCTAGCAGGACAGATTCTGTAAAGCAGAGGTTGGCCCACCCCAGCCCTTTATTGTGCCCCTTGTCAGACATGTGAATGTGCAAGGTCTGTAATTGTGTACGCCATTGACTGCAGGTGCATTGCGACGCCTTCCACCTGGGCAAAGGGATGCAGCCAATGGGATCCTTTTAAAATACCGAGGGAAACGACCCCAGCCCTCTAACCCTGTCTGGCTTTCGTTTCCTAAGACCAGAAAAAGGCATCAATGAAGTAGACCTACACAAAGCTGCTGTGTATCAGCTATCAAGTGTGATTTTCAGATCCCTCAGACCATGTGAGTTATATTTGTCAGATTCTGCCAACTACATCCTGTGATGTCTGGGAGTGAGGGCAGTCTGGCAGTAGCTTTTGAAAAAACATTTATCCTCATCTGTAAGATAAATCTGTCAGAGGAACCCAGAGACATCCATGGAAACAAATAATGAATCAATATGCAAAACTAGTTTTCTGGTCCCAGGGAGAGGTAAGAGAGGCATGTTTTTGCGAGCTGCATTTGAGCATCCAGATGAATGAGGAAAGGGAGAATTACAATGACATGGTGAACTGAATATTCTGGAGGACTTAAATGATAGGAATTATTTCTGAAATGTTTGCTCAACATACCAATTTATCAAAGATAATATTTGTGGCATAACAGGCCCTGACATATGCATCTCTGTAGTATATACCTAAAACTGTGAACAAAATGCTGGTGTTTCTGATACTGTGTATTAGGTGGGTATGTGGAGTAGCGAGGAGAATGAGTAGACTGAATCTGTTGCAGGAAAGGATTAGTTTATTGCATTTTTTTGAGAGTTGAATTGTTTAATGGAATGCAGTAGCAGATTGCTAGTAATTGGTTCAAAGGAACCCTGAGATGGAGTAGGCAATAAGAGCAAGAATCATTTAATGCATGGCACTAGCAAGTTGCATTAAAGTAGCTACTTCTCTGGTTTGTTCTCAGAATTTTGTGGCCAACGGGCTCACCGGGAAATCATTCCTCATTGGTTTAATGTCTTCTCATGAGGACAGGATTTGTTTCCCTGATTTTTGCCTTTTAATATACTTTAATTGAGCACAGAATTGTTGTTTGTTCGGTATTTTGTTTTTTTGGTTTTTGTTTTCCTTGAATGTGTGTGGCAGCGTATGTTGGAGTGACTGCATTCTATGTTAGTAAAAAGCACCTGAGTAACATCCTTCAAGCTGGCAACAAGTTCACACTTGTTTTGGGAGTGCCTATAACCCCTAACCACATTTCAGGATCCACTGTAACAACTGAAGGAATCCACACCTGTACAGCCCAGATATAGCAGAAAAAAAGATACCCTTGTGCCTTCATTATTCACAACTGAAATAATTAATTGAAGTAATGAAAGTGCTTGTTTCTCTGTTCTCACCTTCCAGTGCTGTGCTATCCTGCTGTATTCCAGGGCTAAAAGCAAGAAGAAATTCCCAGAGCTATGTAGGTTCTTCCCTTAAAACTGGTATTGTGGAATAAGGATCCAGTAGTTGCAGCATGTGAAGGTCTTCCAGCCCAGCTTCTGTTTAAAACTGGGCCTGCTGCTTCAGGTTGTTGGGGGTTGTGTTCAATTGGGCTTTGAGTGTCCCCAAGGATGGAGATTCCACAGTTTCTCTGGGGAGCCTGCATCAGTGTTTGGCTCCACTCACACTGAAAATCCTTTTGCTGGTATGTAATTGCAATTTCCTGTGTTGAAATTAACGTCTTGCCCCTCTATCTACCACTAAGTGACTGACTACACCTTCCCATTCCTTGAGGGCAGCAAGAAAACTTCCCTTTTGCCAATGGTTTCTAGGGCAAGCCCCAGTTTTCTGTCATTATTGTAGCCAGTAGTGGGGAGCGAGGGATGTGATTGTTTGAGTTGTAGGTACCCTGTGCTGAACCTTCTACTGCACAAGGTCATTTTGTGCAGACCAAGTTTAATTTTCCCCAGCAGCCTGGCTTTATGTCTTGAACTTGTTGGCCTCCGGCAGCACTGGAAGGCTGAAACATTTGGAGATAGGAGAAGCTTTTTCCCTTCTGGAAAAAGGATACCCCTTCCTGGGTTATCTTGAGCCCTAGAACTGAGCTTTTAAAAACTGGCAGTTATGAAGGATTCCTATGCCACTTTCTGCAGGAAGAAGGAAGGGAAAGAAGGGATTAACCGTCATTGCTGGCATACTTTGCTGTTTCAGTAATGAATAATTACTACTAAAGCAGGGCTCTTAGTACAAGCTTCTTTCTTAAGAGTTTAATGAATCCTAACTGTGCGTTGTAGTGAGGATTCTTCTTTTCATTCTGTGCACAATGAGCAAATTTTAGCTAAAAATCCCAATAGTTCCTGCATTGTGCCTGTTGAAACTCCCCCCTGCTGTTCAAGCAGGTGTGGAATACACTGCCTTATGTCCCAGGCTGCTGCTCACTGATGCGGTAGCCCCAGAATAGATGAGGAGGGATCTTGGCACCCAGTTTGCAAAAACAGCTCAGTGGTACAGATCTGTGCTATACGCTCTATTAATTTGGTGGTTTATTATTATTTGAAAAGTAAGATGTTTTCTGCAGTTAATTTTCTGCATTCAGGGAAAGGGTTGCTAGGGAAAACAGTTATCTGCAGAACTAGCTGCTACAAATTCTCCTCAGATGGTTCTGTTTGGTAATTCCTTCAAGATTTATTTTTCTTGTGATGATTAAATGCATTGTACTTGTAAAGACATTTTTGAGTATGTTCCATCTTGCTAACAGATCCAATATGGTCAGTCAGTGTTGCTGTGGGACTGTCTGCCCTGCAACAGAAGGAAGGCAGATTCCCCAGGGATCAAAAATTCAAATGCCCTGAATTCCAGGTCTGAGAGCAAAGGACCATCCAGGACATGAGGTCTGGTCTACCTTAGTGCTTTTATTGCCAATTAGGGAACTGATTTCCTCTATGAGAGCATGACTTTTGGTCTAGCCCCTTAAAGGGAGGGTATAGTCCCCTAAAATTAAGGGTATGATTTTAGTTATTCCTAACATGGCATTATATCACTGTGCAATTAATCCTTTTTCTGTATAGGAGTAGGGAATAAATAACCTCTACAGTTAAAGCAGTAGAACAAGGTCTTAGTTATTTAGAAATCAAAATGCAAACCCCAAACCTTCACCCCTCTCCTAATCCTTAAAAGGAGGAGTTGTGGTTTAGGATGCCTGAGACAAGCTAAGAAATGTTTGCCCCAATCTTACCCTCTCTGAAACCTGTGGCAAAATTTTTACTTTCCCTAGTTGTAAAAGTTGGGATGAGATCAATATCTTGTGCTGATGATATCAATGAGGAGGCCAAATCACTGTGGATCATAGGGCAAGCCTGGGAAGTGATGTCAGGAGACAGGCAGGAGACAGTTACACAGACCTCTGGAAGCCCATATGTACAGTGGTAATACACTTTGTTTCCTGTGACAGATCATTCTTGAAGCAGTGTGAGGTCCCTCCATGTGAACTGCTGGCCCCATGGATGGCCATAACATTTCCAAGTTGAATTGTTTTATGGGGAAGAAGACACTCCTAAGCAAATATTTATTTTATCATTTTAATCAGGGTGATAAAGAAGGAGCAAGCTGGTTTTCTTGTTGAGTTTGAGGATTTTTCTGGTACCAGCCTCTTCTCCCCTCTTGTCTGTGGGTAGCCTGTGGTATCAGGGTGGAAGCCCTCAAGCTGCTGAGTGCTAAGTGCATTTGATCAGTATCATTAGCAGCCCCAAGTAATTGATTGTCATCCATAGCTGAGTGTTTAGAGCAGGCACACAGCCAATGGCAGTCACTTAATCTGTCATGCTTGCATGTTCTTGTCCTCCTGAGATCTATCAGCTGTGTAGCCTCTGACCCCATCAGCAAAATCACTGATGGCTGCCTCATATTTACTGTGAACCCTTTATGTCACCTGTATTAACCAGCTGAACTGGCTGCAGTGAACATGAAAGAAGGATTTACAGCAGCAATGGCAGTTTGTAGGTCTTATTTTAGTCTTCCTTTTCGTGCATATCTAAGCCTGGATTTTTGTGGGAAGGGGGCATCTTTAAATGTACACCGTTCAATTATTTTTCTGGTGTTAGTATTAATTGCAAGACTCAAAATAGGTTGATTAGAATAAGACCTCACAGGGATGTTTATAATTCAGATTTTTGAGATGTGACTAATGAATAACAACCACGGCTAATCAGTTCTCAAAACTGATGGTAATGAGCAGAAAAGGGGGAGGAAGCTAACCTGTATCTCTGCTAATGCACTGCAGTGGAAGACAGCAAGGTCTCTTAACATGTGTTTGATTTGGATGGGATTCTTGATTTTTCACAGGAAATGCCATTTTTTAAAAGCAGAGTTTGATGAGAAATTTGAAGTAACCAGTAGTCAATTACAGCCTTTAAAGTTAGGGTAGTATTTAATTGTTTGAACTGTTCAGAGACTTGAGGATTCTTAGGGCATCTTTGGGCTTTTTATTTATCAGTTGAGTTTTTCTGCATTCCTATCTGCTACAGCACTGAACACTGGAGTCCTCTGTTCACAGAACTCGCACCACAAGGGCATTGAAAGTGTGTTTTTTTCTCAGTGTTTCCAAGATTTTTGACCTTGATCAAGGTCATTTCTTAAAGACGAGATTATGGAAGTTGAGCCTTTTGCTGATCAAACAGCACTAAGCAACTTTCTATGTCTCTTAAGCATTTCACATGCACAAGTATACATATATCATCCATCAATATATATTAGAGATGTAGAATATTCCCAAGCCATGAGAAGTTTTGCAAAAGCCTGTAGATTTTTATGGCTCCCCACACTTAATAGTTACAGCTCCTTTGGATGGCAGCAGCCTCTGCAACATCTCCATTTTTGCCTAGTGTTGATGATATGATGTGGTCATTGACTCCTGCAGGAAGGTTCACGCCGCCTGATGAAAGTTGTAGCAGTCTTGTAAGACTTCTGGATAACTTTTTCACAATTCTGTCAATCTTCTGCATTATTACACTCCACTAGGGTTCAGTGGCCCTAGCATCAGCCCGTTGGTTGGCATTGGTGCCAATTGCATTATAGCTTCCTTTGGGTGGGACTGCATGTTCCTAACTCTTCCATAGCCTCAGCTTTAGGGTTTGCAGTGGCAGCAGCATGACCACATGAAGACAACTTCAGCAGCACTGGGTTCCTCACTGGCTGAAGTTTTCCATGAGAAAAATGCTCATTGATCAAAAGGCTTTTGTGGGTGTACATCACTTAAGTCCCCATCAATTCCTGGGCCAGTGCTTGCTATGAAAACGTGCATGTCACAGTCTGCTTTTTTAAGTTGTTGGAAATGCCTATACCCAAATTAAGGTGCAAATGAGACCATATGCCAAAGTCAATAATACGGGTTTTATTTAATAGTAAATATGAGAGAGAGAGAGAGAGAGAAGAAAGAATAGAAAGAAATAGAAAAGAGGTGGAGGGACAGACAGGGAGTGACAGAGACAGAATAAAGAAAATATCACCACTCCGTGGATCCCACTGGCATCCCGATGATCCTCTCCAGCTGGTCTTCTTGGTGGTGAGGGTCTCCTGAGAAGCACAGAATGGATTAATACATGCTCAGGCCAGATGGGAATGCCCAGGTACCTCCCCAGGGTGGCGGGGAGGAAGCAGTTTAACACAGTGTCTTTCAGCAGACTCTGCATCTGTTGCACCACTTTGGGTCAAGTGCAGTGCTGTGGTTCAAGGCCTCAGGAATGAGGCTGGGGAGCACTTCAGGGGGTCTTTGGTGACACCCCCTCAGCTGCCTCCCACATGAATGTCCCGTGGATGTGGCCTGTGGCGCTGGGGGTTTCACAACTGGGCCAGTTTGTGTAAAGAAGGGTAGGTGTTCAGTGCCTCTAACCAGAGGTTACGCCATGCACACAAAACCTCCTCCCCCTACCCTTGGTTGGCGAGGGGTGGGGGGGGCATCTGTGTAAATGTGGCCTCTGTGGGCTGTTGTGTCCCCCATCCCAAACCCAGTCAGGGATGATTCTCTGCTGTGTTTGGTTTTCTTGTGGATGCATTCCTTTCCCTTAGCCTTCTTTGTTTCTCCCTAGACCTGAGATGATTGAGCAATAGTGTCACCTTTAACTTATCTAGGCAGCTTACCTCGCAGTCCAAAGTTGCAGTCAGGAATCTTCAAGGAGGGGTGGGCTTCTGTGGTTGTAGCTTCTTTATACAGTTTTTTGCTATAATGGGCAAAACTCCTTCATAGCAATGTTTAAGGCATAAAACATTTCAGTCCCTGACAGTGTGTGATCTTCATTACTGGAACATGAACATCACATCCTAGGAACTGTAGAGACAGGAATGTATGTGTTGGGAATGGGGGGAAGAAGGAACAGTCTTTCTTCTTTTGCTTCAGCTGCAGGCTCTGAGGAAGAGAAGGCTTTTCTTCATTCTTTCAACCCCTCCTTTAATTTATTTGCGGCCAGCCCTGGCAGAATAATCCTACTGAACAGTTAAAAATCATATATTTTATATTGCAGCTGTGATCTTCACAAGAACAGAGGTGTGAGGGACAGAGCAAACTCATGCAGGAAGCACCTTTTTAAACACTCAGGGTTTTCGTTTCTTACAGTGGTTTGAATGTGTGAACATTGGCTAAAAGGGAGCAGTGCAGCCAGCATTACACTGTATGCAGGAGGGAAAGGGAAGAGAGATGGAGATGCAGGTCATTAGTCATTTATTTCCTCAGTCAGCTTCTTCCTGTGCTAGGGCAGGCAGCTAGTACTGGTGGGGTAAAGTTCCAGGCCCCTGTCATTCATAGAATGGTTTGGATTAGCAGGGACCTTAAAGACCATCTCTTTCCAACACTCCCGTCACGGGCAGGAGCACTTCCCACTAGACCAGGTTGCTCAGAGCCCCATCCAACCCGGCCTTGAACACTTCTAGGGATGGGGCATCCACAACTTCTCTGGGCAAACTGTTCCAGTGCCTCACCACCTTCACAGCAAATAATTTCTTCCTAAATTCTAATCTAAACCCATGCTCTTTCAGTTAAAAGCATCTGTGTGAAAATTGCCTTGCAATTTAGGGACTAAGAACTTTAAAAAAAATTAAGTCATTAGTGGTTACAGCCCCATCAGGCTCACTCTCAGCCATGAGTCTGTGATATAAACCAGGGGTCTTCCGAGAACAAAACATCTTAATACAGGCAGAAAAGGTATTGATAGACTTTGTCTAAATTAGTTACACCTAAAACTGTAGGGATTTAAAGCAATGCAGAGTTTTGCACAGAGCATCTTGGCATGTAACTCAAATGATTATAATTAATGAATCCTTGCAGTCACCACCTTCTTTAAACCAAAAGGCAATGGAAGAAGAAAGAGAAGAGCATTTTTAGCATACTTTTCACACGCCTGCAGTTAAGCACTGAAAATTGTATCTTTGCACCCACGTAAGAGGCTGGATGTTTATATGATACATGTAAATGAGCAATAAATGGTGACATTGAAGACAGTATATGTCCCTACAAATAACTCTCAGCTCAAGTCTAGTAACAAAATAGAGCTTCTTTTATCTTGGGCTCCTTTCAGGCCTGTCTGGTAAAGCCATGTTTGCAACAGTGTTTCTGTCTCTAACATTTACTTGGCCCGCTAGTATTGTGTGAAAGGGGCTAAATACTTCTATATTGGCAGTAAAGTGTGATAATCAATCGAATTAAGGCAGGTCACTGGAAACAGCATGTTTTCCCTAGTCTGAACAGTGCCAGGGGAGTTCTTCTAAAGTTCTGTGTCTGATACTACGCTATCAAAATGGAGGTAGCACAGTCCTGGGTTTTTTTAAAATTTCTCCTTTTCCAAGCACACGGTGAAAGCAGGTTAAATTTGGCCATGCAGGCTGGCCAAGGGAACTGGCTGAAGATAAAGCCAGGGTGTGGAGGGGCTTCCTGGTGGCCAGGCAGCACTGAGGTGGAAGGTGGCAGCAGGACACCCAGCAGGGACACCGGGAGGGCTGTGTCCAGCCAAAAGGGTGGCCATGGAATCACGCGGGCCACATTCCCTCTGGCGCATCACCTCAGGCTGGGATGTCACACTGGGCCCTGCTGCTAGAGCTGGAGTATACCTGTAGATATGCCAGCCAAAAAGTCCTTTTCCACAGTTTTTAGCTTGGTTTGAGGAAATGCTCCATGAGCTGTGCTTTTAAATTAGCCCTTGGCTAGCTAATAGCACTAGCTCTGCTGGCAGATGCCTTTGTGTGAGTGCACAGAGCAGTTAGAGAGAATCTATTCCACGCTGTATTTAGGAAGTACCTTTGCTGTCTGTATTTTATTTTTCTTGCCACTAGCAACAGAGAGATTTTGCTTGTTTTGTGCTTAAATCCTCTTTATACTCTTTATTCTCTGAAGAAGCTGGTAAAAAGAAATCTTTGGATGGTAGTTAACCACTGGAGCAGATTTTTATTTTGACTAAATCTGTTTAGGTAGCAAAATACCTACTTGGATGACAGGACTAGAGAATCCCTAAATTGGATAGATGGATTTTTATTTTTAAGTGAAAAAAATCTGCATTTCGGATTCTAAAAGGATGTAGGCCTTTGGAATCTGACTACACCTGGGTTACAGCTGCTATTAATGTTCATAACTGGGAGCAGAGGAAAGTCACAGTATCTGAAGCAGTAATTTACTGTTCTCCAGCTCTGAAAGAGTTTTGTCTGTCTATAAACAGGAAGGCACAGAAAGCTGAAGAGCCTTTCAGAAATATTTCTGTTCTACAGCATGACCAAGAAAGAATTTCAATCATTAGGTCATATTTTGCTGGAAATGACAAATTCATTTATGTAAATTGTGGGCTTGCCTTTGAAAGTTTCTTGTGAACAGTGTTGCACAGTGATCTCTGTGAATTCCAATTGCACACTGGAGGCAGAGAAGTGAGAACTCAGCCTCTTGTTTTCCTTTGATAGTGGTTCCCTTTTTTTTTTTTTATTTCCAGCAGAAGGGTGGATGAATTCAGGGTGTTCTAAGAAATGTTAGGTTTGAATGATACTGTCCCATTACATGCCTTTGGAATAAGCTTGCTCTTCCTAAATAGGAAACATCAGTAGATGAAGTGTGGCTGAGACAAAAACTTGGATTTTCATTGGTGTGCAAAAAGGCAATTCTATAGGAACACAAAAAAATGTGTTTAAATATCTGTTAAATATTCCTTACACTGAGCAGCAAAACCATTATGGAAGATAACTGCAGGAAGATTTATTTGTTAGCCTGTTAGTGGGATACATAATGAAAAATCTACTTATTTCACTTGTCCATCAAAATATGACTTGCCTTGAGTGGATGAATAAGATTTTGCAACTCTGCATTAGGACAGGAACAGACTGATGCTGGGGCTGCCTTGGGAATTGCATTACTTTAAAGTAACTTGTGCTGGAGGAGGTGTCTTGTTTATGCTTTTGTTTATTGCTTTTAGCTGGTGTGAGTAGAGAATGACACGTGCAAGATGATGATTTATGCAGTACTGCTGATGTTAATCCCATTACTTCGCCAGATATTTTTTCATCTCTTCACCTCCTGCCCCTTGAGCTGAAACTTTCTTTGCCATGAGTCGGAGCAGAGCCTGGTGTGATGAGCAGGTGCAGCTTGCAGTGCAGATGTGCTTCCCAGCTTCATGCAGGCACCCAGGATAAATGGAAAGGAGGAGGGGATGGCTGCTCTATGTGTGTGAATGCAAGGGAGGGAGGGAGACAAAAAGAGGGTGCATGTAATTTTCTGGCATGTAAATTCTGGAGAACAGTGAGCAATATGGGCTGCTCTCACACCCAGTGCACGGGGGAAGAAAAATATAGTGGCCACAGTCACATAGGACAGAATATTGTCACTGTAGAAGAGTGACTCTTGTGCTTCTTGCCACCATCTGCACCCAGAGTAATAGAAGCCTATGTCCCCACAACACAGCCCTTGGGCTTCAAGGAGAATTTGGTATGTTGATGCTGCTGGTTGGCAGCATCACCTCTCCTTCTCCTCAGACAACCCGTACAAATCCTTTCAGACTCCCCTGTGGACTGTGTGCATTGCTCCTGCAGGCTCCTGAAGTGCCCTCAGTGTACATGGGGAGGACTGTGTTCTGGGTAGCTTGGGCACTCCTGATGAGGCAAATGTCACGCAAAGGGACAGGAGATGAGTTTCCCTCCCTTGTACATGCTCAGGCATTGCAACCAGGGAGCCCAAGTCTGCTAACCTGCTTGCTGTCCACTGGGAGGGTAAATTGGCTTCCATCTTTCTGGAATCCTTTATGAAATGAAGGGAAGGTTTTGGTTGACTGTAAAACCCGAGCTTGAAGGGTAGGCCTTCAAAGCAAAGTGCTTAGCTTGGCAGGAGCAGCCTTGACTGATGGAGAAGGGTCACTGACTCTGCAGAATGAGACTCCGTTGCATGTGTTAATGTGGTCAGCTCAGGCCTGAAAGTGCTGAAGTGGAGCTCAGAGGGGAGCTGGGGAACTGTGTCAACAAGTAATTGGGCAAAAGATAGAAAGGATTTGTGACAGGAAGCCATCAGTGGCATTAAAGACAAACAAACAAGCAAGTATCAGTGTTTTGGATTTCTTTGTGTTAGGAGAAATTCCTTAGGCCAAGCAGCTCCATTTATAGATTTGTGTTGTCATTGCACAAACCATGAGACTTACACAATTTGAAAAACTAAAACAAGACAGAAAGCCTGGGGAAGGGAGGGTGGTCTGGGGGAGGTGCAGGGCTGTCCTTTACTTCTCTGGAAAGAGTAGCCAGTTCTAAACTTTTATTCGTTTGCAACAATACATAGGGACTGTGCAGTGACTGCCTGAATGTTAAATTATAGCACTTGTTTTACTCTTTATGTCTGTGTTTTGTATGACGCAGTTTGTACCAGCAACATCTGAATGTTTTGGCTTACTTTGAAAGACTAGAGGAGTTAAGGGTCTTTCATGAAATAAAATTAAATCCTGAAAATAGCCTTCTGTGATTTCTGAGTTGTATTCTTGGCGGTATTAGCATATAGCTGGAGTTAATTCATTTGCATGAGTGAAAAATTAAAGTGAGAGCAGAATTAGGCCTTTTTGAAAACCAAGCCAGAGTCATATCTGATGCAACTCCATCTTGGCTTTGAACGGGAATGCTTGTGAACCTGGAGATGTAGATGTGTCACATTCATCCCAAACAGAAGCTGTGTGACATATCAAAGAAGAGGGTTGTCCTCAGAGTTGGACTGGGGCCCCTGGCTTTCCAGCCATTCCAGTACTGGGCAGAGCCCTGGCACAGGATTTGCTGAGGTGATCCAGCCAAATTTATTCTGTACAGTGGCTTGAGGCAGAGACCTGTCCCTCCAGTCCTCCATTCACCATCCACAGAGCCCATGCTGAGCAGGACTCTCATACTTTCAGAGCTGTCTAGTTCCCCAGGCTCTATTGCTGATTGTCTCTGGCCCTATGTAGGCATAGGTGTTTGTTTTAGATGTTTGAGGATGTGGGTTTGTGTTTTGGGGGTAATTTGGGGATGGTCAACAGCATTGTGGGACCTCAGCACGTAACTGTAATGGATTTCAGAAGGAACGGGGTGCTCAGATTGCATAGACACTTTGGAAGTCCCGAGTGATGCTATAGTGAGCCCTTCTGTCCTGGTTGGACACTGGTCAAATGCCAGGCACCCATGAAAGTCGTTTGCTCACCCTCTCTTGCTCTCAGCTGGGCAGAGGAGAAGAGGAAAAAATTAATGAAGGGTTCATGAGTTGAGATGAGGACTGGGAAAAAACACTCTAAGGGCAAAATAGGGTCAAATTTAAAGGTATAAGGTAAATTTATTATTAACAGAGTCAGAAGAGGACAATGAGAAGTAAACCAAGCCTTTAAAACATTATTTCCCTCCTCAGCACCTCTCTCCCTCCTACTGACAGTGCAGGGAGACAGGGCATGGGGATTTAGGTCAGGTCGTCACTCCAGATCTTCTTTTGTGCACTCAGGGGAAAGAGTCTTTCCTCAGTGACACCATGAGTCTCTCCCATGGGCAGTCT
>VZTZ01006145.1:0-11202 GCA_013400955.1 Drymodes brunneopygia
AATATTTAAATGAAAAATGGCCATGTTTAATGTCAAATGATGTAGATTCTATGCTAGAGGCTACTTATTCTGGTGAATGGTTCCACAAAATTTAAAAGGTTACCCTCAGGAGTACTTTCATAAACGTAAGGGCAACCTCCAAGAATGCCATTCCTTGAATATTTCCAATTGAATGTTTCAGTTTGCAAGGTGTCAAGCTGCTAAGTAATTTCTCACCAATGCTGTGACCTTATAGCACAGGAGACATGCCAGATTTTCTGAATGCTGCAGATCTTACACCACTCTAAATACTATCAATGAACGGGTTAGGACATAATCTTAAAGAAGAACTCAGACAATTCCCTAAATACTCTGCAAATGAAGAGAGATATTTGAGGTTGCCGAAGCTGAAAGGAGCTGAACTCATCTTGCATATTTTCCAGAATGGAGGCCTGTTTGCTTGAGGAAAGTCTTTCCAAAGTAAAGCTGTTGCAATTTTCTTTGCATGTATTTCATGAGAAATACTTTAAATCACTGCCTCATCTGACTTTAGAAGGACTAGCTCTCTGAATTTGATTTATATGTTTGTTACAAATTCAAACTATGGTATTTCAAGTGGTTAATGGCAAGTAATTATCTTAAAAATCATGGGTGGGTACCTTTGTGTGGAACAGAATCCAGTTGGACAACCATAAGTTATGTGATTATTAATAACAGTATCAAACAGATAATTTGTGACGTTGCAGTGATATCAGTCCATTATATGTTGCTTTTTATAACTACAAAATATTTTCCAAAACAACCAATATGAATTATTCATTAATTAATTTATTCTTGACTTTCATGCTAATACCAGCAGGAGATGCCCAGAAGCTGGAGAGGGATCACAGGTCAGCAGGAGTTAGAGATGTGCACATGCCTGCAGGGCCACAATCTTACTGGAACCATGGAGACACGGTGGGATGGCTCCTGTGACTGGAGCACTGGAATGGAATGATCCAGGCTCTTTTTGAAGAACAGGCAGAGGAAATGAGGGCAGCAGAACATAGTGTAATACTTCCTGGACTTTTTTCTGAATGAACAGGAGATAATCTCCTGGCATATCTTTTCCCTTTCCAGTTCTGGAGTTATGCTGGCCAAAAACTTTTGAGTCTTCTGTGCTGTGTTGACATATTCAGTGGATCAGCCATGTGTTATGTTACATGAATAAAGCTGAAATTGGGCAACTCTTAGCCTCACAAGTGATCCTTGCTAGCATAAACCTCAAAGATTAAAGGCCTCATGCAAGCAAAATTTACATTCCTTACATGCCTGTCTGAGTTATACAACTGTGTCTCCATACCTTTAAAGTAGTCTTTGTCTACCATCAAGGAAAACCTAGTGTAACAGAAGTTGCCCAAAACTCTATAATAAAGCCCTTTGTTCACTGACTTATGACTTTGCCAAGCTACCAGATATGCCCAATACCTTTGCTGAACTCTGTTTATTTGCAAAATTATATTTATTAGGTATTCTTAGTGTGTAAACTGGTGTTTAAACCCATTTTGTTTGTTGCAACCCTTGGATGAGAAGCTGCAGTACTTCAGAACTGGGAACTTTGGGAGACAATCTGCTTTCATCCATGAATTTCTTTTTTTTTCATACATCAAAAAAAAATTTCAATTTGGTTAAATTATGAGCCCTTAAAATTATTTTTTCCTAACTATGGTAATAGTTTTCAGTCTTGCAGTCAATTTTGTGTTTTCTTTGATAGAGAGCTTGTCCCTCTTCTTTGCAGCCTGCATAGACAAGAAGATTGCATCTCCAGGAACAAATGAACATGCTCAGTCTGAGGGCTGCAGAGATGGAATAGGGCATAATTTGAAGTTTCCTTTTGCAGGAGTGGGAGCTCGTAGAATCTGACTGATGAGAGCCATTCCTTTGTATGGCAGGGAGCAGAGACCATTATTCCTGAGTCTCCAAGATCTCCTCTGACTAACAAAGAGATGTGGGACCACAGTGCAGCTGTCCCCACAGCTACCACTGACATTGCCAGTGACAGTACAGATAATATCATATCCCACCACGTCTCATAACACCTGGAGGAGACTGCAGTATCAAAACATGGAATCAATATTTTTCCAATTGGTAGTTGAAGCCATTTAGCTGTTGAGGACCCTCACTGAGGACTGACAGGGTGCACTTCCTACCCCAGTGTGCCAAAGTGTTGGTGCTGGCATTTGTGTGCTCTGCATTTAAGGCAGGACTTAAACAAGACTGAGATTTTAGTGGGGGCTAACCGGAAAGGTTACCAGCAGAACCCATTGATGTGTGCGTTTTCTGTACCCATACTTTTAATACATAAGCACAGCTCTTTTGTCTCTTTTTCCCTCCATTGCCAGGCCTCATTCAGTTTGCAGTGCAGAATGAGCTGTTAATAAATCAGTTCATGCCCTGCAAGAAGCTTCCATGGGACTTCTGTCTCTTCTGATGCAGAATTTGTGAGCTGGGTGGTTTATCAAATAGTATCATAGAATTTTCCCTGTTCCTTCATCACACATCCTTGCCTAGAACTTTGATTTTTGGAAACTTGTACTTGACTATGAACTGTAACTGTAGGTTAATAACTACCTCAGTTATTTCTGAAATCTTTACTTTCCTGTCAGGTCTTAATTTAAGTTGATCAGTAAGTTCAAAATGAACAAATGTGACTGTGCACAGACAGGGACAAAAACATGTCTTTGAAAATTAGGTGAAAATGGTTTCTTGGTTATGATGATTTACTGCTACTTTTGTAAAATCGGATTGTACTTCTGCCTTTAAAAGAAATAAAGAGAAGCTTACATTTATTGAAATTACTTTGTTTCTGGTTACCGCAAAGTGATGTTTGATGCTCAGAAGAGTTTAGGTCAAGGTTTGCAAATCAGGTCCATGAGAACTCTGCTTGTATATAAAGTGTAAAAATTTAGTCTTAAATTAAAGTCTACATTTTTGCCTCTATTCACTTTATTCCAGTGTCCAATTAATAAAATGAGAAAACTAGTACCATCTTTAGCCTCTTTAGGGATATGTGATAAAGAAAATATATTACATATAAAGGAAAATAAACAAACAGGGTCAAATATCCACTTGCCCACAAATATCGAAAACATGTTCAAATATCCACTTCATAGAAAAACTGACTTCTCTGGGGACTGAAAAAGAAGTTTAAATTCCAAACAAACCACATTTTTCATTCTTCTTGTAGTAAATAAAAGCACAAATAGAAACAAAAATGTTTTGTTTTACTTATAGCAAATATTCTTCACAGAAATCTCTAAAATACACTGGATCTTGGGATCCTGAGAATGCCAGCCCACCAATTGTTTCTCATATGAGAGACCGTTCAGGCAGTGAAAACCAGTGCTTAAAATCGGGGAACTAGGTGGCTTGGGATTTGGTCCTGAAACTGTGAAGTGCTGTGCTCTATGCCAGGGAGACTATAAGAGAGAAGAGTCCAGGTTTAGGCTTTTAAAGAGGTTCAAAATGCATTTAAATTCTTTGGGCTGCACATTATTTTTCAAGCATTCACCTATTGTGTGACACAGCTCTGTGTTTGAACAGCTTCTTCCACTTAGACGGTAGGTTTTGAACTTTGTTTCGTCTTCTCCAAAATCCCTCGCATGCCATGCTGTGCCCAGATAAGGATTTAAGGCACAAACCTCAATCCAAATGGTATTTAAATTTCTGTAGTTCTAGGTTGGGGTCATAGCTTTCAAAATCCTTGTTTCCCAGTATCTGAATCCTGCAAGCCTCAGGCACAAGCTTTATATCCTCACCTTTCCATCCTTAGAACAGGCTTGCCTAAGGCCCATTCTATGCACAAAGGGATTTGTAATGAATTTTCCTGGCTGCACCGCTTCTTATGAGTGAGTGACATTTCCCACCTACCCTTTATAGCACCCTGTTCTCAGCTTCAGCTTTACTTGCCTGACACTTTGCAAGCTGTGGAATGGCCAACAGGTTCCCTCTTGACCAGTAAAACACCTTGTTCTAGGGAACACAGCCTGTATATAGAGGAAAATTTGGTCCAAAAAAAATGATAATTAACATTTAAGAGAAAAAAAATTAACACTTAACCAGTTTCTGAGAATTCTGTTCGACTAAAGCTTGTAGCTAACTTCTTTGGCTGCATAACCAACAGCCTTTGGGGTCATCTAAGCAGTCCACTCTCAATCATTTGAAAAGCAATATCTGGCAGGTAGGATGTAATGGTATGTGGGCAGCCCTTGCCTAAAGTTTCCTGCTTACCAGGAATGCCCAGAGTGAATTTGCTTTGAGCCTGTATCCTCTATGATCACCCTCAATCTCAACTGCAAGGCCACACAAATGAGTGAAGTTAGGTACTTCAGAATGAAGCCCAGGTTTGAGCAATGTTGAGAGAGGACAGGAAGATGTTGGAGGTCTTTAGAAAATCCAGAGACCTTGTTTCAGTCCAGGTTTGAAACCGTCCATGATCAGTCATGTGTAGCTGGTGATTACAAAGCTGAGTAGTTTGCACTGAAAACCAGAGGAATGAAAGGAGGACACTTTCATCCAAGCACATATACAGCAACCAGAAATGTCACCAAGAATGACAGGGAGACAAAATCAATCACCAGCTGTCATCCTCTATGGCTAGTGCCTTCCTATCTGGAGTAGCTTCCTTCTGCAAAAAACAGTATAAAATTCATTAGGAGGCTTTTATTAGAGACACCATACACCACTAAAGAAGATTTGCCATGGCCAACCTTGTCCATGATTATATTCTGGAAAAGGCTCCATCCTGTAGGTGTTTTCTGAGAAAACTCACTAAGTGAGTCCCAGGAAGGATGCAGGTTGAAAAATATCTTCATAGATTTATGTCCAGAACATAAAGGGGCTGATTTATGTCCAGTACATAAAGGGGCTTACAAGACTGGAAAGGGACTTCACAAGGACATGTAGTGACAGGGAAGAGGGAAATGGCCTTAAACTGAAGGAGACTTGGATTAGGTATTAGGAGAAACATTTTACTGTAAGGATGATGAGGCACTGGGACAGGTTGATCAGAGAGGCTGTGGATTTCCCATTCTTGGAGATGTTCAAGACCAAGCTGGATGGAGGTCTGAGTAACCTGGGATAGTGGAAGGTTCTCTGCCCACGTTGGCATAATTGGAATTGCGCGATCTTAAAGGTTTCTTCAAAGGAAATTATTCTATGATTCTAGCAATCTATATATGTGAATTAAGATGTAAGCATGTGAATTTTGTTCAGACTAAAGAATTTTGGAGCATTCACAGAGAGCTGTGGGTAACTCTAAGGTCTTACCAAAAGTCTTAGAAGTTTAGGATCTTAAAAATCATAATNCATGGCCAACCTTGTCCATGATTATATTCTGGAAAAGGCTCCATCCTGTAGGTGTTTTCTGAGAAAACTCACTAAGTGAGTCCCAGGAAGGATGCAGGTTGAAAAATATCTTCATAGATTTATGTCCAGAACATAAAGGGGCTGATTTATGTCCAGTACATAAAGGGGCTTACAAGACTGGAAAGGGACTTCACAAGGACATGTAGTGACAGGGAAGAGGGAAATGGCCTTAAACTGAAGGAGACTTGGATTAAGTATTAGGAGAAACATTTTACTGTAAGGATGATGAGGCACTGGGACAGGTTGATCAGAGAGGCTGTGGATTTCCCATTCTTGGAGATGTTCAAGACCAAGCTGGATGGAGGTCTGAGTAACCTGGGATAGTGGAAGGTTCTCTGCCCACGTTGGCATAATTGGAATTGCGCGATCTTAAAGGTTTCTTCAAAGGAAATTATTCTATGATTCTAGCAATCTACATATGTGGATTAAGATGTAAGCATGTGAATTTTGTTCAGACTAAAGAATTTTGGAGCATTCACAAAGAACTGTGGATAACTCTAAGGTCTTACCAAAAGTCTTAGTAGTTTAGGATCTTAAAAATCATAACTATTGTCAAGAAAATTAATTCAAGACTGAGAAAGTGCTAAGCAAGCCATTTAGATGAGTGGATACTTTCAATAATGGATTTAAGAAATGTGTATCACCACACTCAAACAGTACTATAAAACTGACTCAAAAGAGAAGGCAGGGTTCCCACAAAAAGCAATTGTGTATTATCAGGAAAGATGCCTGGTTTGTCATTCAAGTATACTAAACCACAGAGACTGAACCAACAGTTTCTAACTTCTGAATGTTTGCATTTATAATCTACACAATATTTTCCCACAGCACTTTTTTTTTTAAAGTATTATCTATAAACAGCCCAATTCTGCCAGATTTGGAAGAGTACCTAGCAGCAAAGAGGATTTGTATCACTGGGCTCCAGCAGATAAACCACTTTTCCAAAATATTTTGGAGTTGCATGTATTTACATAAAATTCTAGAAAAAGATAAACTGATATTTACATTCAACCAGAGGCTTGGAGGAAGTTAGTCATGAAAGCATTCTCCTTTTTCTTGTTTTGAAAAGAAAATATACTCTTTAACAGTTTTAAAAAATAAAAATTTGTGTATGCACTAACGTGCAAAATAAATGTGAAAAGCGTTTAATTTTTAGCAAAGTGTTCTTCATATAAGCCATATAATGTAGATCCCAGTAATTATTTTATTATACTTACATTTAAAGTTGTAAGGATAATGCTAATGGACAAAAATTCATTTATAAGTTAGTATAGCATAACACTTTTTTTCAGTGTAGGAGAAGTAACTGTAAGAAAATAAGGTGCCTGGGGCGTGAAGTTCAAATATTATATGANTTCATCCAATGTATTTATAAGAAGAAATGTTATGACAACCATACCAGAAGATAATGGCAGGACTTTTGAAGTAACCTTTATAGTAGTAGGTTATTATAGCCAGTGTTTCTATATTTGTATGCAAATACAAGCTGAACTACTTTGCAATTCCGTAACTTCTTGTGGCCTAATTTCTAAGCAGAAAATGGGTTACATAACACAATGGCAGGAAATGGAATTTCCCCATGCTTTTTTAAAATTAATTTTTGTGTCAAATAAGTCCCAGGCTCTTCAATTAATTACTACAGGTTTGAATGTTTCTGTGTAATCCTTTTTCACATCATTCACTATTGAATGTCATTTACAGTTTTGTATCTAGATTCTATAAAAAAGCAACCTCTATATTCAGACACAAGGAAATTTTGCAGAGTGGTTGTTGGCACTGTTTCTGTTTAGCCTACTGTTTTTAAAACAGCCAGTAGTAGCGGTATAATAGTAACCAAATGCATCTAGTGCACACCAGTGGGTGTCAGGGAGAGGTAGTCAGCAGACAGTACTAGCTGTCCCATCTACAATAAAAACTGCATATAATATTTCTCATAACTGGAATCCTTCATAGATTTCTTTTTTTCATTTTTATTTTGTTTTGTTTTGTTTTGTTTTGTGTGTGTCTATTGATGTGTGTCCCATTCTAACCAAAATAAACATCATATTTCTGGCCAAATAAGAATCCAACCTGTTTTCTGAACTGCACTCAGAGATACTAAAATTTGCAGTTTTCAGCTTTCTGCATAATGCAGGAAACATCTGGAAAGAATGGAAACAATGTACTGATCCATTTATCAAGTTTCTATTATACTGCCATCAAGCCTCTGGAAAAGGCCCTCGTGCCAAAAGAAATAAATAGGCAAAAATGACATCTGTGATAAAACCTAATACTTTAACAGCAACTCGAATCTGAGTCAAACTACACAAGCCTTGTGTATTTTTTCAGTCATAAAAAAGTATACATGAATTATTTATTCAGCACCAATTCCTGCAGCATTATCTAAGCTTTGGAAGTTGTTAACCTCCATAACTCTGCAGGGCACTTGCATGGGCAGTGTTAAACATTCCTGCCAGCAGTCCAGAAGCAAGATCCCTTTATGAGAGATCTTGGGGAGGAACAATCCTTCCCCTTGCAGCAGCAGCAGGGTGCAATAAACCCCTTAATTTGCAGCACCTGGCATTCTGGTGCCTGTGGAAGTCACTCTGAGACCCCTCAGCACAAGGAAAACCTCAAAGGCAACTGCCATCAAAGATATTTATGTCACTGTGGCAAAGATTCACAAGGCGGTTGATGAGAAAATAAAATAAAAAAAGAAAAAATAGAAAAATTAAAATTTTAATACTGCATTCATACTGCAAGCTAAGTAACGAAATAATTTTTTGCATCAATATGAATTATGTATTTAAAGGAGTATTTAAGAGAGGATAAATATGGATGTTTAGATTAACTTACACAGTAATAACAGCATTAATATGACACATATCCTTTTGAATAAATGGGTCAAAACTGTCTCATGGCTCTACTTAGTAGTTCTAATTATCATCACAGTTCCAATCAGAGTCCCTGAAAATTGTGTGGACTTTTCCATTATTTGTACATTGCAACCATTTTATTTTTCTATTAAACTGTCAATTTTCACTGTTCAGTGGGAGACTGGTTATCCTGGGGCTTAGTGAGGCTGTGCTGAATAAATGTGTCAATGAAATGCCATATCCAGTTGAAATAGTGAGATGGAATATAAATAAGAATTTAAAAATTTGATTAAATTGATACACCTGTACTGTAAAACCAACCAACCAAACAAATAAACTAACTAACTAACAAGGAAGCCCTTGGCTCTTTTTTGTGCTGTTTGTTCACAACCTTACCCTTATTCTTTACACAATCCCACCATATTCAGAAGGCTACCTGATAGTCTTCTGAGCAATTTTTTTAAGTGGATAATAAGAAAATATTATGCTTTCACTCATCAATATTATCTCGGAGTTGAGGAGTTACTCAGCTAAACCTTGTTGGATAAGAAAATAATATTGAATATTATGGATGGAAACAGGAGCACTCTTGATCCTAGGATAATTTTAATTGATGCAGACTAGGAAGTTGAAGGACAGAGAAAACTTTTTCTGTGTTCTTTAATTTTGTTCTGAAACTTAATTCTGGGAATCTATATCTCAAAAAGCCTTTAAAGAAATTATGGTGAGTGTGTTTACTTTATTCTTACTATAAAACACATCTAAGTAGTCCTAAAACATATTTATTTAACACGATTTTATTTTTACTACCACTCTGACTGGGAGCCAAAATAGAGTAGATTTGCTTTCTTTTACTCTTCACTGGATATTTGCATAGCCAGCCTATTTCAGAATTTTTTTCCCATTGAGTTGTAAGGGAAAACAGCTAGCTTGCCCTGATGTTATTTATGGTACAGAAATGGGAGGAGAGATTGCAGCAAAATCTTTAAACTCCATGGATGTGATTAATTTAATGCTATTTTTTCCACAATATATTTTCATATCTTCTCTTTCAATATTGGTTATTTATAGCTTAGTAATTTAGGCATTATGAAGGTATGGAAAGAGAGTGTTAACACTGTCCAACCACTGGTTTCCAATTTAATTTACTTTAATAACCTGCTCAATTATTTGGCTAGTCTTCAGAGGACATAAATTAGTCTCATGCTCTCAGTTGCCTTCTGAAAGTGCCCATCTTTGTGCTACAAAGGGAGCCCTGGGAGCCCAGCTGCCAACTTAGTTGTCTGCATCTACATGATGCAATTGAGCTCCTCTTGAAGTCAAAGGAAAGACCGATTTAAATTTGCCTGACAGTATGTTTGTTTACAAATGCTAACTCGTCCCACAGGTGATATAAAAATCATTGACATAGCTACAATAGCCATATAATTCTTCCCAAAGGCAATCAGGAATTATGGAGATGGCAGGTATGCGTGTAAGAAAAAGCCAGCAGATATGATTTTGTTTATTAGTTTTCTGAATAAGCGTAAACAATAAAAGTCATAGAAAAATAAGAACTGAAGGAGCCTCAAGAGCATCACCTGGACTTTCCTTCTGCCCCAGGTCAGTCCCATTGTGACTCATAGACTCTCATAGACTACTATTGAAAAATTGCCTGAGCTGTCCTTAGAAAGGTTCAAAGATTAAGACTCCACAATTTCCCCAATCAAAGTATTCCAGTCACTCATTATCCATGCTAGCTGAAAGCTTTTTCTGCTTCTTAACTCAAATCCCCCCTGGTGCAGTTACTGTCCACTACTACCTATCACACCTACTATGATATGTAGGGAACAAATATTTCTTTACTTTTGCAGTAGCCTTTTGCTTACTTCACTTTAGTGTGGCAATTTTTCAGTAAAGACAGAAGCAAAAGGCTTGGTAAATACCATCAACATCTCAGTACCATATGACAACATCCTTGCAAACCAAGGAATAACAAATGAGCATCTCTGCCCTTCTTTTTATGACTAAAAGACTGGAATGAGTTTTCAGAATATCTGATCTGCCTTAAATTTTGATATGTCCAATTTCTATTACTATCCTATCTTTTTAGTAAGCTGACTTGGTTTCCATTTTCTTGACACCTAAAATGTCACATATTGAGGATACAGACCAAAAAAAAAAAAAAACCTTTGTCTGTTGATGTTGTGTACTGGTCCAAAATCAAAATGCTGTAAGAGGAGCACCTTACCTCCCAGCCCTGTAAGTGAACTTGGTCCTGAAGGCTGTGGACCTCTCTGTACTACTTGGCTGGCATCCTGCATGCACATGGCCCCAAAAATGAGGAAGAATGATCACCTTGCTTGTTTTAGCACAAATCGTGACTGAAATACCTATTCATATTTTTAAATCATAACAGAAAGTGAGATGGAGATTTTGAGCTTTGTTTTAGAGGTGAATTTTGAAGACTGTTGTTCCTCTTAATATAGATGCTATTGTTACCTTTTAAGACAGAGTTCTTTTACACAAGTCTTGAGGAAAAAACTGAAGCTGCCAGGGTTTTGCTTCAAAAGACATTTCACTTTTGGCAGAAGTTTATACCAGATTGTTTTCAGAAGTTGTACGAAGCCAGAATCTGATCTGGTCATTGTTAATTAGTTTACTAAAAGCAGTTTCTAACTTGCAATGATGTTCAATTCTTGCAGGAAATAAAGGATGTCTGAAGGTTAGGGTTAGGGTTTAGGGATGCTCTGAAGACAGCTCTTTCGCACAAATTTTGAATTATAAATATCATTGTTTTCAGTTTATCAGCTTGAAGTCATCCCTAGACATCAGCAGGACTATCTGGTGCTTGTTTTACATTCAGAGCTACACTAATAGATACCTGAGTCACAGAAAATCTTGATTGCAATATTTCAATAGAAATGTTAAAGATGTAATTTTAATTGTAGCACTGCCTTTAGACACCCAAATGGTAGCAAAG